>JAGFNQ010002211.1:340328-429691 GCA_024364735.1 Boesenbergia rotunda
CTTCTTGGATCATACTTGCCAATCTAGATCCCCTGGTCCGCAAAAACGCCGACCAGGGGATGGACCACGTCCAATTGCGGCAGGATCGTGATCGCAATCCGTCCGCAATTGGACGTGGTCCCCTCTAGGGTTCACCGTGCCCCCCATGTTAAGTCACGGTGAAGAATTTAGCGTTTAGGGTTTAGGATTTAGGCCGGCCACCCACCCGAACTCAAACTATAACCTGGGGGCACGGTGAACCCTAGATAGGATCGCAACAAATTGTAGCCGGATCGCGATCACGATCCGGCCGCAATTGGACGTGGTCCATCCCCTGGGCCGCGTTTTTGCGGACCAGAGGATCTGGCCTCCATACTTGCTGGGTTTCCACTTGCAAATGCCTCCCCAGCCCATCATAGATCCATCAGTTTCTAGCACAATGTATGCTCCTTCAAGGGGTATCTCCAAGTCAGGGAGTTGATTGACTTGGGCCATGATTTCCCAAACTAGAGCCCAATCTGAGCTCTTCATTCTCTTGTCACCATGGGGTGACGTCTTTACATACAGGGGAGCTAATTTGGAACTGAGATTAGGGATATATGTACGTGCATAATTTAGAATACCTAACCAAGAGTGTAGTCCTTTCTTTTCCTTCAACTGGTCCTCCTTAAAATCTGTTATCTTCCTGATGATATGGGGTTGAAGCTTGAGCTTTCCTTCCCCAATTTCTGCTCCCAAGAATTCAATTCTAGGTACACCAATCTTGCATTTGGTAGGAGAAAGTACTAAAACATGCTTTATATGCTCTCGTTCTGTATTAGAGAAGACAAGAATATCATCAATATATACAGCTATAAAATCTTCAGTACCTCTGAAGCATTGATCCATCTTTCTCTAAATACAGCAGGGGCGTTTTTTAATCCAAATGGCATTACAAGCCATTCGTATAATCCAGATGGACAAATAAATATTGTCCATTCTACCGAAGTGGGGTCCATTGCGATCTGATGAAATCCAGATTTCAGATTAAAAGTTTGAATAAATCTTTGAATTTCCCACTTTCTTTAATATGGTGTTGATCCCAGGACGACTGTACTGGTCTTTATATGTATTATCATTCAACGTCTTGTAATTGTAGACCATCCGTTCTTTTCCTTTGATCTCCTTACCTGTTTTTGGATCAATCGAAGTTCCGGACTGAACAATCATGGCCATAGTACGATGCCTGCTCTTGTTAGGCCTAATAACTTTTAACTTCAGAAGAGTATCAACATGTCTTCTCAAATCGAGTCCTCTAGTTGAATTCCTGAATCATGCCCTTACCAGAACTTTCTACCTGTTGAACTGATCAATAAACCAATAAACAGTTTAGAAGAAAAACTTGACACTTATTTTCTACCAAAAATCTGCCTTCCTATTCAAAAACAATAATAAGTTTATTAAATTAAAATTTCACTTCTGTTTCTAGACCATGCAAAGGCTTGAACTTCTCTCCTCCTTACCTGTCCCACATAGTTTTCCTATTTCACAACAAAATATCTATTTGTTTTTATCTCATCGGTATGCAATTCAGCTTTATATATAATATATAATGGTATGCAATTCAGCTTTATATATAATATATAATAGTATGCAATTCAGCTTTATATATAATATATAATGGTATGCAATTCAGCTTTATATATAATATATAATAGTATGCAATTCAGCTTTATATATAGTGTTACCCTAAGGGATACACCTCAAATATTTTTTTTATTTGAAAATTTTTTTGTGCTTAATGTTATACTCAGCCCCTAAACTCTAAAGGAAACAAATCTGATTGACATAACCAAAGAGTTAAAAAAAATAAACAAAAAAAAAACTAAAATCGCATTGTCGCAGATGAAGTCCACGGGCAACGGTCCGCAGCAAAACAAAATAGTATATATATACACAGCCAAAACACTCGGACTGCCTGAAACACTTCCGGGCGCCTAGAGCTGTGAGGGTCGATCGGCCATGCTAGGCGCCCAACATATATATAGTTCGTTATCTTAGCGACGCGCTGTGCGCAATGCTCATGGGCAAGATTGTCCAAAAGGGGGTCCTTTTACATAATCATAAAGGGGCACCTCTTTTAATTTATTATCAAAAGCACACCTCATCCGATATATTCTACCATATTTGCCCTTCTAAATCTGCATAGTTGTACTTTCATCAGTCTGCCCAAAAAATGGCAACAAAAGCCTCAACACTAGACACATCACTCCAAACAAATCCCGTCTAAACAATATTGTTTCATCTCCATGTAACTGTTGTTTCATCTCTCTACCAATGTCATTTCGTCTCCCCAGGCCAGACCGTTGGTGGTCCTCTCCACTTCTCACCTTTTGTCTTTGATCTACACTACAATTATTCTCCAAGTATGTGTTTTCATTGGTTTACCAAATTGTATTGGGTTGTTTGCCATATAGAAGCATGAAAGTGGAATCTGTCACCCCATCGGCCCCACACAATCGGCCACACGGCCATCAATGAGGAGTTAATCGGGAAGCTGCAGTTGGCCACTACGAGGACATTTTTTTGGGCTTTGCCGAGATTCGAATCATTGCCTATTGTAGAAATATCTACCCGCAGTAGCCAACTCAACCATGCCCTAGGGGTGTCTGTGGCCGTTCTATATACACACACTCGGTTGTTCAATTTTGTTAGTCCATGTACTATTTGTCAGGACTGTTACGAACTTATATTGGTCTCATTTCAAAAATAAGATCTGCTTGGTGCTCCTTGAAACTCGTTGAGTCATTATATGCTTTGGTAAGTCTAGGTCCATAAATTAGTTTGGCCAAACATGTTACGTGAGTCATACTAGTCATTTCAAAAATAAGACCTGCTTGGTGCTCCTTGAAACTCGTTGAGTCATTATATGCTTTGGTAAGTCTAGGTCCATAAATTAGTTTGGCCAAACATGTTACGTCAGTCATACTAGTCTGATTTCACAAACAATAATCGTTTCAAGCTCCTTGAAACTTGTTGAGTCTGTAGAGTTAGTATACGCCTTTGCGTTTCAACTTTAATCATGTCTGGGTCCATCTATTAGTTTTGCCAAAACTGCTACATGGGACAATAATTGTCTATATTCAAAGATAAATCCTCAATTGTGCTCCTTGGAATATGCTGAGTCGGTATGTCTTCTTTTTCCAACTTCGGCATGTCGAGGTTTGTGTATAATTTTGCCAAACTTGTTATGAGTTAATTTTGCTAAAAAAAACTACATACTTCTTGGAACTTGTTAAATAGTTTAAATAGTTATAGGCATTTGTTTTCCAATTTTGGACAAATCTATGTCCATATAATAGATTAGCCAAAACTTTAACATGAATATATATATATATATATGATCCTGTCGCGAAGCGAGGTGGCGATCCCAAGGGTCGGATGGTCTCCCAGGTGGCACGAGCTGGGGAGGTGGCAACGACCTGGCGGTGCTCCGGCTTAGCTCTACAAAACAGCGACCGTTGCTTGAAGAGCTTCTCTGTAGTTGGTTGTTGCTTGGGTATTAATGTAACTCATGCATTAACCCAGGTTTCTACTTTGTGAAGGAATTTTTCAATCTTCTCAAACTTTTTATTGAAATCCTCAGAGAGTTTTGGCTGTATACTGGTAACTACGTTCTTAAGTTGCCTCTCAGTTAGTGGTTGTTGGGCTACTACTACCTCAGTAAGAGATACTATACCATAAAACGGAAGCCTTACAAACTTATAACAAAGATAGTTGCACAAAGAACTTTTGAAAATGCAAAGACTTTGATTACAAGCTTAGGAACTTACAATTTTAGGAGCTCTCGAAGTAGAACTTATGTCGGGGTCTCGACTTGTGTTCTGCAACGAGCTATCTAAGGACTTATATAGAGGTGTGGAATGCTGAACAGGGTACTCATTGGGCCCCATCTTCATTCAAGCATATCTTTCCCTCTAGTCCTTTACACGCATGCCTAGTGCTTATTTGACAGGGCATCTTTATCTTTAGACTAGTGGACGAGTCCAGTTGTCTTTGGAATAAAGTAGCCGAAAGCGAAGCTAGAAAGTAAAGGCTAGTTGCTAAAAATAAAGGCTAGTAGCCGAAAGTAAAGCTAGCTATTATTTGGATTTTTGGGTCCATCATGCTTCCTTATGGTGGTACGTCTTTGATGCGTTGTGCCACGTTTTGTGCCTTTATAAAAAGATCCAATAATTCTTCCTTTGCTTTGGTCACTTCAGGAAGGGAATCTTTGAAGTAAAGGCCACCTCTGAGTTGTCCGCGATTCGCAAAATCTGCTTCCTTGGTGCTAACGATAAGCTTGAGTTCCCAGATACTTTTGAGGACTTTACGTGATGCCGTCCACTCAATATCTCCAAGGTGTTCCCTGAGATCTTTTTCATGGGGTCCATTGATTCTTTGGCTTGTGCTCCCGCTAAGCTCTTCATACTGGTCCAACAATTCATAAGGTCCATCAGGTGTTGGGGTGCTTTGATATTGGGCTTCTTCAATTGTGCTAGTGTTTCCTCGGTTTGGGCCAAGACCAAATAGTCTTCTTCTTGAGGAAGCCATGGGCCTGTAATGAAACAAACAAGACGAGATAGGGTGTCAGCTAGGTTATTGTCTTTACCTTCGATGTGTTGGAACTGAACGTCAAGCCCTAGCCCTGTAATATAGTCCGTAAAAGATAACCATCGGACTCTTGAGGGCTTGTTCTGAGCAGATTTATTAAAGAAACTTATAATTGCTTGGCAATCAGTTCTGATAATAAGTTCCTTTTTATCAAGGTAGTAGATTTTGAAACTGCTCAGACTATTCATAACGGCATGGATTTCTGCATCTATTGTGGACTTGAGGGGGGAATATTTTCCACTTGCGTATGCACAGATCTTTTCTTCGGTGCGAGGATCATCCCTCTTTATTTTCCACTTACAGATACCGCCCCATCCTTCCATGCAACCATCTGTTTCTAAAATGATGAAGCATTCCTCTGGAGGAATTGCGAGGTCAGGGAGCTTAGAGATTAGTTCCTTAATCTTCTTTACCAGGATCCAATCATGAGAATTCATTTTCCTTTCTCCAGTCGGAGAGATTTTTGAATATAAGAGTCCCAATAATCTGCCAAGGTTGGGGATATAACTGCGAGCATAGTTAAGGGACCTTAGACCTTTTATTGTCTCCAATTCAGATTCCCTGAAATCAGCAATCTTAGAGATGATGTGAGTCTGAAGTTTAATAGTGGAAGGTCCAATTGTAGCCCCAAGAAATTCAACTTCAGGGGTCCCGATTTTTATTTTTGTGGGACTTAATATCAATCCATTTTCGTGGCAAATTTTTAGCATAACTTATAAGTGCTCCTTGTGTTCCTGTTCTGTTTTTGAGAATACCAAAATGTAAGTTTTCGATACCTTTAAAACAGTCGTCCATTTTTCTCTGAAAGATGGCTGGAGCATTCTTTAGTCCAAATGGCATTACAAGTCATTCATATAAACCGTCGGAGACCCAGAAGGCGGTCCATTCTACTGATTCAGGATCCATAGCAACTTGGTGGAATCCAGACTTTAGATCAAATTTAGAATAGATGTTGCTTCCTCCAATCCTTTTGATGATTGTGTTGATACCTGGAAGGCTATATTGGTCTTTATAGGTGTTGTCATTGAGCCTCTTATAGTTAAAGACCATGCGTTCTTTTCCTTTTATCTCCCGCTTGGTAACTGGATCAATAGTAGTTCCAGAATGGACTATTATAGCCGTTGTTCTATGCCTGCTCTTGGATGGCCTTATAACTTTTAACTCCAGCAGAGTTTTGATATGTTTTTTAAAGGAGTCCTGCATTTGAGGAGTAACATGCTTCAAGGGCCTGTCTTCGATTATTAAATCTAGATTTTTGATGTCCAGTTTGCATTTGATCTGGTTCTGACTCCAGTACTTCATAGGATCGTTTCCAATGTAGCCGGTATCTGCCAATTTCTGTAGAATTCCCTCTATTTTTGAGGTGGTTTGCCAGGTGCAAATTTGCTCCTTGATCTGATAATACTCTTCTTCTTCTAACTCCAATTCTTCAATCACAGGGGCTGCAGTCACAGTTTGACATGTTTTAATAGTTGTAATATTTTTGTAAAATGTTACCTCGTCGCCCTCTATTCTGATGCCTCCATATAGGGATCTTATGAAATTGCAGCCAATTATCATATTAATGTTTCCTCCAAGTGTGAGGGGGAAAGCATATGTGTAGGGAATGCGGAAGGAGTGTTCCCCAATCTTCATATTCCCATATTTGAGCTTCTTAGTTGCAGTGGTCTTGGAGTTAATCCCACTGAAATTAACAGCAAATGTGTTTTCTTCAATGGCTTCAGGAGGTACAGATTGTTGATCTATGCAACATGTTGTAGCACCAGTGTCTAGAATAGCATTTACTTTGAACTCCTTCACTCCTGGAATATTAAGCTCCATGCTGAGGTTGAATAAGCCATTTGTCCTTTTTTTGGGCTGGGTAGCTTCTTCTGCGGAAAATATTTTTTCTCTACCTTCTGTTATAATAACATTTATCTCTTCCTCTCCCTGTTCATCATTTACTGGGTCAGGAATGTGGATTCCAGCCTGATATTCCTGTAGTTGTTTTCTGAGGTCATAATTTTCCAATTCCAAAGCTTCAATTTTTAATCGTTGACACCTCTAATTTGTCTGCCGAGGCAATTCTAATCAAATCTTCTTCTTTTGTCTTATATTCTCTTTCCAGTTGTTCTTGCTGTAGCTTGGCTAATAATTTGCTGGCTTCTACTTCTTGTCTTAGCCTTTCTATTTCAGCTTCTGCCCAAGTGGCATATGCTTGATGTTCTTTTATGAAACTCATGGGATTGTATGGGATAGCTGTCTCTCGCTGAACTGGAATTGTAATATCAAAATAATTATCAGTACACATACCACGGGATGTTATCTTGCAACTTGTGCAATGCATTCGGTGCTTCTTCATGGTTTCCCTCTTGCAACAATGGCATCTTTCATATAAAGAAGGCACTTCGTCATTTATCATCCAGCTATGTTGGCAGTCATGTTGTTCCCTTGTGACTCGAACCATAGGTTGCCAGCTCCCAGTTTTGCCTATCATATAGCAGTTTCTTTGTTCAATAAAAACATATAAATATTCATGAGCAAGTACCTGCTGGTCCTCTCCTTCAGATATGTTGTAGATAGCATCTGATTGGTCATCACCCTCTTGTACCGACATTATTTCAAAATCTTCGGGTACCTCTAGTCCTTCGAACATAGCAACCCTTCGTATGTTCTTGTATTCTTTAGGGCAATCTCTTGCAAAATGCCCTTCTTCGCCACATAAGAAGCATTTGCACTTCTTATTTCGGATTAAATGCTTCTTCTTCTCTATCCGAGCATGAGATTCATGCGGTTTACCTTTGTATGTGGTAGATTTTCTAACCCCAAATCTTTTGCCTGGCTTTTGATAATACCCAGGGATGGGTATCTGGCTGCAGAAGGATAGATCCTTGAGGGACCTACTGAAAGCCGCCCTTTTACACTCTTCTTCAAGGTACCTATAGGTGAATATTATTCGGGAGTGTACCCCTATAGTATTACCTTGGTATTTTTCTTCAAATGCTGCCTTGACCCTCTTTCCCAAGTCTCCGGGAAGTTTTAACCAGAATTTTTCAGATAATTCAGATCCCGTGATAATTCAGAAGCAACAAAAATAACCGCAAGAATGCTGCAAGACTCAAGGGCATATAGGCAACGTTTACAGCGGCAACTTGATGAGACATCCCAATCATCCACAAATTTCCTGTGTACGTTCAACAATACTCATTATCTGAAAAATTCTGGTTAAAACTTCCCGGAGACTTAGGAAAGAGGGTCAAGGCAGCATTTGAAGAAAAATACCAAGGTAATACTCAGAGGTGGCCTTTACTTCAAAGATTCCCTTCCTGAAGTGACCAAAGCAAAGGAAGAATTATTGGATCTTTTTATAAAGGCACAAAACGTGGCACAACGCATCAAAGACGTACCACCATAAGGAAGCATGATGGACCCAAAAATCCAAATAATAGCTAGCTCTACTTTCGGCTACTAGCCTTTATTTTTAGCAACTAGCCTTTACTTTCTAGCTTCGCTTTCGGCTACTTTATTCCAAAGACAACTGGACTCGTCCACTAGTCTAAAGATAAAGATGCCCTGTCAAATAAGCACTAGGCATGCGTGTAAAGGACTAGAGGGAAAGATATGCTTGAATGAAGATGGGGCCCAATGAGTACCCTGTTCAGCATTCCACACCTCTATATAAGTCCTTAGATAGCTCGTTGCAGAACACAAGTCGAGACCCCGACATAAGTTCTACTTCGAGAGTTCCTAAAATTGTAATTGAAGAAGTTCAAGACAACGACCATAGCACTGAGCCCTTGATGGATACTGAACAGGAACCACAAGAAGTTGTGGATGAGATTGTTACACAAGAAGTTGTGGAACAACAACCTGTTCAGGTAGACCTACCTCTTCGCAGGTCTGATAGGGTACGTCGTCAGCCTGAGAGATATTCATTTCTCTTGCCTGACCATGATGACGTTATGATCATTGAGAATGAGCCTACCACCTATCAGGAAGCTGTGATGAGCCCAGATTCTGAGTCATGGCTGGAAGCCATGAGATCCGAAATGGAATCCATGTACACTAACCAAGTTTGGACCTTGGTTGATCCACCTGAAGGGGTCAAACCCATTGGGTGTAAGTGGGTCTTTAAGAGAAAGCCTAACATGGATGGACTTACTCATACCTATAAGGGTAGACTGGTAGCTAAAGGTTTCAAGCAAATTCATGGTATTGACTATGATGAAACTTTTTCTCCAGTAGCGATGTTTAAGTCCATTCGGATCATGCTTGCTATTGCAGCCTACCACGATTATGAGATCTGGCAGATGGATGTCAAGACAGCGTTTCTGAATGGAAACCTCCTCGAGGATGTGTACATGACACAGCCTGAGGGTTTTGTAGATCCACAGCATACTGGCAGAGTATGCAAGCTGCATAGGGCCATTTATGGTCTAAAGCAAGCTTCTCGGAGCTGGAATCTTCGATTCGATGATGCGATCAAACAGTTTGGTTTCATCAAGAACGAAGATGAACCTTGTGTCTACAAGATGGTTAGTGGGAGCACAGTAGTCTTCCTAGTCTTGTATGTGGATAACATACTACTCATTGGGAACAACATCCCTTCGCTACAGTCTGTGAAGACTTGGTTGGGGACTTGTTTCGCAATGAAGGACTTAGGTGAAGCAGCCTACATTCTAGGCATTAAGATCTATAGACATAGATCTAAGAGATTGCTTGGCCTAAGTCAGAGTACATACATCGATACGGTATTACACCGTTTTGCCATGCAGAATTCCAAGAGAGGAATTCTGCCAATGTCACATGGTGTGAGTCTTTCGAAGACTCAGAGTCCCTCTTCTAGAGAGGAGAGAGACCGTATGGATAAGATCCCTTATGCTTCTGCCATAGGATCTATCATGTACGCCATGTTATGTACTCGTCCTGATGTCTCGTATGCTTTGAGCATGACGAGCAGGTACCAGTCAGATCCAGGTGAACGTCACTGGATAGCGGTCAAGAATATCCTTAAGTACTTGAGAAGGACTAAGGAATATTTTTTGATATTTGGAGGCGATGAGCATCTAGTTGTAAAGGGTTACACTGATGCCAGCTTCCAAACCGACCAGGATGATTACAGATCGCAGTCAGGGTTCGTGTTTTGCTTGAATGGCGGAGCTGTGAGCTGGAAGAGTTCGAAGCAGGACACAGTTGCAGATTCTACAACAGAAGCTGAGTATATTGCTGCATCAGAGGCAGCAAAGGAGGCAGTTTGGATCCGTAAGTTCATCACTGAGCTTGGGGTGGTTCCTAGCATATCTGATCCCGTAGAGCTCTATTGTGACAACAATGGAGCTATTGCGCAGGCTAAGGAACCTCGCTCACACCAGCGGACCAAACACATACTACGGCGATTCCATCTCATTCGAGAGATCATCGATCGAGGAGATGTGAAGATTTGCAGAGTACCCACAGAGGCTAACGTCGCAGATCCCTTGACCAAGGCTTTGGCACAGATGAAGCATGATGGTCACACTAGGTCATTGAGTATTAGATACTACAGCGATTGGCACTAGTGCTAGTGGGAGATTGTTAGTGAGAACCCTAGAGTCAATCATATGATGATTACTTTTTGGACTCATTGTATCATATTCTTGTATATATATTTCTTATATATAAAGGCATTTCTTATGGTTATTGTGCTTATGTGTATTGGTGTCAAATAACTTAGTATAATAACATCCTTGAGTAGAAGGTTCTTATCTATATCAATCGATTAGTTGAATCGATAATGAGATGATATAGAGAACACTACTCTTAATTATTCCTAGTCAAGTATTAACATTCAAGGACAATGTTAATGCATAGAGACTAGCATGTAGGTCAACATGATGACTTGATCTCACAAGTCATGGATATGAGATATCAAGTTGACACATGGGTATACATTAGAGAATGTATACTGAATGGCCCGCCATGAGAAAGTATCATGGATCGTTATATGAGTGTCATATACTTTCTCATGTGACTATTAGTATGACTATAGTCCTAGACCTGAAGTTACCATAGTTCCCTACATAAGGAGTTACGTACTTTGGTTTCGTCAAACGTCACCCGTAACTGGGTGGACTATAAAGGCGATTACTGGGTTTGTAACAAATTATGCGGAGGGATGTGAGTAACGTAGATGGGATCTATCCCTCCTATATGACGGGAGTGATATCTTCGTTCTTGATAGAGTAAGACCACTAAGTGCATGGCCATGCCCAAATAAGGCAATATTAGATATTGAGCTTATTTGATTATAGTGAGTCTACTTGGAGATCAAGACATATAGATTGATTTGAGGATGACACGGTCTATGCCTCATGAAAGATCAATCTAGATATCGAGGATAGAAGGACGTTGTCACATATTGTGATGGTCACAATTATTAGTCACAATGGTGATGTTGGATCTCGACATTCTTGTAACTTGGGTAGCAATGATGTGTTGCTAGATACCTCTCATTGCTTATGTCCTTAAATAGGTTTAAGGGCATTGCCAACGTTACAAGAACCTATAGGGTCACACACATAGAGCAATAGATGGAGAATAAGTCCATATGATGGACCGAGAGTAATGAAGTCAAAGTTTGACTTTGGCTAAATATGGAAAGTCCATAAAAGGCAAGTTTGACTTGACTCAAATTAAACAACTTGAGTTGGACTCGAGTTTGATCCAAGTGTTGGATGAATCTAATCATGGGAGAATAATGAAGTCAAAGTTTGACTTTGGCTAAATATGGAAAGTCCATAAGAGGCAAGTTTGACTTGACTCAAGCCACATCACCTTGACTTGACCAAGTGATTACTTGGCATCATCATCAAGGCTAAGTAACCTCCCCATTTGAATTTTGAATTCAAATAAGGGGTTACCTAAGATGGTGGCCGGCCACTTAAATACACAAAATGATTCTTTTGTGTGTGTGTGTGATTTATTCTCCTCCCAACTTGTTTTTGTTGAGTTTTTGGCTCTCCCTCTCCTCTCATCTTGCCGAGACCCCAAGGAGTGCTAGCACACTTTTGGGCTCTCCTCTCCACTCTCTTGCTTGTGTGGATACTTCTAGAGGGTTGCTACTTTGCGTCCTTGAGATCCGACACCAACCGAGGAGCGAGCGGGAATTGCGGGGCACGCATCGAAGGTAGTTTTTCTCTTCTCTAATAGATCTAGGTTGTAGATCGGTTTTGAAGCATGTAAACGAGCACTCGTAAATTTTTGAAATGGTTTTCTTCGCTCGGATCCTTTCTATTGGGGCTTTCGGGGTTTCTGCGACGCGAAAAAGCGGTTTTCGCGGCCTGAAAAACCCTACACTTGGGTTCTCGGAAATGCGTTTAAGATCTACCTTTGAGCATCGCAACTTGTTACCTTTTCTCCGAGGTTCTCAAGGTCCGTGATTAGTTCTTTTACCTTGGCGTGTAGATGCGCAACTGATTCTCCATCTTCCATCCAGAGGTTGGTCAGTTAGCTTTGAAGGAGGTCTTGTCATGCCACTTTTGCCTCTGAGGTACCTTCATGCAAATCCAGGAATTTTTCCAAGAGCACTTTTGCCGAATTATAATTCTCAATGCGATTGACTTCTTGCACAGGAAGAACGGTTAGCAGATGAAATTTCGCTTTGCCGTTTGCTACAAAGTCTGCTTGCTCCTTCTTGGTCCATGACTCTACTTCTTTATCCTTGTCATTATTGTCTTTAGGAACTGAAAAATCATTTTTCATAATTAGTAGCCAATTTTAAAAAATACCTGATTCGGCGCTTCCACATTGCGAACTCCCCCTCAAACTTCGACAGGTAGATTATGGCTCCAACCATTTTCTTGAAATTACTGTAGTCAATGGTTAGTCCTTCTGCAGCGACCTTGGCTCTAATACCACTTGTTGGATCGGGTTAGACCAGCTAGAGGGGGTGAATAGATGGTAAAAAAAATTAAAATGGAAGACACTCATCTTTTAAAAAAAACTTGATCACAACTAAGAACGTTGCTTCCAAAGTAGTGGACGCTCAATAAAAATCTCCTTATGACGGAGAAGCCTTATAACAACATCGCACAAGACTTGAGAGATTTTGCAAGTGAATAATTGATTTCTAAAGCTAAAACTCTAATTTATAGCCTAAGAGAATAAATTTGGATTGTTGATTGTTGATGAATTTTCTCTTGGTCATTGATCCATATATGTAATCTGGACGGTTGATCTTGGATGGGATAAAACTGCATCCATTGGATCTGATTAAATTTAAGAGATAAAGTTTAATTAAAACTTTATCTTCTACTTGAGACTTCACTGTTGTGATCTCCAAGTAGTAACATTGGCAGGAACTCATTGACTTCGCATGCTATCCCAAATAATAAGCATGGAGATATGTGTTGCCTTCCGGGTTCTAGTCCTCTTAGCTATAAATAAATCTCTTTTTTTTCGGGCGCCTAGTTTGACTTGGTCAAACTGACTAGTCTTTTGGTTCTTCATCTTCTGGGTGATTTCCGACCAATAGGAGTTAGGCTCACCCAAACCCAACTCTGGCCTTTCACCCCTCGAGCATGCTTCCTCTCGGCTTCCCGTCCTTTGGGCGTCGCGTGCGTCCTTCTCGATCCACCGGTGTATTCTTCCGTAGCTTCCGCGTCCCTCGGATTGTACCAAGCCCGTCGGCTCACTTTCCCGCACAATCCTTCTCGTCCGCTACATCTTACGCTCAACTTCCTCCGTACCTAAGCTCCTGTACACTTAGCAGAGGGATTAAACACACCAGGACCTAACTTAAATCGGTTAATCACATCAAAACCAACCAGGGGTACTTACATACACTAGTAGTCCTTATGACCCGAGACAACACTGAGACTCTAGATGTTGGGGTTGCACATTAACTCATTTACTGACTCAATTAGGGTCATCAAGTGATGAGATTGGGTGTAGTAATGAAACACATATGAGTGAATGTATTGTAGTCCGGATTCATCACACGCCCATAAGTGTGGATATCCTATATAATATATTACTTTATAGTTTATGGAGTCTCTGATCAGAA
Organism: Boesenbergia rotunda; assembly: GCA_024364735.1. NCBI lineage: Eukaryota > Viridiplantae > Streptophyta > Magnoliopsida > Zingiberales > Zingiberaceae > Boesenbergia > Boesenbergia rotunda. The sequence continues at coordinate 353,962 of JAGFNQ010002211.1, forward strand.
CTGTAAGATGTGCTTTATAAAAGGAGTTTTTTAATTTCATATGAATTGTCACTAGAAATAAAATAACTAATTTTTTAGTATATTATATGATCATGATAATTTTAATTAATTATTCAACAAATTCGATTGGTTGATACGCATTGATTTTCTGTTTCGATGAATCGACGAAACAATAGCAAGTCCAATAGCAGCTTCTGCAGCTGCAACGGCTATAATAAATATTGAGAAAATGTTCCCTTTTAATTGTCGACTATCAAAATAAGATATATTACATGGTCGTTAGATCAATATACAACCCTCGATGTACCAATAGTTGTAGATACGACTAAGATATATGAAATCAATGGACTAGACTGTACGTTAATCATAATTGACTAGTTCTTGCAGACATTATTCAGTAATACCTAAGGAGTCATAGGGCGATGCTACTAGACGCTAGGGATGGCAATGGGTCGGATTCGGGTCGGATTCTATATCCTCCGTACCCATACCCATCGGGTACCGGATATCCATCGGGTATACCCATACCCATTAAAGGATCGGATATCTTATATACTAATAATTTTTTTTCTTTCGATCCAACTATATCATTGAACAAAAGTACATTATAATTAACATTAAAGTTTAAAAATATATATATATATAATTTTAAAAATAGATTAAGCATATATATAATCTATTTCTAACATTAATACAAATTATTAGTAGGTTTTGGGAAAAAAAACTTTAATGTATATATGTATTTTTTTATTTAATCGGGTATTCGGGTCGGATATCGGGTATTAGTAGTCCCTCCATATCCTCCTCCATTCGGGTCGGATGTCGGATTCTCCGTCGGATTTGGGTGAAATTGTCATCCCTACTAGACGCTCTTATTATGATTCATTGGGTACTAATCAGAATTAGTTCTGACGTCCTATAATCAAGAAATTGATCATAGGAATAAGGGTATGCCCAAATAAAAGGCAAACATTGTCATGAATCACAAAGAGTTGTGAACCCATAGCTAGTTGTATCTCTGAACCATTTAGGGTCACACAAGTATTGGTTTCACTATTGAGAACTAGGCAGTGGAAGTCCTAGCATGGATAGGCAGTGGAATATCTAGTTGGGAACAAGGACTAGGTAGTGGAAGACTTATATGGGAACTAAGTAGTGGAAGTCCTAGCGGGGCTAGGCATTGGAACACCTAGTTGGGAACTAAGCAAGGGAACATCCTAAAGAAAAAATCCAAGTGGGTTAAGGGTTAACCAGACACTTGGTGATCGTAAATCCAATGGGAAGTAGGCACGACATGGAAACTCTAAATGGGTCAAAGATTGACCAGACACTTGGTTAAAAGGTCCTGATGAATCATGGATGACCGGATGATAGGAAAAGGAACTCTAAAATCGGATTCAGAGTTAAGGATTGGGCAATCGATAGAAGTAATCAATTAAGAGTTGTTTGCGAGAGCACAGTGAAAGCCAGAATCGATTGAGTTGAGACCAATCAATTGAGGCAATCAATCAAGCAATATTGTCTCATGAACAAAAATATTCTGAATCGATTGGGTAAATGATTCGGGCTTCACCAATCGATTGGCATAATCGATTGTGACCTTTTTCATGAGAGAACGAAAGTTCAGGAACTAATTAGGCAGCTTTCTCTCTCATGAACAAAAATTTTGGAATCGATTGACTTAATCGATTGAAAGTTAGTAATTGATTGGTATGGCTCAAAAATCGATTAGGATTGCAAAAAAGAGGCATTCTGTAGGTTTTGAACGGTTGATCTGACGCTGCAATCGATTGGGGTAAGACCAATCGATTAGGAAGCATAAGTCAACCCTAGAAAAAGGATTTTCATGAATATTTGAAGCAATGAAATCTCACGCCATTTCTTGTGAGTGGGGGAGAAAAGTGTTATTGTATTTCCAACCATCAAGAGGCATTTTCTAGCAACAAGAGATTAACCAAGGAAGGTTATTCATTGTAAAATTATTTTCGATTATATTTGCTTGTGTATTTTACATTTCTTGCTATATTCTTGTGTTTGAGCTTGTACAAGGCGTCTCCAACTCTAGAATGTTTCTGAGAAGGATGCATTCATAGTGGAGTTGTGAGTGTGAGGAGTGAACACTTGGATTAGTCACCTAAAAGAGGTGAATTCCAAGTAAAATCTTAGTCTTAGCATTGGTGATTCTTCACTTTAAGGTTTCTGTTGCAACATCGAGTTCAAAGAAGCGATCAGAGTTATTCACCCCTCCCCCCTAGCTCATACCGATCCCAACAAGTGGTATCAGAGTGAGACCACTCTTCTTTGGACTAATCACCAGAAAGAGCAAAGAGTTAGAGGAAGAAGAAGAAGTTAAAAGTTTAAGTGCTAATTTCAATAAGTCAAAGGGTAAATCATCAAGGGAGCTCAACTTCAAAATGGATTTCTAAGATGGATTCGGATATGACATTGAGCACCTCCACCCAAGCTTCAACCCTTGGAAATCAAGGGTTGAAAATTTCTTCATGATTGACATAGAGCAAAGGTTTGCTCTAATAGAGGGATTTTAAGCTTGAATGGATAGCAAAGGAATGTTTCTCAAGAGGAAAAAGTGGACTGAGGAGCATGTGAAGAGATCTGAGACCAATGATAAGATAACCAAAATTTTGGTTAATTTATTACTTAACAACATCTTGAGAAAGATAAGAGAATATCAAGATGTCAAGGAACTTTGGAGCAAATTGACCAAACCCATGAAGATCCACCCTCGATGCAAAGTAATGAAGCATTCAAAGAGGGAGACTCATTGGATCAAGAGTTTAGGGATTTAAAGGTTGAGAGGTGTTCAATATCCAAAATGAAGATGAAGAAGTATTCACCTCTAGGATTGAGGGAGAGAGCTTATTGACATCGGAACAAGGAAACCCTCAATTTTCGAAGTCAATGTGGAAAAAGAATGTGTCACTCCTACAAGTAACGAAGGTATAACAATTTCAATTATTAAAAACAAAATTCATATCATATACTTTGATTGTAAGGAGAATGGATACTACAAGAGTAAGTATCCTAAATTGAAAAAGGAAAAGATCCAAGTGGCACCCAAGATGAAGGAGAAGTCAACCGATGTCAGCCTCGTTATACGAAAGGTCAAGAAAACATTGTGTGCTTTTTTTGTAATCAAAAGAGGCATTATAGAAATCAATGTCCAAGAGGGAGGACTAGATACTTGACTAGGAAAGACCTAACTTGAGATTAGATAATGAAAAGATCTAACTAAAGGCTAAGTAATGGACAATCCTAACTAGAGGTTAGGCAATGAGAAGACCTAGTTGAGAACTAGACAGTAAAAATTCTAACTGGAGGCTAGGCAACGAGAAGATCTAGTTGGAAACTAGGTAGTGGAAGCCCTAACGGGGCTAAGAAATGGAAGAGTTAGTTGGGAACTAGGTAGTAGAAGTCCTAGCAGGGCTAAATAGTGAAAAACCTAATCGGAAATCAAGCAGTGAAAGTCCTAACAGTCTAGGCAATGGAAGACATAGTTGGAACTATGCAATGGAAGTCCTAGTAGGGCTAGGCAGTGGAAGACCAAGTTGAGAACTAGTCAATCGAAGTCCTAGCTGAGCTAGGCAGTGAAAAAAAAATAGTTTAGAACTAAGCAGGGAAAGTCCTAACGGGACTAGGCAAGGGAAATATCCAAGTGGGTCAAAAGTTAACCCGACACTTAGTGATCGTAAATCTAACGAAAGTTGGCATGACATGAAAAGTCCAAGTGGGTCAAAGATTGACCAAACAATTGGTGAAGAAGTCCCGACGAGTCATGGATGATCGGATATTGGGCAAAGGAACCCTAAACTCAGGTTTAGAGTTCAGGGTTGAGCAATCGATTAGGCCCAAAGTCAATCGATTAGGGCAATCGATTGAGAGTTTTTCACAAGAGCACAATGACGGCTGAAATTGATTGGGCAAGTCAATTGATTAGGGCAATCGATTGAGAGTTTTTCATGAGAGCACAATGACGACCAAAATCGATTGGGTTGAAGCCAATTGATTGAGATAATCGATCAGGCAACGTTGTCTCGCGTATAGAAAGATTCTGAATCGATTGAGCAAATGATTTAGGCTTCACTAGTCGATTGGGGCCTTTTTTGTGGGAGAATATAAAGTTCAAAAATTGATTAAACAATCGATTAGGCAGATTTATCTCATGCGAACAGAAGCTTCAAAATCGATTGACTTAATCGATTAGAAACTGTTAATTGATTGGTATGGCTCATCAATCGATTAGACTTACTGAAAAAATGATATTCTATATGTATTTAACGGACTGACGTGGAAATCGATTAGGGGCATACCAATCGATTAGAAAGAGTATGTCAACCCTAGAAAAGGGGTTTTCGCAAAGGTTTGAAGCAACGAAAGCTCACGCCAGTTCTTGCCAGATGGGGAGAAAAGTATTGTTACATTTCCAACAACCAAAAGGCATTTTCTAGAAACAAGAGATCAAGCAAACAAGATTATTCATTATAAAAACATTTTCGATTCTATTTGCTTGTGTATTTTACATTTCTTGTTGTATTCTTGTGCTTGACCTAGTACGAGGCTTCTCCGCCTCTGAAAAGTCTTCAAAAAGGAGACATTCATAGTTGAGCTTTGAGTGTAAGAAGTGGATGGTTGGCTTAGTTACCTCAAGAAGATGAATACCAAGTAAAATCCAAGCGTTAGTATTGGTGATTATTCACTTCAAGGTTTCCACTGCAACATCGAATTCAAATAAGCGATTAGAGCTATTCAGCCCCCCCCCCTTTAGCTCATAGTGGTCCTAACACCCCTCTAGCGTCGAGTTCAATCCTCCATTAGGGTATTAGCACTCCTTGCTACGAAGGTTATTGCCGGAGTTACAATGGACTAGTCTAAATTTGAAATTACAAAAAAAAATCCCAAATTTATATGTCGAGATGACCTTTTTGTATAGCCAACTAAGAAGAATAGAGGCCAGCCATGTCACTAGAATCCCCCTGAGTGTAGAATGCTACTCAATCCCAAGGGCGAGTGTCGAGTCGTCGAGTCGTCTGACTGTCAAGTGACCCGAGTCTGAGAGCTGACCACTCTATGTGCTAAGTTCTCGAGTGTCGAGTCTAATTGGTAATATGCGCAAGAATCTTCCGACTACCAACTGTCGATGTCTCCTCTGGTGATACTTCGAAGTTACAATGAAAGTACTCTTAGAGAAGTGCCAATTTAGTGGGACAATTGAATTAAGGAAGATAAAAAAACCCACATGTGACGCTTTTTCTCAATTGATCGATGTGCTTACTATGGGAAGCAAACGGTGGAGAGTGGACCACAACACAATTATATGTGTGCTCGTGGAGGAACAGGAACCGAAGAGGAAGGGAAAAGAGTTGGCTAAACTCAAATCCTCTATTATACCCTTCGTCTTCCTTCGATGTCTTCATCGTGTAGGTCGAAGGACGGAACAAGATCATAATGTCGGTCGAACGGAACAAGATCTTAGTCTAGTAGGCACAGGGCAAGGTGTTAAGGGTCCATTCCCTTCCATGTGAGGAGGGAAGAAAAGGTGAAGCCATGTGCTCATAACATGAAATGTGGGACTACAAATTTAATGGTTTGTTCTCCTTTTTCTCTACGAAAGAATTTGTATCAATGTGGAAGGTTTTGCCCGGTCTGTTAGAAACACAAACTATCCAATCAAATATCATTTTTTTTAATTGCATTTTTTTTGTCAATACCTTTTTAGTTGTGTTGATAGCAAAGTTTAAACCATCACAGCAATACCATTGGCAATCGAATTTTAAAACAAATTTTATTTTATTATTATTCTTAATCAAATTTAACTTTTAGACATTTGTTATAAATAATTATAACCCAAATATTCATATTTTTTAAGGAGAAAAATTGACAAAGTCCAAAATGACAACCAAGTGTTCAATCAGGCTCCTTGAATTAACTCTTAAGGATAGTAAATACTGAGGCTGTGTAATTAGAAGTCTCAAAGAATGTGTGCTCATTTATCCTGGTGCACAAGTAAAATTTTTATGAAACTGAGTCGGTCATCTCTAGAATTAATGGATTCAACAAGTTGGATAGCTGGCTTAAAAAATGTTAAATAGTAAGGAAAGAAAGAAAAATAACAAAAGATGATATTTAAGATGGAAAGATAGATTGTATCCTAGAGAAGTTTAAGAAGGTAATGGAAGAGATTCATTTGGTTGGTTAAGTTTGTATTTTCATTTGAGAGGAAAATCTCTTTTTTCTTTAAAATGATTTTTAGATATTCTCTATTTTTATAATAAAATTAAATCTCAAATATAAAAACTACCAACTAAATATATTTTTTCTTACTCAAAAAATAAAATAAAAAATTTACAAGTCTCTCATTCTTATCAATTAAAAACGAGGAGAGTTGACGAGGAATTAAAATCGTCGACAGCAGGGTTCGAACCTGCGCGGGCAAAGCCCAACAGATTTCAAGTCTGTCTCCTTAACCACTCGGACATATCGACTCGTTATTTTAACGAATGTTTTAAAATATTTTATATCTAATTTATGCTTATCATAAACAATTCTTAAAAGTCCATCTTATTTCCGTTCGGCAATTTATTATTTATTTGAAAAATACACATCTTGGTTAATTATTTATTTGACTCCGGAATTTGGCTGAGTTTCTGTGCACATGATAGAATTATCAATCAACAAGAGTTAATTATCAATGAAGCCTAGAGAAATACTTTTTCATATCATCATTTATTCAGTTTCTTAATTTACTTTTCTATCAGTGTCCAAATGTAATTTTATGATTGGTATTATTATTAAATTATAAGATTTTTTGATGCAAATTGAGTAAGTTCTCTTAAAATAGAAGGTACTTTATTTACCAAAAGAATAAGAAATAACCAGCACGATTCAACAACCCTAACTATACAACCTCTGAGTTAAAATACATCCCTATGGAACTAGTAAGATTTTACTTTGATAATCAAATTATAATGGATATAACCTTAAAATTCGATATTTCACAAAATAAATCTCTATATAAAAGATTTTACTATGTGTAATAATAATTTCTATAATAAATTTAGAGAAATAAAATGATTAAGCAGGTTGGTAATGTTGAACATGGATGATGCTCGGTCCTATGAAAGTTTTTTATTAGTCGTTAAGGTAAATCAGAAAGCGCTCATGGTGACGGTCCAAAAGTCCAACATCCACGGTTGCACGACCTATTTGGAGGAAATTTTTTGCAAAATTCACATAGTTAAGAATCGAATCGTGATACTTCAGAGACAACTAATCACCCTTCTGTTGTACCATAGCCTCGAGCACTATAATAATTTAGAGGTGGCAAAAGGCAATTCGCTCGCCCCCAGAGTCCCTGCCAACCCGTCTGAGGGCCAACACAAAGGATGTAAATCACGGGGACTATTAGTTCGAATGTTGTGACTAACACATGGGGAGGGCGGGCACACTAACTTTGCCAAATTGACCTCCAGACCTCAAGGTGGCAACACTCATGCACTAATCATCAATCCATCTCGTGGAGATGCACTATAATAAATTAAGAGCAACTTGTGAGAGAGTACTAAAATTATATATAATTAAACTAATGAGATATGTTATGTTGGTAGGGGTGTAATCAAACCGAGTAGAGCCAAATAGTATGAGGCTCGAGTTCGAGCTCGGTTCGTTATCTCTAAACTCGAGTTCAGCTCGAGTTCGATTCGAAGTTTAGTTCTTAAGCTCGAACTCGGTTCGTAATAAAATTAAATAGCTCGAGTTTAGCTCGATAAAAGCTCGTTTAAAAATTAAACGAGTTTAGTTCGAGCTTGTTTAGGATAATTAACTATAATAATTAATAATATATTATTATACTTATTATTTATGTGGGATATATATATATAATAAAATAAATGAGTCTCTTAACGAACACATTCGCGAGCCTCTTAACGAACACGTTCACAAGTCTCTAAACGAACATATTCGCGAATTCACGAATCAAATACTGCTAAGTTCAAGTTCGGCCGATAATATTTTCGAACTTGAAATCAGGCTCGAGCTTAGCTCGTTAACTTAATCGAACGAACTCGAACGAATTTTTTTCGAACCGAGACCTGAATAGTTTGTGAGCAACTTTGTTAGTTTACACTCCTATATAAACCCTATATGTTGGGTGCCAATGCTGCGCGCCCAACGTCCGTTCGCGACTCTCTCAACAGCGCTGCATAACAAATTTGTGTAACTAATATGAGAGATTATTTATTATATTCTCTATTCAATGTAGAGCTACCGAAGTGCCTATTATTTAATATTTATCACAAGATAAATTTAAAATCTTGAGGCAAAAAGAAAATTACGTTGTTCATCCTAGATGTCTTTCACTCACTGTCCATCTCTAGTTCATGTAAACGAAGGTAAATGATCAACTTATATATTAATTAACTCAAAAGGTCAAATTATCAGGAAACGTATTCATGAGACTCTTAAGATTGGACCCTCCTACTTTCAACATCATTTTGCGCAACACTTTGCTTAGCACTTAAATGCCAAAAATAATCAACTTAAATTAAGAAACAGACAATGAGCTAACTTGGCTTTAAACCATTTTATAAGTTAAATTAAGACCAAATATCCTAACAGACGTAGCAGACTTACGACAACCTAAAGTCTGGAAGCTACACAGCTTCATTTGCCTAATAATAAATATATACAAAAACGAAGTGGTAACTACAATGTTAGATGTATTTTTCTCACCTACTCGAGAAATAATGTTGCAAAGGCATAGACAGATCAGAAATTAGCTTGCTTTTGCTCCGAGATGGCATCTTCTTTTGTTCTTTTTGATCTGTTTTGCCCACAGGATCCCGACGAAACTGAGCTTCTTCTTCTTCACGGAAAACTGCTTCTGCGCAGATCCTTCTTTACTCTCCTGGGGAGATAGAAAATCTTCCCTTCTGGTCAGCATCAGACCCAATGAAACCTTGGGCTTTTCATTTTCCTTCTCCCTGATTCTGCTATCGTGCTCTTCAGGTGACTCTGGACTGATCAGCTTCATGCTCAGTATCTGGCCGATTGATAATGCAGGTCTTGGACCATAGTTTGTTGCCTCAGTAACCAAGGTTGAGCTGTTCAAGTCAAGCACGCATGCATCCTTCCTTTGGTGCGCTGCAGAATTCTTGAATTTTATTGTGTTTTGTACACCAGAGCGCCGCTTCTGACCATTCTCAGATCGCCATCTCCGTAGAGCATCCTCGACAGCAAGCTTCCCTGTGTTGGCAACCTCTACCGCTTCAGTGCATCTTCAAGTGCCTTCTTATATTTTTTTGCATTGGCAGTTGCATCCTCAACTTTCATCATCGCTTCTGATCTAGATCTGTTTGCATCCTCTATTTGAACCATGATGGTTTCAATTTTCTGTCTAGAGATATCATCTGCTTCTCGAGCTTTACCTGTTAGGGTGAGATACTCCTCAATTGAAATGGTTATGCCAAGTGAATTCTCGAGCTCTGTGATTGAATTATTACTGATAATTAAACCTTTTGTGTGGGCAAGAGCTACGGCTTCAACTGCTTTCGCTGCTTCTTCGATCTTCTTAGCTGCAAGCTGTCGGGCTTCAGCTGTCTTGATGCTAGACTTTGTCTGTGCAATCTCAGATGTCAGATTGGTCAATTCAACCTTAGCAGCTTCTATTGACTGCATTGACTGTTCTATTTCCAAGTTCTTTTGTTTGATCTCCTGCAAAATATTACAGGGTTCTTCAGATCTCATACTTTGCAGATCTTTAGTCTTTTGCAATCTCACTGCTGTCTGATTAAGTTCTTCCTCCAGTGATGCAACCAATGCAGTATTTGAAGTCAGCTTCTCTCGGGTTTTTTCAAGTAAAACCTTTTCCTCTCCTATCCTCATTTTCAGCATTTTGACAGAAGTTTGAATGCCACATAGATAATTGGATGACCCGTTCAAGTTTGCCTTGGTCTTCTTCAGGTCTAATGAAACCTGTTTTTCAGATTGGCTCAATCCTATCGTTCCACAAATTTCCAATCCATAAGCCACTTCAACATGATCAAAGCTCATAGATGACATATTGGTTTCTGATATTTCTTCATGTAGCCTCGATTTTAAGACATTTACAATATTTTTTGTCGTTTCAAGCTCTTTCAAGACATCAAGTGTTTCCCTTTCTTTTAGAATGAGATCTTTCTCTAGTTCAGCTGTCTGTTCCTCCACTTTCATAACCTCAACATCCTCAAAGCAGTTGGGTTTCTGATGGGACGTGTGGAAGTGAGACTTGAAAATAAGCATTCAAAAAGAGTGCTGATATGAACATAGACAAAAACAAATGAAAATAGCAACCACCCAAAGTACAATTTTATGTGCGTGGAAACAAATTTTTGAATAGAAGTAACACAACGTTCTCAAAACATGCATTTGAATTATGTTATGCTCAAATCGAGTCCTCTAGTTCAATATTCCTGAATCATGCCCTTACCAGAACTTTCTACCTGTTGAACTGATCAATCAACCAATAAACAGTTTAGAAGAAAAACAAAATTAAGTTTATTAAATTAAAATTTCACTTCTGTTTCTAGACCATGCAAAGGCTTGAACTTCTCTCCTCCTTACCTGTCCCACATAGTTTTCCTATTTCACAACAAAATATCTATTTGTTTTTATCTCATCGGTATGCAATTCAGCTTTATATATAATATATAATGGTATGCAATTCAGCTTTATATATAATGTTACCCTAAGGATCCTTTACCACGCACACAGGGATACACCTCAAGCATTTTTTTTATTTGAAAATTTGTTTGTGCTTAATGTTATAACTCATCCCCTAAACTCTAAAGGAAACAAATCTGATTAACATAACCAAAGAGTTAAAAAAAAATAAACAAAAAAAAAACTAAAATCACATTGTCGCAGATGAAGTCCACGGGCAACGGTCCGAAGCAAAACAAAATAGTATATATATACACAGCCAAAACACTCGGACTGCCTGAAACACTTCCGGGCGCATAATCGATCGGCCTAGGGCTGTGAGGGTCAACGCTCATGGGCAAGACTGTCCAAAAGGGGGTCCTTTTACATAATCATAAAGGGGCACATCTTTTAAATTTATAATCAAAAGGACACCTCATCCGATATATTCTACCATATTTGCCCTTCTAAACCTGCATAGTTGTACTTTCATCAGTCTGCCCAAAAAATCGCAACAAAAGCCTCAACACTAGACACGTCACTCCATACAAATCCCGTCTAAACAATATTGTTTCATCTCCATGTAACTGTTGTTTCATCTCTCTACCAATGTCATTTCGTCTCCCCTGGCCAGACCGTTGGTGGTCCTCTCCACTTCTCCCCTTTTGTCTTTGATCTACACTATAATTATTCTCCAAGTATGTGTTTTCATTTGTTTACCAAATTGTATTGGGTTGTTTGCCATTCATATAGAAGCATGAAATTAGGTTGTATGTGATCATTCTATTATAGCACAAAAGTGGAATCTGTCACCCGAGCGGCCCCACACGATCGGCCACACGGCCATCTATGAGGAGTTAAATCGGGAAGCTGCAGTTGGCCACTACAAGGACATTTTTTTGGGCTTTGCCGAGATTCGAATCATTGCCTATTGTAGAAATATCTGCCCCGCAGTAGCCAACTCAACCATGCCCCAGGGGTGTCTGACCATTCTATATACTCACATTAGGTTGTTCAATTTTGTTAGTCCATGTACCATTTGTCAGGACTGTTACGAACTTATATTGGTCTCATTTAAAAAATAAGACCTGCTTGGTGCTCCTTGAAACTCGTTGAGTCATTATATGCTTTGGTAAGTCTAGGTCCATAAATTAGTTTTGCCAAACATGTTACGTGGGTCATACTAGTCTGATTTCACAAACAGTAATCGTTTCAAGCTCCTTGAAACTTGTTGAGTCTGTAGTGTTAGTATACGCCTTTGCTTTTCAACTTTAAGCATGTCTAGGTCCATCTATTAGTTTTGCCAAAACTGCTACATGGGACAATAATTGTCTATATTCAAAGATAAATCCTCAATTGTGCTCCTTGGAATATGCTGAGTCGGTATGTCTTCTTTTTCCAACTTCGGCATGTCGAGGTTTGTGTAGTAATTTTGCCAAACTTGTTATATGAGTTAATTTTGCTAAAAAAAACTACATACTTCTTGGAACTTGTTAAATAGTTTAAATAGTTATAGGCATTTGTTTTCCAATTTTGGACAAATCTATGTCCATATAATAGATTAGCCAAAACTTTAACATGAATATATATATAGAAGTCTACAAACACACTCACTCCTTCGTACTCATTCAAACCCATTGAACCGGTATATGCCTTTATTTCCAACTTTGGGCACATCTAGGTCCATGTAACATTTTGTGAAAGCACATAAGTTGGTCTACGTCCCTAGATGATCCATGTACTCTTTGGAAGCTGATGAAACCTCAAAAGACCGCCACGGCCGTGCCATGGAGACACTCCAATTGACACAACTATGGTGTGGTACCTTCTCTCCAGGAGACACGATCGTGTTGTGTCTTTTTGCCCATGTGCCTCCATCGTACTTGGTGAGGCACGGCCATGTTCCTTGACCATGATTTTCCTTCGCTTATTGTTCCCAAAAACCTCCACTCCCGTGGAAGACCACGGCCAAGATGCGCTCGAGCTCAACCCCTAATTCGGCTCAACTAGGAGCCTTTGCCTTCTTATAGGGAGTGGTGTTCCCTTCATCATGGCAACATGTCTATGGCCCTTCTTTCATCCCGGCTCTTGTCAAAATGATATATTTGTCATTTCTTGTCTTGGGCCTCTTTTCCTTGCTTGCCGGACTCGTGATACGTTCATTGATCTATCATCATCCAACTTGAAATATAAACTTTTAACAGTAGACAATGAATTAGTAGACTTGGATAAATCAAATTCTAATTTCTCCTTGCCAATTACCAATGAAAGATAATGATTTTTCACATCTATCACAGCTCCATTTACTTGCAAGAAGCAATCACTGTTCCATTATGATTCTCCTCCTCAACATTAGTTTCAATCTCTCATCCACATCATCTTCAAGCAACACAGAGAAGAACTAAGCTATACTTATAATCTATTATTTTCATCCGCAAGCGAGGAGGACGACCAACTGATGACGGGACTCGAAGGTGGACTGAGGACTGACTGAGCTGCAGGTCGAACGCACAGGGAAGCTGACGAACACCAGAAAATTGCAAGAAAAACGATCGTTAGAGGCTGGCAGGAGGGTCCCTGGTGCAGGCACTCCGGCAATCAAGTCAGCACTCTAGCGAAGAAAAATGAGAGTGGAAACATTAGCAAAAAAATTGTAGAGCATCCCTGCGCGTAAAGAAATGAGGACCCTTATATAGGGGTGAGTGGCAGACCAAAACCTGCCAAGACATCTTGTCCGTCTTCAATGCTTAGATTTGAGGGCAAGATTTACTAGTGAAAAAGGAGACGAGGTCGTCATCCTACTAACTATCTGTTGCGTCCAGCTGTACAATCGCCCCCTCTATTATTTGCCTTGCTCATATTGTTCTGCGTGCGCCGACTTGTTGTCTCATTGAAGTGCTTTACAAATCCAAGGAATTTATTCATACATCCTTATGCCTTATCACAGATAAATCGTATCCTTCGTACGAGATTCTTGAGGGCTCACCCCTCGGCATCCTTTCTGGTTCGCAGACCGAATGATTGGCAAAACAGATCCTCCGAGGGGAGAGCGTGGGGAGCCTCAAGGAGCCATCGCCTTCGAGACGTGTATGCCCGACCGACCGGACAGAGGTCAATCGACCGGACGGAGGTGCAGCCGGTTGAACGGTCAGACGACTTGGGCCATCTAACTTAATTTGACCGACTGAACGATTACTCTACCATCTTTCCGACTATCCGACTTGCATGGCCAAATTTGTTACAAGGTCGACCTACCGACTGACCACCGGTGGAGCACTGGTTGACCACCTGCGGGCGGGCTAACTGTCCCACTGTCATGGTTTGTGGCCGGAGAGCGTCCTCAGGGCCGCGTTTTCAGCCCACCCTTTCGCTCGACCCCTCAAGGCCAAGTCAAGCCCACAAAAGAGACTGATCAACGGGAGTCAAACATCCGACGGATCATAAGGCTTCCCCTCTGTTGGGGCAATCGACCCAAGGATGATCGAGAAGATCATGGTTTTGATGTGTGTCAACATGGTTAAGGTTAGGGTGTTATCTTATTATTTGATATGTGTGATTGAGTTTGCAGGACTTGGAGAATCACACATGGAGGACTTATCCGAGGGACAAGAGCCGAGAGAAGAGGACTCTAAGGAAAAGCCGGGAAGTAGACTTCAAAGGGCACACGTGAAGGGTGGCATGGAGGCAAGCCAAGGGAAGGCTTGTGTGCACATTCGAGGGACGATAGCCGGTGGAAGAAGACTTCAAGGGGCAAGCCAAGGGAGTGTACTTGAAGGCACAAGTGAAAGAGGATCTTCGAAGTGAGGAAGAGAGATTGTATAAGCTGGGCAGTCGACTGGGAGAAAGGCAGTCGACTGCCAGCAAGATCTCAAACTCACAGAATGTTTTCGACCCAAGACCAGGGGCAATCGATTGATAAACCCGAAAACTAGCCAGTTAACCATTGGCTAGCAATTAAGGCTAGACCAGTCGACTGTCCAGGGGCAGTCGACTGGTATCGGGCTGGACAGCTTTTGGAGTTGTCCTTTACTCTTATTTAAAGGGTGATCTTTTTGCACGAGAGAAGTACGGTTCTAGGGGGTACCAAAGTGTTGTCAGTGCAAAAATTCTCCTGCTCTTCCTCTCATTCTCAATTCCATTTTGTAAGAGGAAGAGGACAAGCTTGTAAAGGTTTTCTCCACCTTGAAAGACGCTTTTCATAGTGGAGAGTGTGCTCGTGCGTGGATCCTTGGATTAGTCACCTCTCGGAGGTGGATACCAAGTAAACTCTTTGTGTTAGCATTGGTTTTCATATTTTTCATTATATTGTTTGTATTGTGCTAACCTTCTTGTAGAGAAAGTTCAAGAAAAGTACTATTGACCCCCCCTCTAACAAGCGCCACGATCTAACAAGTGGTATCAGAGCCGGTTCGCTTCAAGGGAACTCACCGTCAACCGGAGTATCAAGAAATGGCGTTTCAAGAGGGCT
Organism: Boesenbergia rotunda; assembly: GCA_024364735.1. NCBI lineage: Eukaryota > Viridiplantae > Streptophyta > Magnoliopsida > Zingiberales > Zingiberaceae > Boesenbergia > Boesenbergia rotunda. The sequence goes on from JAGFNQ010002211.1 coordinate 369,122, forward strand.
ATAGCACCGCAAGGCCAAGGAGGAGAGCCTCTTCCGATGAGAAATTGGTCAAAAGAAATCATGAAGAAGGCGCAAGCGAATGCGAAGGCCACCACAAGCTTCAATGTGAATTGTCAAAAAAGCAACTCAACAAAGTAGGGTCTTTCAAGAGCGCAAAGGAACTTTGGGAGAAACTCGTCGAACTCAATGAAGGATCAAATGAGTCAAGAAGAGCAAAGAAGAACCTCTTGGTTGCCCAACTACAATCGATCTCAATGAAGGCTAACGAGACGGTAAGCCAACATGGAAGGGTCAAAGAAATAATTAACGAGCTCCATGTAATTGGTGAAAAGGTTGAGAACCGAGATCTCGTGAGGTATATTCTACAATCATTCCCTAGGACTACATTGGGCATCAATGGTTGATGCCTACAAAGTATCAAGGAATCTCTCTACGGTAAAGCTAGATGATTTATTTTGTGAATTTGAGTTACATGAGCAAGCTAACATTTCTTCTAAAGAAAAAGGTATAGAGTTTATTGTACAAAAGGAAAGGAAAAAGGAGGAGGAGAAGATTATCTACTCCTCATCATCCAAGTCGGAAGAGTCTAGTGCCTCCATGGATAGTGACCAAGAAGCCTACATGGTAAGGAAAATGAGACTAACAAGTCTTATGGTAGGAAAAGGTCAAGAAGCAAGAGCAAAGGGAAGGACATTATTTACTACAATTGTCATCAAGAGAGTCACATAAAGAATGAGTGTCCACAATTAAAGAAAAGAGAATAAAAGGAGGAGAAAAAGAAGAGTGAGAAGAGGAAGTCAAAAGAAAAAGGGAAGAGTGCCACAAACCTAAAAGCTACTTGGGATGATCCATCATCTTCGGAGATCATGTGTCACACTTCGCACTAATGGGAGTGGACAACTTGGAGTCATCCGAAGATAAGAGGAGTTCAAGTAGTGAAAATGAAGGTGAAGGCTCATCATCCGAATCCGATGTATCGGTAAGTGAGGTATATAACTTATCCACCTCTACTCTTGTTAAGGAATTAAAAAATGAAATTTGCATGCTCAAATTAAAATCCATGAAACTTAAGGACAATATGCATATTTCCTCTATTGTTTCAAATGATTCAATTTTAGAAAAGGGAAATAGGGAGCTAAGAGAAAAGGTAAAAGACCTAACCAAGACACTTAGGAAATTTCAAGTTGGCTCTAGCAACCTTGATATGATCATAAATAGCTAAAGAGTCGTGTATAACAAAGCCGGGATAGGATATAGGCCAAAAACCAATGGGGGTAGAAAGGGTGTCTCTATGAGACAAGGTGTTAAGGGAAATGCAAAGAAGGCTTGGGTACCAAAGAAATATTTAAATGATTCTTGTGGAACTAACATTTGGATACCAAAAGCTTGTGTTTTCCGTGTTGTATAGGTAAAGGTGAAGGAAGTAGCGGGTGTTCAAGACATATAACCGGAGATGTGAGCAAATTCTCCACCATTAGCTATCTAAGGGAAGGAACCGTGTCATTCGGAAATAGTGGGAAACTCAAAATAATTGGTAGGGGCACCATTGAGGTATCTCCTAAATCACAATTCATAAAGTTCTTTTGATTAAGGATATGGAGTTTAATTTACTTAGTGTAAGTCAATTTTGTGATGCGGGATATAGGGATGAGTTTCATGCTAGAAAATGTTTAATTAACCAAAATGGATCCAAAAGTACTATGCTAGAAGGATATAGAGAAGATAATCTTTATTATCTTAATTTTTCCTATGCTTTTAATAATTTTCCTAAGTGTCTCATATCTAAAGAAGAAGAAGAATAGTTGTGGCACCGGCGACTTGGGCACATCAACATGAAGAATATTGCAAGAGTGGCAAAGGAGGAGTTGATGAAGGGGCTCCCCATGATCAAGTATGAAAACACTAAGATGTGTGATGCATACCAAGAGGATAAGCAAAGTAAATCATCACATAAAGGTAAAACCTTAACTAGCACTACATTACCGTTAGAATTGCATATAGACCTATTTGATTGTCATAGCACTCCCTCACTAGTAGAGAGTAGATATTGTTTGGTCATTGTAGATGACTTTTCTAGATTTACTTGGGTATTTTTCATGAAACATAAGGATGATACCTTAGAAATTTTCAAAGGTTGAAAATGAGAGACACCTCAAAATCAACCGAATTAGAAGTGACCATGGTGAGGAGTTTGAAAATTCAAACTTTTGTTTAGAAAATGGGTACAATCATGAATTTTCATGCCCAAGAACCCCTCAACAAAATAGTGTAGGAGAAAAGAGAAATAGAGCCTTACAAGAAGCCGCTAGGGCTATGCTTAATGCCTAGCTACTTTTGGGTCGAAGCGGTAAATACCGCTTGTTACACCCAAAACCGAGTCTTAATTCATAGGTTTTTAGGAAAAACCTCATTTGAGTTGTGGAATGGGAGAATTCCACAAGTTCACTATTTTAGGGTTTTTGGGTGTAAGGTCTACATTTTAAACACCAAAGATGATTTGAGGAAGTTTGAATTTAAAGCGGATGAGGGGATCTTGTTAGGATATTCATCCACTAGTAGGGGATATAGAGTGTATAACAAAAGGACTAAGGTAATTGAGGAATCATCTAATATGGATTTTGATGAGTCTACAAATACTTACCCTAAGAAATTCTCTATTGATAAGGACATAGAAGAAAGTCAACCCCTTGCCCAAGAAGTTCAAGACTTACATTTGGAGGGCAATGTTCAAGGGGGAGGGAAAAGTGCACTAGAGGATAAGCATCATGTAGCCAATGAACCCATAACCTCTAGACCCTTAAGGCATCACCAAGATCACCCCATTGACCAAATAATTGATGATGTCACACAAGGGGTGAAGACTAGGTCCTACTTTAGGGAACATAATAGTCAAATTTGCATTGATTTCTCAATTAGAACCAAAATCTATTGATAAGGCATTAGGTGATGTGGATTGAGTCATAGTCATGCAAGAAGAGTTGAAGCAAGAAGAGTTGAAACAATTTGAAATGAGTGAAGTATGAGAGTTAGTTCCTAGGCCCAATAATTGTACCATTGTCACCACTAGACCTAGATGGGTTTTTAGGAAAAAGCTAGATGATCAAGGAAAGATAACTAGAAACAAAGCTAGGTTGGTTGCTAGGGGGTTTACTCAAGTTGAGGGTCTTGACTATGATGAGACATATGCCCCCGTAGCTAGATTAAAGTCTATTAGAATTTTATTAGCATATACCGCTTACATGGGTTTTACACTTCACCAAATGGATGTGAAGTCGGCATTCCTTAATAGGGTCATTAAAGAAGTGGTATATGTAGAGCAATCATCCGGATTTGAAAACCCAAACTATCCTAGACATGTTTACAAACTAAGAAAAGTCTTGTATATATTGAAACAAGCTCCACGGGCTTGGTATGAAAGGCTTTCATTATTCTTAGTATCCAAGGGTTTTAGGAGAGGTACGATTGATCCAACTTTGTTCTTAAATCTAAGGATAAGGACATCTTTGTGGCCCAAGTCTATGTGGATGATATTATCTTTCGGTCAACAAATAGTGAATTTCTCCATGAGTTCATTAAATGTATGGAAAATCAGTTTGAGATGAGCCTTGTGGGAGAATTGACTTTCTTTTTATGCTTACAAGTTAAACAAACAAATGAAAGGACTCATGTGTATCAAACTAAATATGCTAGGGAAATTATTACGAAATTTGGACTAGAAAATACTAAGGTAGCATCTACCCCTATAGGAACAAATGTCAAAATGGATAATGATCTTGAAGGTAAAATGGTAGACTCAAAACAATATAGGAGCATGATTGGTAATTTATTATACCTAACCGCTAGTAGACCCGATATATTATTTACGGTAGATATGTGTGCAAGGTACCAATAATGTGCCAAAGAATCTCATCTAGTGGTAGTCAAGAGGATCTTAAGATATATTAAAGGTACTCTTAATGTCGAGCTTTGGTATCCTAAAACTCCAAATGTTGAACTTTTTAGATACACCGATTCGGACTATCCGGGTTGTAAACTAGATAGGAAGAGTACTAGTAGAGAATGTCAATTTATTGGCTCTTTTTTAGTTAGTTGGAATAGTAGGAAACAACCATGTGTTGCCCTATCAACAACGAAAGCCGAATATGTGGCAATGGGTGGTTGTGTGTCTCAACTACTTTGGATCATGCATACCTTAGAGGATTATGAGTTACATTACTCCAAGGTCAAGGTTTTATGTGATAATATAAGTACAATTAACTTGACTAAAAATCCGGTTCACCATTCTAGAACAAAACACATTGAAGTGAAGCATCACTTCATTAAGGATCATATGGCAAGGGTGACATAGATTTGCACTATGTTAAGTCAAGGTCAAACCTTGCCGATATATTTACCAAGCCTCTTCCCGAAGCGGAATTAACATCCTTAAGAGGGGCCTTGGTATGTGCTTTGTAAGAGTATACGATGGACCTTGGGATAATACAATAGGAAGGTGGTACTTGATCCATTAGGATGATACAAATGATTCACATGTGCTTATAACATAGTGTTGGGTCATGAGATATATCAAATTATGAAAAATAGACCAACCATGAGAAAAGCAAGTGTTTAATTAATGGACATCTTGCCCAAAGATCATGGGGAAAGCAAGTGTTTAATTAATGGACATCGACCCAAGGATGATCGGGAAGATCATGATTTTGATGTGTGTGTCAACATGGTTAAGGTTAGGGTGTTATCTTATTATTCGATATGTGTGATTGAGTTTGCAGGACTTGGAGAATCACACACGGAGGACTTATCCGAGAGACGTGAGATGAGGGAAGAGTACTCCAAGGGCAAACCGGAAAGTAGACTTCAAAGGGCATACGTGAAAGGTGACATGGAGGCAAGCCAAGGGAATACTTGTGTGCGCATCCGAGGGACGATAGCCGATGGAAGAAGACTTCAAGGGGCAAGCCAAGGGAGTGTACTTGAAGGCACACGTGAAAGAGGGTCTTCGGAGTGAGGAAGAGAGTTTCTATAAGCTGGGCAGTCGACTGGGAGAAAGGTAGTCGACTGCCAGCAAGATCTCAAACTTACAGAATGTTTTCGACCCTAGACCAGTCAACTGCCCCAGATACTCTTCGGTCTGCAATTTCAGGTTTCTTATCCGAATTTCAGACACTCCCCAAAAATTCAAAAAAATCCCAAAAATTATGAAAATTTGCAAGCATGTTTCATATGATATACTCTAACAGGGAAAAATATTAGTTCATGAAAAATTCAAACACGCTTGACTTTTTGACTAAAGTTCGAATTTCTTGAAAAACACTAACTTTGTATCAAAATTTAAACCTAGTTTTGCAATCATACATGTCCCAAGCTTATGGCAAAACAGATAAAACACAGAATAGTTTTCAAATGTTTAAAATATCCAACCATAATTTTTGGGCAAGATAACTATTAATTGAACACTTGTTTTCCCCATAATTGGTTTATTTTTCATAATTTGATACATCTCATGACCCAACACTATGCCATAAGCACACGTGAATCATTTGTATCATCCTAATGGACAAGCACCACCTTCCTATTGTATTACCCCAAGGTCCATTCTATACTTCTACAAAATATATACCAAGGTCCTATCTTAAGGATGTGAACTCCGCTTCGGAAAGAAGCTTGGTAAATATATCGATAAGGTTTGACCTTGACTCAACATAGTGTAAATCTTTGTCACCCCTTGCCACATGATCCCTAATGAAGTGATGTTTCACTTCAATGTGTTTTGTTCTAGAATGGTGAACCAGATTTTTAGTCAAGTTAATTGTACTTACATTATCACATAAAACATTAACCTTGGAGTAATGTAACTCATAATCCTCTAAGGTATGCATGATCCAAAGTAGTTGAGACACACAACCATCTATTGTCACATATTCGGCCTCCGTTCATGGTTGTTTCCTACTACTCCAACTAACTAAAGATGACCCAATAAATTGACATCCTCCACTAGTACTCTTCCTATCTCGTTTACAACCCGCATAATCCGAATCGGTGTATCCAAAAAGTTCAACACTTGGAGTTCTAGGATACCAAAGTCCGACATTAAAAATACATTTAATATATCTTAGGATCCTCTTGACTACCACTAGATGAAACTCTTTAGCACATGCACTTATACCTACCGCAAATAATATATCGGGTCTACTAGCGGTTAGGTATAATAAACTACCAATCATGCTCCTATATTGTTTTGAGTCTACCTTTTTACCTTCAAAATCATTATCCATTTTGACATTTGTTCCTATAGGGGTAGATGCTACCTTAGCATTTTCTAGTCCAAATTTCTTAATGATTTCCCTAGCATATTTAGTTTAATACACATGAATCCTTTCATTTGTTTGTTTAACTTTTAGCCTAAAAAAAAGTCAATTCTCCCACAAGACTCATCTCAAACTCATTTTCCATACATTTAATGAACTCATGGAGAAATTCACTATTTGTTAACCCAAATATAATATCATCCACATAAACATGGACCACGAAGATGTCCTTATCCTTAGATTTTAGGAACAAAGTTGAATTAATTGTACCTCTCCTAAAACCCTTAGATACTAAGAATGATGAAAGTCTTTCATACCTAGATAATGTGTTGGAACTGCTTGAAAATTTTAAAGTGCTAATGGATGTTTCTCTTATAATCCTTATATATGTATGATATGATTTTGAAATCTTACATTGATACATTATCTAATATGGGTGGTTGGATATCAAATAATAGTTTTATATAGGAGTGATCATTTGACTCAAGAGAAAAAGAGGGGGGAGCTCTTGTCAAAATGAAAATATCTATATAAAAGACAAGGGAGGTTTAGGAATCATTTTAGTTGTCAAATGGAATTGATAGAAAGTAGCAACTATAGGATATCATGGTTGGATTCCCAAATTGATACAAACTTGGCACTATTTGAGAATTTTCGAATTTGTACCAAAAGTCAAGCACAGTTGATGTTTTTCATGTACCAAATTTTTCTAGGGTAGAGAATACCTTAACAATCGTGCTTGCAACGTTTTACATTTTTCCGGATTTTCTGAAATTTTTAATTCATTTCTGAATTTCGGCTGAAAATTCAGTCTACAGTCTCGCAGTCACCTGTCAAGGTGGCAGTCGACTGCGGTATAAGGCAGATTGGAATTTTGTATTTCTGAGGGGTTTTTCGGAAATCTTGTAAGTTCTTTTTGGCACTAGGGTTAGGATTGCTTGGGAGCAAAAACAGTTAGGGTAAATTGAAATCTAACTTGCTCAGGTTAAGTTGGAAGAACTTAATTTTAACTTGGGATTAGCAAATAAGAATTGAAATTTGGGAGAAAGCATAGGTTAAGGGGGAGGCTGCCTCTTGTGTGTTAAGGGAGAATTTCAATTGCTTTTGCTATTGTTATTCTATATGTTTACCTAACTTAACATATTGTCACACATCAAAAAGGGGGAGATTGTTTGGGCAATCGACCCTGATATGATCTGGAGGATCATGATGTTTTGATGTGTGCGGCAATATGGTTAAGTTAGGATTTGTGTTGTTTTTATATGTGTACATGAGTGTGCAGGTATACAGGTACACATGGACTTGGTTGATGTCTTCAGGTGAAGGATGGCATGGAGGTAAGCTGGAAGGCTTACGTGCGCATCCGAGGGACCATTGGATAGCAGGGATGATGAGCCGAGGTACGCGGACTTCGAGGCGTATGTGAAGGGTAGCATGGAGGCAAGCTGGAGGTTTGCGTGCGCATCCGAGGGACGAGGCCCAAAAATGAAGAGGGCGTGAAGGCAACAGTCAAGGCTGCTGATAAAGAGTCAACTGAGTTGTAAAGGTCTGAGTATGTGTGTTAGACTCAAGAGTTAAGCTGGGAGGGTTTGAGTACGGAGAGACTTGTACTCGGGAGTGAAACCCTAGGCTAGAGTGTGTCCCAATCGACTGGCCCAGGGACAGTCGACTGGTATAGGCTGAAACAGGCTGGCAGATTCGAACGTTATGCTGTAACGGTCGAATCTAAGTGGGACCAGGTGACTACCATTTGGGCAGTCGACTGGTAGCGGCTGTTTCAGATTCGAGTTCTATTTAAAGGGGCTCGTTTCCTACTATCTTCTCTGACGAAACTCGCTTGGGTAAAGTGAGTTAGTAGTCTATTGTGATCAGAGCTTCCAAAGTGTTGTGGCGAGGTTTCTCCACTCACAAGGAGCGACAGATCTAGCCGGAGGTTATCCGAGGGTTGATCCACCGAAGGATTCTTGGATTAGTCACCCGACCGGGGTGGATACCAAGTAAATCTGGTTTGTTAGCATTGTTTATTTCTTATTTACTTTGCATATTATTGTTTCCGCTGCGCTAACGATTTTGTAGAGATCAAAACGACGAAAAAGTACTATTCACCCCCCTCTAGCACGCCTAGACGATCCTTCACTACGCTCCAACAAGCTCCGACCTCGCGATTCCAGCGCCGACGACGACCCACTGCTCTGAACTTCCATCCACCTCGGGTGTCGGTAACATTTAAATTACGAAAAGTGTTGTATTTTCAATTTCAATTCTATATCTGTACTCGAACCTGTAAAAGATCTTTACGAATATAGAATTGCCCAACATAAACGGTCAAGGACCGTGGGCCTTGTAGTAGGAGCCGACCGCGATTCCGAACCAAGTAAAAATAACTTGTGTTAGCGATTGTTTTCTTGTTTTCCGCTGCGTAATCGCTCAACTTTTCTGAAAAATTTGAAAATCGACATTCACCCCCCTATCGATTTTCTCTTTTCTTGTTTTCCACTGCATAATCGCTCTACTTTTCCGAAAAATTCAAAGATAAAGTAGTGCTAGTTAAGGTTTTATCTTTATGTGATGATTTAGATTGTTTACCCTCTTAGCATGCATCACACATCTTAGACTTTTCATACTTAATCATGGGGAGCCCCTTCACCAACTCCTCCTTGGCCACTCTTGTAATATTTTTCATGTTGATGTGCCTAAGTCGCCGGTGCCACAACCATTCTTCTTCTTCTTTAGATATGAGGCACTTAGGAAAATTGTTAGAAGCATAAGCAAGATTAAGATAATAAAGATTAGCTTCTCCATATCCTTCTAGCATAGTATTTTAGGATCTATTTTGTTTAATTAAACACTTTCTAGCATGAAACTTAACCCTATATCCCGCATCACAAAATTGAATTACACTAAGTAAATTAAACTCCATATCCTTAATCAAAAGAACTTTATGAATTGTGATTGTAGGAGATACCTCAATAGTACCCCTACCAATTATTTTGAGTTTCTCATTATTCCCGAATGACACGGTTCCATCCCTTAGATAGCTAATGGTGGAGAATTTGTTCATATCTCCGGTCATATGTCTTGAACACCCGCTATCTACAATCGACATTTTTGAGGCTTCCTTCACCTTTACTTATACAACACGGAAAACACAAGCTTTTGGTACCCAAATGTTAGTTTCACAAGAATCATTTAAATATTTCTTTGGTACCCAAGCCTTCTTTGCATTTCCCTTAATACCTTGTCTCCTAGAGGCACCCTTTCTACTCATAAGTGAAATAAATGCTACCTCCTTGGTTTTTGGCCTATAACCTATCCCGGCTTTGTTATACACGGCTCTTTGGCTATTTATGATCATATCAAGGTTGCTAGAGCCAACTTGAAATCTCCTAAGTGTCTTGGTTAGGTCTTCTACCTTTTCCCTTAGCTCCCTATTTTCCTTTTCTAAAATTAAATCATTTGAAACAATAGAGGAAACATGCATATTGTCCTTAAATTTCATGGATTCTAACAAGAGTAGAGGTGGATAAGTTATATACCTCACTTACCGATACATCGGATTCAGATGATGAGTCTTCACTTTCATCTTCGGATGACTCCAAGTTGTCCACTTCCATTAGTGCGAAGTGTGATACATGATCTTCTTCTTCCTGCGAAAATGATGGATCATCCCAAGTAGCTTTTAGGTTTGTGGCACTCTTCCCTTTTTCTTTTGACTTCCCTCTTCTCACTCTTCTTTTTCTCCTCCTTTTCTTCTCTTTTCTTTAATCGTGGGCACTCATTCTGCATGTGGCCCTCTTGATGGCAATTATAGCAAATAATGTCCTTCCCTTTGCTCTTGCTTCTTGACCGTTTCCTACCATAAGACTTGTTAGAAAAACTTTTAAAAGCTCTTCTCATTTTCCTTACCATGTAGGCTTCCTCCTCCGACTCGGATGACGAGGAGTAGATGATCTTCGTCTTCTCCTTTCCTTTTCTACAATAAACGCTACACCTTTTTCTTTAGAAAAATTGTTAGCTTGCTCATGTAACTCAAATTCATAAAATAAATCATCTAGCTTTACCGTAGAGAGATCCCTTGATACTTTGTAGGCATCAACCATTGATGCCCACAATGTAGCCCTAAGGAATGATTGTAGAACATACCTCACGAGATTTCGGTTCTCAACCTTTTCACCAATTACATGGAGCTCGTTGATTATTTCTTTGACCCTTCCATGTAGTTGGTTTACCGTCTCGTTGACCTTCATTGAGAGCGATTGTAGTTGGGCAACCAAGAGGTCCTTCTTTGCTCTTCTCGACTCATTTGATCCTTCATTGAGTTCGACGAGCTTCTCCCAAAGTTCCTTTGCGCTCTTAAAAGGCCCCACTTTGTTGAGTTGGTCTTTTGACAATCCACATTGAAGCGTTATGGTGGCCTTCGCATTCGCTTGCGCATGATTTCTTTTGAAGCGAAAGAGGCACTCCTCCTTCGCTCCTTGGCACTTCGAATCCTTCTACAACACTCATCCAATTTTCAATATCATTCATTAGGTAATACTCCATCCTAATTGTCGTCGAAGAACGGTGGCCTTGCGGTGCTATAGCCCTCTTGAAACGTCATTTCTTGATACTCCGGTCGACGGTGAGTTCTCCCGAAGCGAACCAGCTCTGATAACACTTGTTAGATCGTAGCGCTTGCTAGAGGGGGGTGAATAGTACTTTTCTTGAACTTTCTCTACAAGAAGGTTAGCACAATACAAACAATATAATGAAAAATATGAAAATCAATGCTAACACCGAGAGTTTACTTGGTATCCACCTCCGAGAGGTGACTAATCCAAGGATCCACGCGCGAAAACTATCCGTTGGGTTAGCCGTTGGCTAGCAATTAAGGCTAGACCTGGCAGTCGACTGGTATCGGGTTGAACAACTTTTGGAGTTGTCCTTTACTCTTATTTAAAGGTTGATCTTTTTGCACGAGAGAGGTACGGTTCTAGGGGGTACCAAAGTGCTGTTAATGTAAAAATTCTCCCGCTCTTCCTCTCATTCTCAATTCCATTTTGTAAGAGGAAGAGGACAAGCTTTTCATAGTGGAGAGTGTGCTTGTGTGTGGATCCTTGGATTAGTCACCTCTCGGAGGTGGATACCAAGTAAACTCTCGGTGTTAGCATTGGTTTTTATATTTTTCATTAGTATTGTGCTAACCTTCTTGCAGAGAAAGTTCAAGAAAAGTGATATTCACCCCCCCTCTAGCAAGCACCACGATCTAACACCCTCAAGTCTAGTCGAAAGAGACGGCAAATCCGACTGGATCGAGTTGGATTTCTCCACCTTCGAATTTGATCCGAGAAGGAGAAGATTTAGTAAAAGTGGAGAGTCAGGAGTGGACTCTTAGGCAAATACCAAGTAAAATCATCCAAGTTAGCGTTGTGTGTGTGTCGTGCTTGTATAGGTTTCCACTGCCCAATCTCAACGATGAAGTGATTTAAGCTATTTCAACCCCCTTCTAGCTCACAAGGTCCAAACAAATCTAACTTTTTAGACACAGACTCCTTGATGCTCGAAATATTTTGAGTTAGTATGTCTTATTTTCCAACTTTAAGCATGTCTAGAATCATATAACTAGTTTTGTCAATAGTGCTACATAGGCCTATATTGATTTAATTTCACGAACAAAACACTCATTCATGCTCTTGAAATTTTTTGTCGTTATACACCTTTATTTTTCAATTTTGAGCAAGTATATTCAAATTATTCCTATATAATAAGTGTTATTTTTGTACAATATGTTTCAGAATCTCACCAATTTTTATTTTAATGTTAATCATATATTGACAGTCTTGAGGATGATATTTTTGGTTTTTCATCTTCTATGGAAGTAATAACCAAAGAAACAATTAATCAGCTATAACCATAACATGAATCAAATTGTGGATATGATACAACTCAACAATTTGATCTTAACAATGCATATTGGGACAAAAAGGAAATGCCATATGGAGCTCATGGAGGATGAGTACGACAATGGGACTGATGTTAACAAAACATTTTAGGCAACAACAAAGGAGGATGAAGAGATGATCGATGTGGATTTGGAGTAGTACTCAAACACAGTGAATTACCATGCATTTGATGTAGATGGAGAAAGTCATAACTTGACTTGATTGTTCAATGACAACAACACAAACAAATGAGAGGTGCTTTTCTCACCCTCGGTCTCATTTCATTTCTCACCCCCCTCTCTCTCTCCTTAATGAAATGTTGCATGTGCTCTCCTCCTCTTTTCTTTTCTTCTTTTTTGTTTTTAATTTATTTAAATTTTTATAAAATAAATATTAATGAAAAAATATTAATAAAAAAAATAAAAAATAACTGCTGTCATTAATTTTTAATTAATTTAATTAATTATTTTTTTATCAATAATTTTTTTATTTTTTTATTTTATTTAATTTTTATTAATTAAGCAATTTTATTTATTATTTTTTATAAATACTTTATTTTTAAAATTTTATATAAATTTAATTTAGTTTTATTTTTAATCAATTTTGTTTATTTTTTTTCATAATACATGTATTTTTTTAATTTATTATTTTTTAAATTTGGGTTTTTTTAATTTTTTTATTTTTTATTAATTAGTTTTTTTATCAGTTTTATTTTTTTGAATAATTTTGTTATGTGTTTATAATCTTTTGCTTATTTTTAATTATAAAAGGAGACATTATTTATAAAAAATTTTAAAAATATAAAAATAAAATAAAATTTATATATCTAAAACTAACAAAAATACTAACAATTAATAGTGAACACATTCATAACTTAAAAACAAACATTTTTTTTTCAAATTAAGAACACATGTAATAATACAAAAAAAAACATAAAAATGCATAAAAAGTACATTTTTAGTCAATATTGTCTCCAAATTCTGCTCCTGACGTGTTTGGTGGTGGTATACCCATTACTTCGTACCACAAATGAATACGTGTCCTATAACGAGTGACCCATCCTTTAGCTTCATACAATTAATGTTGCCACCACCACGTTGGAATGGGAGGTACAGGGTAATGAGGATGTAAGAAAACTTGTACAAAGTGATTACCAATATGAGCAATAGCAATTTCTCGACGCTTTTGGTTTGGAACTGGAGGAGTTCTTAATGGCAAGTGAGTAAAACAACTCCCAACATTCTCACCAAATGTATACAGTACAAGATTGTATCTTGATGCGATGACAATTCCCAAAGGCATAGCATCCATCCAAAATATTTGTGGGGCACTCGGCTCGAACCAATTCAATGAGAATAATAGATTAGTTACCAAATTTGGATCTGGATAAAGTTGATCATATAGATCCATATTTTGTTGAATCTCTTCCATAAGCTCGAATCATACTTGAAACAAACTTTCTTCACCATACCCAATTAGTGCAGCTATTGCCCTGAATCCACAATGACCATCAGGTTGAACATCAACAGTGTGAGAAATATAACGCTGCAGAGGCACAGGTAATTTCTCAATATAAGTATCATGGATGGATGGAACAGGAGAGTGATCATGGGTCATTTTAATATTGCAAACCTTTGACCCCCTTCCACGTCTTCCTCTCTCTCGAGATGTTGCATTTGGTTGAGAAACCCTAGATCCCGAAGTGGATGCATATACAAAAGAAGATATGCGACGTCCACTTTGCTCTTCTCTTCTCGTAGGGCGACCTCTATGTTCTGTGTTGTATGAAGGGGCTCGAAGTGTACTTTGAGATGGATCTATCATATCAAAAAACTTATCTATCATATGCTCTCGCATATGTGGATCCATCTCATCCAGTATATCAACAACGTGGGATGTCCTGTTAGGTTGTGTCCCCTCGTCACTAAGCTGCTGTACGTGCATTGACAATCTCCTCCAATGAGCGTTGATACTCTGAAGCGGAATTGGAATGGAAGAATACCGGTAATATGCAAGATCATGCTCGCATGGCAATCCGTATATAATTTTGATAGAACAGTTACATCTGCCGGCTAGCTGGTGAGATGCTTCCTCAATGCATTTTAGCTGACCAGAAATCAACTCCATTGCCTCTAATGAAATCCGACACCTTATTTGACTGAAAATGTCATCATGTAAATGTTGATGGCGTGGAATGTTGATAGATTTCTCGAACGACTTCTTAATATCACCAAACTGAATTCTCAACATCTTATGTATTTTTTCAAAAGATGTCTGTAGAGATGACATGGTATCTCCCAAATATAGTTTTAGTCTCGCATGCGCAGACTCTGCTCTGTAATAAAAAAAATACATTTGTTTTAATACTGAAAAAATTGAAATAGTACAATAATGAACAAAATTTAAATAATAAAGCTATAAAGTGACTTTACCTTTGATTTGAATTGCTCCCGAGGTGCATACATGTATCAACCCATGCTGAAATAAATCGCTCTTTGTAAGGGTGTAGCCATGTATCCCAAAGGTAATTTAGAACACCCTCGAATCTTTGATACTCCTTGCACATAACATCCCACTTCTGCCGATAAGACCATTGTGTCGATGAATTAATGAGTGAGTGTCAAGATGCATTAAAATGTTGTCACTCCAGACCAAGCATAGGGGCGCATTTCTTCATTACGCACTGGTTTATGTGTCAAATACAAAGGATGTGACGTGCATTGGGAAAACATGTTTCAATGACATTCATAAGCGTCAAATCCCGATCTGAAACAAACACCAATGCAATGATGCCTTCTTTTCAATCATCCACTTCTTTAAGGTATCTAATGCCCATGTCAGTTGCTCTGTTCTCTCACTACTAAGATATGCGAACATAAGTTAATAAGTTCGCATTGTGGATGTGATACCCACAACCTCCAATAGTGGTATCCGATACTCATTGGTCTTGTATGTGGCATCAATGATCAACACAGATGAAAAATTAACAGACAGTTCTAAACTTTTTGGATGAACCCAAAGAATATCTGTGATTTCGTTGGTGTCTGGATTTGTTCGGTAATTATGGAGGTATTCTTTCTTGATTAATTGGTCCAAGACATACTGAATGGAATTTAGACCGCCACGTTTAGCAGATTTATTTGTGAAAATGACATTGTAAATACTTTTGATCCCCGTAGTATTTGACGGGTCTCTTTCCTTCAAAATACTAAGAATTTCACGAGGTGTGGTATTGTTGGCCATGTCGAGCACAAATTCTTTCTCTATTGGTTTTAACCTACTCGGGTACTCATGGCCATCAATATATTCTGCTAATTGATGATTATGAAAACCGCAGACAACCCTTAAACCCCACATCACACCATCTGGAGGTATTGGTATACCTCGCAGCTCAAATGGGCATTCACATTTTTTAGTCCCAGTATTTCATTTTAAGGATTGTCCTTCAACTAGATATCGTGGCGGTTTGTACTTTCCACCTCTTTCACACATAAGATGACACTTTGGTAGCTTACCACCTTTTAAATTAGCAGAATTTTTAATAACCACTACAATATCATTCTTCAGACCAACTGTCTTTACCCAATTTATCATATCTTCTCTAGTTTTAAATATCTATATAAAAAAATAAAACAAAGATGTATAAGTATGACATTATACAATCTTAATATAATTTCTCTACTTATAAAATAAATAACGAATATGCATAAAAAATGATAATAACTAACCTGATCTGTGGTAAATTCGATTGTATAATCGCGATTGTTGTTGAAAATACTCTCTCCACCAGGAACATCATTCTCAATTGACCAACTATCTGAAAATAAACTCAAATAGTCATCCATGGTTTCCTTCTATGAATTACGAAAAGTAATGGCAGGAAGAGAGAAGGAGGCTGAGAGGGAGATAGCAATGGAGGGAGGTGTGATGAAGTATGAGAGGAGAGGTGGATTTAAAGGGAGAGGTTTTGACATGTGTCAAGAGTTGAAGGGTGGACAATTTAAAGGGTGGGGAGGTTCTGACATGTGTCAAGAGTTGAAGGGTGGACAATTTAAGGGGAGGGAGGAGGTTCTGACATGTGTCAAAAGTAGAAGGATAGGTAATTTAAAGAAAGTGAGGAGTTCTGACATGTATCAAGAGTTGCAATTGGGGTAATTTAAACGGATAAGAAATTTTGACATGTGTCAATGATTGGAAGAGGGGTAATTTAAAGAAAGGGAGTGTATTGACAGGTGTCAATGGTTAGAGGATGGGTAATTTAAAGAGAGAAGGTTTTGACATGTATCAAAAGTTAGATGGGGGTAATTTAAGTGTCGAATTAGGAAGGTAATTTAAAAAAAGAGAAAGATTCTAACTTATGTTAAAAATTATATAAAATAAAAAATAAACAATTTTTATAATAAAATAAACAAAATTGTTTAAATAAATAAAATTAAATAAATTAAATAAAATTTAGAAAATAATAAACAAAATTAATTTAATAAATAAAACTAAATAAAAATTAAATAAAATTAAAATATATATATAAGTATTAATGAAAAATAATAATAAACAAAATTAATTAAAAAAATAAAACTAAATAAAATTATTATATATAAGCATTAATAAAAAAATAATAAACAAAATTAATTTAAAAAATAAAACTAAATAAAATTAATATATATATAAGTATTAATGAAAAAGTAATAAATAAAATTAATTAAACGAAATTAATATATATATATATATATATAAAAGTATTAATGAAAAATAATAAAAAAATTTAATTAAAAAAATAAAATTAAATAAAAGAGGGGCGGGAGAGGGGAATGCAACATAATTAAATTTTTTTAATTAATTTTTTTTAATTAAATGAGAGAATGAGGAGGGGAGGGGCACATGCGTCATTTGACGCGGGGAGAGAGAGGGGTGGAAGGGGGGTGCGCGTTGTCAAAATTGTCAAGGGGGGTGGAAGAAGCAATTTGCCAAACAAATACACAAGAGGATACTTTTATATTAGATGCAAATTGCTTCTCGCACCCCCCTTGACAATTCTGACAACGCACACCCCCCTTCCACCCCTCTCTCTACCCGCGTCAAATGACACATGTGCCCCCCCTCCTCATTCTCACATTTAATTTAAAAAAATTAATTAAAAAAATTTAATTATGTTGTATGCCCTCTCCCGCACCTCTTTTATTTAATTTTATTTTTTTAATTAAATTTTTTTATTCTTTTTCATTAATACTTTTATATATATATATATATTAATTTTATTTAATTAATTTTACTTATTACTTTTTCATTAAAACTTATATACATATTAATTTTATTTAGTTTTATTTTTTAAATTAATTTTGTTTATTATTTTTTCATTAATACTTATATATAATAATTTTATTTAGTTTTATTTTTTAAATTAATTTTGTTTATTAATTTTTCATTAACACTTTTATTTTTTTATTTAATTTTATTTTATTATTAAATTTATTTATTATTTTTTCATTAATACTTTTATTTATATATATATATATATTAATTTTATTTAGTTTTATTTAATTAATTTTATTTATTACTTTTTCATTAATACTTATATATATATTAATTTTATTTAGTTAATTTTTTAAATTAATTTTGTTTATTATTATTTTTCATTATATATATATTTTAATTTTATTTAATTTTTATTTAGTTTTATTTATTAAATTAATTTTGTTTATCATTTTCTAAATTTTATTTAATTTATTTAATTTTATTTATTTAATCAATTTTGTTTATTTTATTATAAAAATTGTTTATTTTTTATTTTATATAATTTTTAACATAAGTCAGAATTTTTCTCTTTTTTTAAATTACCTTCCTAATTCGACACTTAAATTACCCCCATCTAACTTTTGATACATGTCAGAACCTTCTCTCTTTAAATTACTCATCCTCTAACCATTGACACATGTCAATACACCCCCTTTCTTTAAATTACCCGTCTTCCAACCATTGACACATGTCAAAATTTCTCATCCGTTTAAATTACCCCAATTTCAACTCTTGATACATGTCAGAACTCTTCACTTTCTTTAAATTACTCATCCTTCAACTTTTGACACATGTCAGAACCTCCCCCCTCCCCTTAAATTGTCCACCCTTCAACTCTTGACACATGTCAGAACCTCCCCACCCTTTAAATTGTCCACCCTTCAACTCTTGACACATGTCAAAACCTCTCCCTTTAAATCCACCTCTCCTCTCGTACTTCATCACACCTCCCTCCATTGCTATCTCCCTCTCAGCCTCCTTCTCTCTTCCTGCCATTACTTTTCGTAATTCATAGAAGGAAACCATGGATGACTATTTGGGTTAATTTTCAGATAGTTGGTCAATTGAGAATGATGTTCCTGGTGGAGAGAGTATTTTCAACAACAATCGCGATTATACAATCGAATTTACCACAGATCAGGTTAGTTATTATCATTTTTTATGCATATTCGTTATTTATTTTATAAGTAGAGAAATTATATTAAGATTGTATAATGTCATACTTATACATATTTGTTTTATTTTTTTATATAGATATTTAAAACTAGAGAAGATATGATAAATTGGGTAAAGACAGTTGGTCTGAAGAATGGTATTGTAGTGGTTATTAAAAATTCTGCTAATTTAAAAGGTGGTAAGCTACCAAAGTGAATGCTCATTTGAGCTGCGAGGTATACCAATAGAGAAAGATGTGGGGTTTAAGGGTTGTCTGCGGTTTTCATAATCATCATTTAGCAGAATATATTGATGGTCATGAATACCCGAGTAGGTTAAAACCAATAGAGAAAGAATTTGTGCTCGACATGGCCAACAGCACCACACCTCGTGAAATTCTTAGTATTTTGAAGGAAAGAGACCCATCAAATACTACGGGGATCAAAAGTATTTACAATGTCATTTTCACAAATAAATCTGCTAAACGTGGCGGTCTAAATTCTATTCAGTATGTCTTGGACCAATTAATCAAGAAAGAATACCTCCATAATTACCGAACAAATCCAGACACCAACGAAATCACAGATATTCTTTGGGTTCATCCAAAAAGTTTAGAACTGTCTGTTAATTTTTCATCTGTGTTGATCATTGATGCCACATACAAGACCAATGAGTATCGGATACCACTATTGGAGGTTGTGGGTATCACATCCACAATGCGAACTTATTTACTTATGTTCGCATATCTTAGTAGTGAGAGAACAGAGCAACTGACATGGGCATTAGATACCTTAAAGAAGTGGATGATTGAAAAGAAGGCATCATTGCCATTGATGTTTGTTTCAGATTGGGATTTGGCGCTTATGAATGTCATTGAAACATGTTTTCCCAATGCACGTCACATCCTTTGTATTTGACACATAAACCAGTGCGTAATGAAGAAATGCGCCCCTATGCTTGGTCTGGAGTGGCAACATTTTAATGCATCTTGACACTCACTCATTAATTCATCGACACAATGGTCTTATCGGCAGAAGTGGGATGTTATGTGCAAGGAGTATTAAAAATTCGAGGGTGTTCTAAATTACCTTTGGGATACATGGCTACACCCTTACAAAGAGCGATTTATTTCAGCATGGGTTGATACATGTATGCACCTCGGGAGCAATTCAAATCAAAGGTAAAGTCACTTTATAGCTTTATTATTTAAATTTTGTTCATTATTGTACTATTTCAATTTTTTCAGTATTAAAACAAATGTAATTTTTTTATTACAGAGCAGAATCTGCGCATGCGAGACTAAAACTATATTTGGGAGATACCATGTCATCTCTACAGACATCTTTTGAAAAAATACATAAGATGTTGAGAATTCAATTTGGTGATATTAAGAAGTCGTTCGAGAAATCTATCAACATTCCACGCCATCAACATTTACATGATGACATTTTCAGTCAAATAAGGTGTCGGATTTCATTAGAGGCAATGGAGTTGATTTCTGGTCAGTTAAAATGCATTGAGAAAGCATCTCACCAGCTAGCCGGCAGATGTAACTGTTCTATCAAAATTATATACGGATTGCCATGCGAGCATGATCTTGCATATTACCGGTATTCTTCCATTCCAATTCCGCTTCAGAGTATCAACGCTCATTGGAGGAGATTGTCAATGCACGTACAGCAGCTTAGTGACGAGGGGGCACAACCTAACAGGACATCTCACGTTGTTGATATACTGGATGGGATGGATCCACATATGCGAGAGCATATGATAGATAAGTTTTTTGATAATGATAGATTCATCTCAAAGTACACTTCGAGCCCCTTCATACAACACAGAACATAGAGGTCGCCCTACGGAAAGAGAAGAGCAAAGTGGACGTCGCATATCTTCTTTTGTATATGCATCCACTTCGGGATCTAGGGTTTCTCAACCAAATGCAACATCTTGAGAGAGAGGAAGACGTGGAAGGGGGTTAAAGGTTTGTAATACTAAAATGACCCATGATCACTCTCCAGTTCCATCCATCCATGATACTTATATTGAGAAATTACCTGTGCCTCTGCAGCGTTATATTTCTCACACTGTTGATGTTCAACCTGATGGTCATTATGGATTCAGGGCAATAGCTGCACTGATTGGGTATGGTGAAGAAAATTTGTTTCAAGTACGATTCGAGCTTATGGAAGAGATTCAACAAAATATGGATCTATATGATCAACTTTATCCAGATCCAAATTTGATAACTAATCTATTATTCTCATCATTGAATTGGTTCGAGCCGAGTGCCCCACAAATATTTTGGATGAATGCTATGCCTTTGGGAATTGTCATCGCATCAAGGTACAATCTTGTACTGCATACATTTGGTGAGAATATTGGGAGTTGTTTTACTCACTTGCCATTAAGAACTCCTCCAGTTCCAAACCAAAAGCGTCGAGAAATTGCTATTGCTCATATTGGTAATCACTTTGTACATGTTTTCTTACATCCTCATTACCCTGTACCTCCCATTCCAACGTGGTGGTGGCAACATTAATTGTATGAAGCTAAAGGATGGGTCACTCGTTATAGGACACGTATTCATTTGTGGTACGAAGTAATGGGTATACCACCACCAAACGCGTCAGGAGCAGAATTTGGAGACAATATTGACTAAAAATGTACTTTTTATGCATTTTTATGTTTTTTTTGTATTATTACATGTGTTTTCATTTGAAAAAAAAATGTTTGTTCTTAAGTTATGAATGTGTTCACTATTAATTGTTAGTATTTTTGTTAGTTTTAGATATATAAATTTTATTTTATTTTTATACTTTTAAAAATTTTTATAAATAATATCTCCTAAAATTTATAACTAAAAATAAGCAAAAGATTATAGATATATAACAAAATTATTCAAAAAAATAAAACTGATAAAAAAACTAATTAATAAAAAAATAAAATCAATAAAAAAACCAAATTTAAAAAATAATAAATTAAAAAAATACAAGTTATTATGAAAAAAAATAAAATTGATTAAAAATAAAACTAAATTAAATTTATATAAAATGTTAAAAATAAAGTATTTATAAAAAATAATAAATAAAATTGCTTAAATAATAAAAAATAAATAAAATAAAAAAATAAAATAAATTATTGATAAAAAAAATAATTAATTAAATTAATTAAAAATTAATGACAGCAGTTATTTTTTATTTTTTTTATTAATATTTTTTCATTAATATTTATTTTATAAAAATTTAAATAAATTAAAAACAAAAAAGAAGAAAAGAAAAGAGGAGGAGGGCACATGCGACATTTCATTAAGGAGAGAGAGAGGGGGTGAGAAATGAAATGGGACCGAGGGCGGGAAAAGCACCTCTCATATTAGATACATTGAATGAGAAGGTTGAAGCTGAGGATAACATCGTGAAAGAAGCATCGTTAAAGTATCACCATTATCATTTATAACAGAGTGTTCCACCCACTACAAAACCCAGATGCAATGCTCTTCCACAAACAACCTAGACTATTATACCAATTATTGACAATTAAGATCCTTTAAACAAAACTTGTTGACATTGAAACAACAAAAAATGCATTCATTGAATCAAACCTAATAGGATAGATACTTAAGTTTGTTGCCTAGTTACCATCCTCTCTAGCTTTCTCATCTCAAGTGTTCCTAGTTGCTCATTCCTCAAAAATTTCTTTTGATAAGAAAGAATTCTCCCTCTCCAAACATTTATATACATGAGGGCGCACCCACTGTAAAACCCGCTAACACAGACAACCTACACTTTGATACAGCTTATTATCAATTAAGATTTAAGTTTATTGTCTAGTACCATCCCTTATAGATTTCTCATCAAGTGCTCTATAAGAAAGAGCTCCCTCTCTCTGAACTCTGAACTTCCACGGTAGTATACTCCAAGGCATCGTGACCTCTAGGACTGCCCTTGAAATTAAAAACTCACAGAACAACTCCCAACCGTCGACACTTCCAAAAAAAGCACAAAACCCCTACAAAAGAAAACCCTTGAAAGGGATTACTGGGCCGTCCTGGGCCAGCAAACAATGTTGGCTGCGGACCAGGAGCGAACCAAGCTAACAGTAAAATAGCAACTCCCATCTTTTTTCCACCAGTTCTTCACTGGAACTTTTCTTAACAAGGCCAACAAGTGAGTTGTGAACAGGGGAAACAATTAACAAGAAGAAGACAAAATCATCAAATTACGTAGTGTGTACTTCGCACAAAGGAAGGGGGGAAAAACTTAAACTTACTCCTGGGAAAAAGATCTCCTTGAGCTGCAACTTCCAGTCGGCGCTCCCACCGAAACGATCCACCACCTCCTTCACCGACTCGAACGGCGCCGAAGTATCGATCTCCGGACTCCCAGCCGCGGCACCCGCCGCCAGATCTTCATCCATCCTACTAGAATCTGACGCCACAGCCCCTCCCATCTGCATTTCTTCTTCTCTTCTCCCACGCACCGGCGATGTTCTTAGGGTTTTGCGGTGATTCGAAGCCGCTTCGTACGAGACAGCGAAGAGCGCACCTGAAAGTGGAAGTGGGAGTGAGTTTACCCATGAGCCCTTAAAAGCGGCCGAAAGAAGTGATACGTTCACTCCACCCTCCGGTTATCTACGCCCATTCCGGTCCGCCCAATTCATCTCGCATAGCACGGTGATAGCAGTGGGGAGTGTGTTTATCACACTGCTCGTTTGATTTAGCTTCGTTCATTAAACTTTTCACGAATCTCGAGGTAAAGAAGACCGTTGCAGTGAATGGCTTCGTCCTTCGTGGTCCGACGCTTTCAATGGTAAGTTCGATGGAAAATTCGTGAAAGTCCCTTGCCATTTTCTGAATTTAGAAAAACACATCTTTATTTCCAAAATTTATCCACCTTGCTATTTTCCAAAATAAAAATATTTTCTCATTTTTATATTTTTATTTCAGAAATAAAAAACTATTTATTTTAACTAAAGTTTATGTTGCATTATAAATAGATATGATCTTATTATTTAATTAATAATTAATAAATTTATTTATAATTAATAGTTTTAATTAAATACCACTGGTAAATAAGTTAATGAAAATACTTAATTTTCATGAGTTTATATTTAATTATTTATTTATATATAGATGTGATTAATAATTATCTTTTGATATTATAATTCAAAGAAATATAATAATTAGTGATAGAAATTTTCGATGCTAATAAATCGCTAAATATATTTAGTGATAGATTAATGATGAAAATATTGGATCGTCAAAATTTTCATGATGGATCCATTTAATAAGGAAATTTATAATTTCATCCAAAGTTAAAATTGATCCTTGAATTTATAACACGGTAAATTTTATTTAGCTTGGTTCATCAACTTGCCAAAGGCAAATAAGATGGTAAAAATCGATTCGCTCATTCCTGTACCTTCGTCAATCCGTTCCAAAATTAATACGGAGGAAGTAAATCAGAGGATTACTAACTTGGATGATATAGTTAGCATGTTACAAGGGCGAACTGATTTTATTAGATTTTAACTTCTAAATTTTAAAATAATAATACTCACGTCTTAATCCTTACCGAGGATAATTGTCAAAAGTAAATAAGACCGTTGCAGTCATGGTTCACTTATCAAAAGTAAAATTCATGAAAAACCCTTGTTATTTTTAAGATTTACCAAAACACATCTTTATTTACAAATTTATCCACTTTTAAATAAAAATATTTTCTGTTTTTTATTTTTTTTTTAATTTCACAAAAAAACTATTTATTTTAACTAAAATTTATGTTACATTATAAATATCAGGCCCTAAGACCAGAGGAGTCACTGATCTATATAAAATCGAACAGTATCTCTCATATATGACGGGCAATTTAGACATACATACAACACATACAGTATAATATAATTGACCTCAGACCTCAAAGCAAGAGATATATAATGAAGAAATAAGTACATCACGGTAATAAAAATATAATACACACATGAGTTGTCCTCCGGGCAGGCACACAGCAAAACGATACATACGAAGTCTAACAGAGGGACTCAAAAATACAATACCGCATCAAAAACGTACAAAATACAAGTCCACAACACAAATCCAATAGAAAACACGCAGTATGCTATGAAAGACAACAAAACACGTGGAGGCACTCAAATCTAGAGTCGTAGGGACCTGAGATTGACAACTGGACTCCTCCTGATGACCTATCAACCTAAAAACAAAAACATTATGATGTGTGGTGAGTCCAAATGGACTCTGCCGATATAGAGAAAGATATGCATGACATAAAAAATAGCTGAACAAGCTATACAGAAACAACAGGATACAGTCTCAACAGAATTATCAGAATATGCATAACTGAAAATGTCAAATGAATATACATACCAAAAACCAACCTATCCGATCATAAAAGGGCTCATATCATATGAGCAGGTGCAGGTTATCAAACCACACATATTATATCTTCTATATGTACATGTCAAACATATGCAGCAAACAAATGCAGTAATCACAATCAAATGCACAATGCATCATATGCACATGATGCAATGACATGGTCACCCCTGACGTCAGTCAAGTCACCGAGGCATGTCATATGAGTCGGGCGAGTGGGCAGGGTTGTGACATTGTACGCACACTATTATCACTACTCCTGAGTGACCGAGTGAACAGGATACTGGTGAAGTAAACACTTCGCCCCCATGTACATATGGGAGAGATATCTCTCTCATCTCCTCTTGTCAATAGAAAGAGGAAGGATCCCTACCTACTACCACGCTCCAGAACTACTATCCATGAGCGGTCGAGCGGAGCAGTACAGAACAATTACACACACCCAACGGTATTCATTAACCCATGAGTGGTTATATGTGTATATCATATACCGGAAGACGATAGGCTCAACCACAAGGGAGTCGTTGATCGATGGCATGCAACAATGCAGGGATGGTGCATGACTCTAATACATGCAATCCATACCAGGTCGTCAATACATAACTCAACCTAACATGCACAAGTCGAATACGTGTATCATGACCTAATCATCATACATCTAGGTACACATGCAAGTATAGCTAGAATCAATCAATGCAAACAAACAATGGCATGCTACTATATCTACATACACATGCTCGCACAAAATACTATACAGAATCAGATAACAGTAAAACGAGACTGTATAAAAGGGAATTAGATCATATCCAAGATCAAGCAACAAGTATCAAGCATGATAACAACGGTAGTATATTTAAGGTAAATAAAACCTACTGCACATAAATAAATAATCACACATAAAGATAAGTGGATCTAAAGAAATAAGCAAGAAGTATCCGCCTCCAAATGGAAGAATCCATATGCAAGAGAACCACCCGCCTCCAAATGGAATAATCCGCAACAAATAATCCACAAATCAAGGCCCTGAATCAAAAGGCATATTTAAATAGCTATTACCAAAAAGATAGTAACAAGCTAACAAGTCCCTAAACCAGCTTAGGATTAACCTAATCATTTCCTTTTCATTTAATTCCATCTAATTAAATGAAAGATTCCTAATTACCCCGCGTAATTAAGATTAGGTTCATTTTTGGTTTACTTCGAATTCAAATTCATCAAGTTTAAGTTATTAGGATTAAATCTCAAATTAAACCAAACCTCAACCTAACTATCCAAGTATCATATGGCAAAATACCACAAGATCCCAATACTAAGCTAACAAAACTGGTCTAAATCAGATCAAATATGTGAACTACACAAATCTGATTAGGTTTGATTTCAAATCCTACAAACCGATTACCAAACCCATCTATGGATTAAACACTGCTCACAGTAAGATCCAAATAGAAGCAGAAATTAACATCCAAATTGAACTCATGTATATGGAAAGTATCAAATCAGCTCTTCACCAATCCATAGCCAATCCATTCACAACCATTCAAGATTAATATGGAATAAAACAACCCTTACCCCTGTTTGCTGACCAAGGAACCCATATCTGCTCCAAAAGAACTCCTCAGGACAATATCCAACTATCCGAATTCAAAACAATATCAAATAGAGTTATATGCACTAATAACAACCCTAAAACATAACATAAATGACAATTTCTCGCTCCAATCAACAACACCAACCTCAACTCTACGAATCAAATTCTCAAATCGGAAAACAGAGCAGGGCTCCAAGGCCACACAGCTGAAGGAATAACATGGATTTACATCAAGCTTAGTAATGAGAAGGATGAATCTGAACAGAATAGCCCCTTACCTGATAATTGCCGACAAGAACCACCCTGCTCCAGATTCGATGACACAACAATAGCAAGAGGATGGTCGGCAAATCTCAGCTCCGGATCTGAGTTAACCACCCACGTAAGAGAGACAACCCTAAACAATCGGCAATGATGTTACCTCACTTATAACGGCATATTCTCATATTGGTGAGGTAGTTACAAAGGGGATCGCATGCTTACCCGGCTAGATTGCGGTGAATGGAACTCCGCCAAGGGATGGATCGCCCGCGTCTAGCTTGGTTGCAGCCCCAATGGCTGCTCCCTCTGATCAATAGTGCTCGAGAGAGACAAGACAAACCACTCTGATCGCATGAAGGGAGAATGTAGAAGATACCCGCAGTCGGTTGGGAATGAACATTGAAGACCAACCTTGCTCGGAGGGTTATGGATCTGAGACGCGCACGTATGGAAGAAACAGAAGGAGGAGGACGATGCTGAAGTCCTCGGCGTCGGCTACCAACGGAGAAGAAAGGAAGGTCGGCTGCGTCGGGAAGGAGAGGAAGATAGGTTTCGGCGAGTCTGCGACGCAAGAAGAGAAGAGGATATGTGAGGGTGAAATTTGCGTTTTAGCTCCTCCAAATCTGCCAATCCACTCTAAGCCCTTAGGTTTAGGGTTTTAAGCCATTTAGCTCTTAAGATTTGGATTTTATTAAATTTTAGGCCCTCAAACTTAGGGTTCAAAGCAGTTTAACCCTCTAGTTTCAGTTTGGCCTCGGAAACCCTAAATCTTTTTCGAAAAATTTTCTGGACCGAGTTAAACATGTCAGATTTAACAATAAATAGATATGATCTTATAATTTTAATTAATTAGTAATTTATAATTAATAAACTTATTTATAATTAATGTAGTTTTAATTAAATACCGCTAGTTAATTAAGTTACTCAAAATACTTAGTTTTTATGTGTTTATATTGAATCATTTATTTATGTAGAGATGTGATTAGTACCTATCGTTTTGTTATTAAGTGTGGTATAGGTAATTGTTTATTTTGATGGTCAGTGAAATGGATTCTGAGAATATTCTAGCAAGAGATTTCGAAGGTGGGCGAATAGGGTCCTAAAAAAAATGGGATCCCAGAGAAGGGTTTTGTACATAATCTTATCTTATTTTTAGGTCATACGACAATAATTTTATCATTGTAAAAAAATTAAATCTTATCCTCTTTTGACAATTTCAACTAGCTCCAACCACAATAAAAGGCAAAAATAATAGCAGCTCTGGTTAGAAAGGAAGAAGGACTAGGATTACTATTAGTCGACTAAAAAACAACAAAGGGAAGGAGAAGAGTTTTTGCTTCTAAGAAGAGGAAAATAAAAGAGAACTGTTATGGGAGGAGTAGAAAAAAATTGGGAAGAAGAAAAAAAAACACAAAGAGGAGGAATGAGAAGATCATATGAAAAAAAGAAGCCAACAAGTGGAGTGGCATGGACAACTATAAAAAAAAGAAATTAGGTTTTCTCAAAAAAAAAATCTTTACTTATTTTAAATCGAAATCGAATGAATTATTTTAATTCAATTAAATTTGGTTCAATCATAATTTTATCAAATATAAATCAAATCAATCTCGATTTAGATCAATATATTCTTCATCTTCACGTCTACTGATAAATTATCGATCCAATTTTAAATGAGCATCGTCACTTCTAGTTTGATAGGATTAATTTGTTTATTTATTTATTTGGTAAAAAAATATAATATTTAATAAAAATTATATCAATGATAATAATTAAAAAATTATGATGGTAGCCCATGACGAGTCTAATGTGAATACATCTCTAGTTGTAATAAGAACACATATTTTGATAAGGATATTTATATTGGTATATAGATTATCCACGTTAACTTCCCTAAACATAGAATTTAACTTAAATTTTAGGAAAGTTATAAAAAAATTTTTTTGCATCAGCTACATTACTTTCTTCAAATTCACATGGGATTCTCTGTCCCATAATTCTCTTTGTCTCATGTTCCAGAATCATCGGTCATTCATCCGATCGTCGATCGGACACCATCTACGACTTCCGATCGTTGTCCCAAATCAAACGATACCCAAGGGAACGGTGAATCAATTGGGATTACTGCAATTACGATCTCGTCGGATTTACCGTTGAATCTGACGAGATCACAATTACGGCTATCTTCGACCGGTTCACCGTACTCCCAGGGTATAGTTTGGTTAGGGACAGTGGCCAGAGGTTGCCGATGGTGTCCAATCGACGATCGGACGAATCGTCGACCATCGCCGATGATTGTGAGACACAAGATAAAGAGGATTGTGGGACAGAGGATCCTTTCTCTTAATTTTAAATTTGGAGAATAAAATCTATTTCCTAAACATTAAAATATTAGAATGAAATGTGGATATTATATAAGGAAAGAAAAATAATAAAAATATATATATGGTAAATTATAGGAAAACTATGTATTGTATAGTAAAAAGTGGATATTCAAATTTAATAAAATAGTTCTACCTAAATTTTAAATAGATAGTGAATCTTGGCCTCTCTTATGTAGTCCAATTATTAATTCCCTAAACACTTGTTCAAAAAGGGATACTAAATTAACTATTATTCAACTCAATATGAAATTATTAATGAGACTAAGATTTTGGATCATTATTTTGAAGAGAGATAATTTATGGAATCATTGAATAATAAAACATAAAAAAATATATTAAGAATAAAAACTCCCATTAATGTACTTCTTTAATTTGTCTTAACATAATATTGCATATTGTGATTCACCTACCATTCATTCATTTTGTTTAGTATTAATTATTAGCAACTAATTAATGACTATATTATTGCTCATAATTAAATAATTGCTATATTATTGCTAATAATTAATTATAATATGAAAAAGGGATAATTGGATGTAGAATAATATGGAAAAAATTAGGAGTTCAATGCAATCTTCACAAACTTTAGAGGGCGTTTGGTTTGCTCCATTTTTTATAAAATCGTATTTTCTCATTTTCTAGAAAATGACTTTATTTCATTCTCTATTTTTTCAGAAAACGCTATATTTTTTTTTTGAAAAATAAGGTTGAAAAATACAAACCAAATGCGTTTTTCAGAAAATTACATTTTTTACAGAAAATGAAAATAAAAAATAGAAAATAAACGTACCAAACGCAGCCTTAGTTGTTTTCTAAATAAAACAAAGTTCAACAACCACATTCTTTTACTTAAGTAAACTAAGACTGTTGTGGTTGAGATGATCAAATGTTAAGTGTTGTAATAAGAGTATTAGTATTGCTTCATTCTTTGAAGCTTTTAGAAAATTATATCAATTTAGTATCGAAAGTATGAGAAGATAACTTTGCTTACCCTTTTTGAAGATATCAATGTGCATAGGCAATATGGTTAGTATAAGGTCTGCTCTATGTCAGCAAGACGCGCCTATGTGGTCCCACTCCAAGCTAGACCAGTCACCTTAAGTGTCATACTCAGATTACACTCGGCTAAGCTGAGTTGAGCTGAGCCGAGTTGTCGAGTCGATCCGAGTTGCCAACCTGTTGATCTGTCGAACTGCCTGAGCGCTAGAGTACCTGAGAACCAAAAAGCACCAAGGAACCCAAGCCCGAGTGACCCATCTCTCAGCCACCCAAAAGCTAAGGACTCGGGAGCTCGAGCTCTAGTACATGTGGATCTTTAGTCTGAGTGTCGCTTCTCTCGGCCACTCAGAAGCTGAGGACTCGAGGACTCGAGAACTCGAACCTGACAGTTACAAAGGGGTGCGCCCTTTGGTAAGGTGTGTCTTTTGCATGGTGAGGTGCATCCACCATTCCTTTCACCTCTTCTCTCCGTATATAAGAGAGGTGATGTTATTCTCTACTAGATCATCCGTTCTATTCTATTTTTCTTCGATTCTAATTTAAGCATCAAAGAGGTCTCATCAGGCGACTCTCGACGAGCCCTTGATGCGTGTTATTCTTTATAGAGTCGATTACTTTAAGAGGAGAAACCATGGTGCGAGGTAGATTTCTACCTCATCATGATGCAAATAAAAGATCAAATAAAAAAAATATGATGTCATGCTGATTGATATCTAGAGTAGAGACCCAAATGGAAGAATGCCCAATCAATATCACACAACAACTCAAGAACTAAGTTGGTGAAACATTACTTCTCAAAATCTTTAATTATAAAATCACAACTTGCAAGATATGAGCATTCATGGGTGCACCAACCATCTTTGAAGGCAGTCTGAATAATTTTGAGACTAATGTGGCAACACACAATGACTTGTTTGAAGATTTCTTGACAAGTTAAGTCACTATATATATACAAATGCAACAGTAGCAACATACATTTTATATATATAACTTCAATTCACACAATATTATAAGAACTGATCCCAACAAGTATAATAAACTGTCTAGCTAGCTTTGTCCTTGCAATTCTTTTTAAATGTTTTTCTTTTGGGAAAAAAAAATCTCTTTTCCACTCCATTTTTTATTTATAAAGTTATCTCTTTTTTACTCGGCTAATCCGAATGTATAGAAATTCCACCACTTGTGTTGTGTTATAGCACTTATGATTCATACCTACTATGACTGAGGTTTCGTGCAAATGAATCGAGCTTGTTTGTGAGTTTTTAGAGCTAGTTAAAAAAATATTTGACTCATATTTATAATTATTAAATTTGAGCAAATTTGAACATATATATTTGATAATTTTTTTCAATCGAATTTGAATTCATAATATTTTATTTGATTGTTCATGAGTTGCTCACAATCTGAATGAATCAAAGTTCGAACAACTCGAACTTGCATTTTATTTTGAATCGAGCTCGAACCATAATCATTTATATTTTCGAGCTTCGAATTAAATTTGAATCTCACATATATTTTTCAAATTTGAACTCGAATCAATATTTTTATATTATTCTTGATGAATTGAATTCATTTACCCCAATAACTATGAATTATAGGATCAATGTTGATCAGTATTGGCCAACACCTTTGCACATATTATTGATCGGTGTTGACTTAAATTAAATAACATCTCATTTGTACCACAATAAAAAAAACAAGCATTAGCGACGAATATTTCCGTCGCTAAACGATAATAGTGACGAAAACAACGCCATCGACTACCGCATTATCGTAGCTGAGGATAGCGACGGAACATTTTTATCCATCGCTAATACCGACGGATATTAAACAAATAATCCGTTGCTATTTGCGACGGATACAAAAAAATTCCGTCGCTAAATAACGGAAACTGGTGGCCATCTAGATAGGTAGTGGGCTTGGTTTTCCAAAGATAGCGATGGAAAGTCAAATATCCGTCGCAAATTACGACGGAATAGTTGTTAATATGTCTCTATTAGCGACGGAATAGTTAACTATCGGTCACAAATTGCAACGGATTTGGTAAATATCTATCGCTAATTGCAGTAAATTTTCCAACAGTCATTTCCCAATTTTTCCACTTACCATATTTACATTCAATAGATACATACATATTCAAATAACAACACATATTCAAATAAAACACATATCCAAATAACAACACATATTCAAATACATACAAAACAATTTAATGATAGACAAAATGCATATCCAAACACATGTATCAAATTCACATATTCGAAAAGCTGGATCAAGATAAATCCATATATGAATCCAAAGTAAAGCAATTTAATTATAGACAATACATAAACACAAAGTAAAAAAAGAGAAACGATATAAATAAAAGAGTAGTGAATACATACATGAACATAGAGTCTACTAGAAGACAAATACATCAAAATTGGATCAAAAAGAACAACATTCCTGTATAAAAGAAAAATGATATAAATAAAAATAAAATACAATGATGAAGCAATATTAGTGAAAATATAACTAGTTATCGTAACTGATATAAAAAATCTAAATAACATTTAATGATATGTGAAATATCCAAATATACAAATCTTTCAACTAAACCAATGTCTGAATTCAATTCTCAAAATGTAGAATCTATAAACAAAAATGAAAAAATAAGATACATTTAGTGATGCATATAATAACAAACTAGATAGTATAATAATTTGATTTTGTAAATGTAGAGAAAAAAATATAACATACCACAAAAATGTCTCTACTCATCTGGAGTATCCTCAAGATTCTGTGTCTCCTGAGACTCAAAACGAGGAGGGGCGAGCATCTCTGTGACATTGGTAATAGGATTGCTGCAAAAGCTTGCATGTGACACACTAACATCTCAGTGTGTGATTAGCGGGCCAGTAATTCCCTCAGCTCTGCATCCCTCTCTGCATCCCTTTCTGTGTCCTTCTCGGTCCACGTCGTCTCCATTATCGTGAGTCAAGTCCGCAGAGCATCATTCTACTCCCATAATTGACGAACCTCACTAGAGGAGGAGGAGGAACTTGGACGCCCCTTGACCCTTGGAGCTCTCATCTGATCATATGTAACTTTTGCCTGAGAGCCCAGGCCGTATAGGGAGGTCTTCCTCCTTCCACCGACAACATCATAGTAAATGTCATTCACCTAGTCGGTCAGGGGAAAGAGGCTGTGAACCCTCCTCCTCTACAGCAGGCTGAGACGCCTCTGCAACTCTAGTGGTTATTGCTTCCTGTGAAATAAGAATTAACTTAATCTCCATAAAATGTTAAAACAATTATATTAAAGTTAATATACTTACATTGATTGCTAAGGAGCGTCGATCGACAAATAGCCCATCTTTTTTCTTATGAGTTTTGTTGAATACCTCCCAACTAGTGGGAGGTCTCTGCAACTCAGTAGCTTGTTACAGAAAATACAGTGTTTAAATATATCCAAAAAAAGCATAATGAATCTTTATTATAACATAAATAAAAACTTACCAAGTCAGTGACATGCTAGACAATCGAACGAGATCCAACAATGTGTTTCGTGGATCCGGTGTTGGGGCCAGCAAGCTCCAAGTTGCAATTGGCTCGAGCAATTGCAGCATTATCTTTCCAATGCTAGACATCCCAAACGGCTCTCCATGCGCCCCAAACTGTCTCAGGGACCTCAGAAGGCCTGATTTCTTTCTTTCTCCACTTGTATAACATGTCCCTGTACAGTTTGGAGCAATAAGCGTTCTAGGTTTTCTTGAATTCCTCCTCTTGACCCTCCACCCAAATATATCTATTCTGTAAAAAAGAATATATGTTTAGTATCATGTTAGTTTTAACATTAAATAAAATATATATCTAAACTACTTATCAAAAATTCACCATAATAAAAATTCTTCATATCTTGCTCTACATGGCCCTATATAGTAGCAGTCGAGGGCAATCATTCTTTAAATTTCTTTGTAATGTAAGGTGAGTCCTGGTGATCGTCTGGGAAAAAGTTGTAGCAAAAATATCATACATTAACAAAATTTGACCTGACATATATAAAAATTGCATATTTACTTACCAATCATTCACTACTCTCAAAGTAATCTGGTCACCACATGGTCTCTATCCCAACTGCATGACTATAAAAATCCAAAATCATAATATTAGATACACATATTTGAAATAGTTAATCCAACGAAGATTAAATACAAACAACTAGTATCAACGAAGAAGAAATACAAACAACTAGTAATATTCAATATTTAATCACCCGATCTTATTCCAATGGAACTAAATTAACATGTAAGTTTTCATCGCTTTACTCCGTTGATACATCAACCTCCTCACTATTAAATATCTCACCATCATCCATTTTCTCGTAAGTGACATTATCATCTATTAGTAATTGTGATGCTGATTGTATTTCTGAATCAACGTAGTTCATGATGGCTTCTTCATTTTAATAAGCATCAGGGTTTTGGATAGTTATCATATTTGACATTTCAATACTTGACCTAGGCTTAATTTGGCAAACAGCTAGTCATTCACTTGGTTGTCTTCTCTTAGTTAGGTACTCAAGATAAAATATTTGACCAGCTTGCACCGCAAAGATGAAAGGTTTGAACTTGTTGAATCTTTTGGTTGAATTAACCTCAACTAAATTGTATAAATGATGTTTTTCTGGTGTCCGTCTTTGGAGTTGGATCATACCAAGAACATCTGAATAATACATATCATTTAAAAGATAATGCTAGGTATTCAACCTTGATAATTTTCTCTAGTTTGCCATAATAGTCAAATTGAGTATCATTGTTGTTTGTTGATCCTTTGACACAAACACCAGAATTATACGTTAGCCTTTGTGAATCATGTTGGGCCACATGAAATCTGTATCCATTCACGTAATAATCGGAGAAGATGGTCACAGTACACAGAGGTCTAAATGCGACATTTTTTATTCGTTCATCTTCTACATTTGAAATTTTATGATCATTCACCTATAATAGTGGTCGTTGATAAAATTAGATGAATATATAATAAAGAATTGTAAACATAAAAATGCATATTAACTCTCTTACATATATTTGAAACTAAAATGTAAATTCATTCTCTATCTTCTGATCTACCTCATTTGCACTTATAGATGGATTTTGAATGTACAACTATTGTTCGTGCAACTTGACATATAAGGTAATTTGATATCATATTAGATTTTTAATTATATTATCATATAGTAATTTAATGCAAATAAATATATAAACTGGAGCTATTACCTTAGGTATGGTTTGACCTCTTCACAGTTTAGGAGTATATATGTCCTAGCAGCATGATATTCTAGGTCATTTAACCGTCTAGATAGAGTTGCACTCATTGCTTTTCCAAGATACTTGAAAATAGAAAGTATGTATGGGTTAAATGTTTGAATGTTATCTTGATTGCGTGGACACTTTCGATGTCTGGTATTCACATTATCAGCAAAGTAATACGAGCAAAACAAAGTTGCTTCTTCAATCAGATATGCATTACATATTGATCCCTCAACTCTTGCCTTATTACACACATTATTCTTTAATTTTCTAAGAAACCTTTCAAAAGGACACATCCATCAGTATTGTACAGGACCACCTATTTGTGCCTCACTAGGTAAATGAATAGGTAGATGTTTCATTAAATCAAAAAAAACTTAGTGGAAATATCCGCTCAAGCTTACATATTATTAATGAAATCTCTATCTGAAAGCGTAATATATCTGATATCGTAATAACCTTGGAAGTCAGATTTTGAAATAAAGACTTAATTTTGTAAGTGTTTGTCAAACATTATTATGAAGTAATTCTTCGAAAGCTATTGGAATTAATCTTTGCATGAACACATAACAATCATGACTCTTCATTCCAACCATTTTTAATCTGTTTGTATCCATGCAATGAGACATATTCGAGGCATATCCATCTAGAAATTTGATTGCTTTCAACCAAGAACACATTGCTTGCTTACTTTCTTTGTCCAATGTATAACATGTCTTATAATATTTATCAGTTATTTCATTCTGATACAACTCAGGCCTTCTTACTAATTGTTTCAATTCTTCGCATGATTTTGTTGTATCTTTAGTTTTCCTATGAACATTCAACGCAATATTGATGATGTTATCAAAGATTTTTTTTAAAATATGCATCACATCCAAATTATGTCGAATGAGTAAATTTCCAATATAGAAGCTCCGAAAAAATACTTCTTTTCCTCCAACCACATTTGTTGACTATAACAATGTACTTATTAATATCATCTGAATCATCCTGATATACTGGTACAAATCCATAACTAACAATTTCATTAAACATTTCTTCACCTAATATCTAAACTAGGGGTAGTTTCTTAACCACTTTATTCCTTTTGAAAATTTTCTTATTTCTTCTGAACGGATGATCAACAGGTAAATTTTTTTGATGATTATCAAACCAAGAAATCGTTCCACTGCAAGACAAAGAAAATGCATCAGACTGACTCATACAATGTGGGCATGCTAACTTTTCAGTCGTGCTCTATCCTAATAACATTGAGTATGCAGAAAAATCACTAATGGTCCATAATAATGTTGCATGCATTGTAAAGTTTAATTTACTTGCGATATCATACGTCTCTGAACCTATATTCCATAAATGATTTAGGTAAGCAATCAAAGGTTGCAAAAATACATCTATTTACCCTTTTGAATTATGAAGACCTGGAATTAGCATGGTAAGAAACATTAATTTATCTTTCATGCACATCCATGGGGGTAAGTTATATGGTGTTAAAATAACTAGTCATGATGAATATTATTGTGCATAACTTCCAAATGGCTGAAATTCATTTGCAGAAAGTTCAAGGCTTACATTACGTGGTTCCATAGCAAACGAAGAAAATGTTGAATCTAAATATTTCCATGCAGGGAAATCACAAGGATGACACATTATGTCTCCTTCATGTCCATGGTTTTGATGTCATATCATATGACTTGTTGTTGTTGCTGATGCATACAAACGTTGGACTAGCAGTCAAAGGGAAGTAATACATGATTTTGTAGGGAATATTTTTCTTCTTCTTCCCAACCATGTGACTACTATGCTTGTAAGGATGATTACACATTTTACATTCCATCAACACACTATCTTCATTCCAATAGATCATGCAATTATTGATACAACAATGTATCTTCTCGATTGGCAAACCCAAGTCTCTAATTAATTTTTTAGTATTGTAAAAATTATCAGTCATGTAGTTATCTGTTGGAAGCAACTCTAACATCAATTGGCATATGTCATCATAACATCATTCTGAAAAATGATGTTTTGCTTTCATATTCAATAATCTTGCAGTAGCAGACAATTGAGAATGACCAAAAGGAATACTTTCCTGTACTTCTCTCTCACTAGCCTTCAACATGTCATACATTTTCTAAACTTCAGGAGTAGGTATTGGATCTACATTTGATTGATTAAATGCATTTATTGCATCGTAAATCATTGATTACATTGCATCAACAGACCTATATGATGCCTCTGGACCAATTGAGTTGGATGATGAAGCGACGGAAGGTCCAACGGATTCAAATACATACGGCTCTCTATGACAATACCAGTTGTAATAATCTGGAACAAACTCATACCTACAGATATGTGTTTTCACTGTATCTTCATCACGGAAAGCTATATTTCTATATCTGCATTGATTACATGGACACTTTAACTCGACGCCATTCAAACACTCAGGATGACACTTTACAAAATTCATAAATTCTTTAACTCTAGCAAAAAATTCTTCGTGGATAAATCCATTATCTAACCTATTATACATTTATGCCTTGTTCGTATATATTGTATCCTAATGATAATAAAATATTTAATTAGGATACTAGCAAATTAATTGCTTACTAATTAATCAAACAAAACTTAATCAAACAAAACCCTAAATTATTATCCAATTAATTAATCAAATATAACTTAATCAAATTAGGATCCTAAATTATTATCTAATTAATTAATCAAGCAGACCTTAATCAAACAGAACTTAATCAAACATAACCCTAACCTATTATCCAATTAATTAATCAAACAAAACTTAATCAAATTATGATCCTAAATTATTATCCAATTAATTAATCAAACATACCTTAATCAAACAGAACTTAATCAAACAGAACCCTAAATTATTATCCAATTAATTAATCAAACAGAATTGCAATCAAATTAGGATCCTAAATTATTATCCAATTAATTAATCAAACAAACCTTAATCAAACAGAACTTAATCCTAAATAATTAACATAATTAAGAAGATTAATTAATTAAGAAGATTTATTAATTAAGAGGATTAATTAATTAATTAAGACTCACCTCCCAGTAGCTTTGCTGACGGTCGGCGACCGACAGTGCCAGCTGAGCCCAGCGGTCGCAGGAGGCCGCGCGCTGCCGCAGGAGACGCCGAAGGAGGGATAAACCTAAAGCATTGCATACCTATGACCTGAGGAGGGGTTCGACGGAGGAGAAGACGCCGGGGACGACGGAGAAGCGGAGGGAACTCTTCTGAACGCGCGACGGCGGGGGAGAGAGGGGAGGCCAAACATAACCCTAAAATAACTACAGAAATGGCCTGTCCGTCGCTAATAGCGACGGATTTTTAATTGTCCGTCGCTATTTGCAACGACATTGACCTTTTCCATCGCTAATTAAGGGTATTTGATCTATATTCTAAAATTAGCGACGGAATTAATTCATTCGTCGCTATTAGCGACGGACAATTAAAAATTTCGTCACTAAAACCGATTTTTTTTTTTTGTGGAAGCTCTTGCTCGAACCTTTGCTTCATACTCTTAAGCTTGTGTTCTTCAACTTTGCATGCAATTGTAATCGGTGCAACAAGGAGATAAGTTTATCAATGAACATATGCAATCAATCAAGACTATTGCCAATAATTTAGCTGCGATTGACCATTCAATTTTAGATCTAGATTTATTAATACATGTTCTTGCAGGTTTGAGGCTTTAATATGACAACTTTATTCCTAGCATGACTACACTCATAGATCAAGTGTCACTCATGGTTTGCTATCTTCGCATGAGATACTTTGACAATTACGATCTCAAAAGGTCTTGGATTCTCTCACTCTTTCAGCACATACAATTTACAAAAATGATAGTGCTACACATTCTCAACAAAATCAAGGAAATCAAGGTGGAAGAAATAGAGGATGAGGATGAGAACAATGACGAGGTCGAGGATGAGGTCAAGGGCGTTGTCAGATCTGTCTCAAGAATGATCACTTTACTCATCAATGTTATAAGAGATTTGATTTAAATTTTTCGGGAGGTTTTGCATCCTCAACTTAAGCTTAAACCTCAACTCCATCATATTATCCAGGAGCATTCTCTCTTATAAGTAATTCTTATATACCAATAGCAAATTCTTCAATCTCAGGATGACATCTAGATTCTAGAGCCACTCATCATGCTCTACCGGATTATGATATTCTTATAGAAGCCTCCTATCATGGTTCTGACACGATACAAGTAGGCAACAGTTTAGGTTTGTAAATTGCTCACCTTGAAAACATATGTTTTCATTCATCTAGTCAACTATTTTGTTGGTGCAATCGACCTAGGTTTGATCGGATAAATCATGGGTTTTGATGAGTGTGTCAATATGATTAAGTTAGGTTTTCATATTGATTTGATGTGCGTGTTTAAGTCATGCAGGACTTGGTGAACCACATATGAGGAACAACGGAGTGTGCATCCGTGGGATGAGAGCCAAAGGAATAGGACTTCAAAGGGCAAGCCAAGAAAGTAGACTTCAAAGGTATACGTGAAGGATGACATGGAGACAAGTTGTGGGCTTGTGTGCATCCGAGGGACGAGAGCTAAAGAATGAAAACTTCAAGGGGTGAGCTGGGGAAGTGGACTTCAAGGCATACGCGAAGGATGAACTTCGGAGAGGTTAAGAGTAAGTTTGTAAGCTGGGCAGTCGACTGTCGACTGGCAAGGGAAGCAGTTGACTAGAAGCGCTGAGAGGAAACTCATAAAAAGATCAGTCGACTGGGGTTGGAACCAGTCGATTGGTCTATTTGAAATCCAGCTATTAGGGTAGCCGTTGGTTGGGCATCAGTCGACTGGTCCTGGTGGCAGTCGACTGGTGTTGGGGCGGAGCTGTTTTGTTAACAGCTCTCTCCTCTATTTAAAAAGGAACTTGAAACTTGAGAAGTGTTAGCTGTGTTGTGTGAAAAACTCTCTTGATCAAGTGCTCAAGCTCCCGAGCCTACTCACTTCCTTAAACCCTAGTTTCAATATAGTGAAGGGAAGAGAGACTTTGTGAGAGGTTGCACTCCACCGAGAAGGACTGAGCTTTAGCTGGAGATTGTCGGGGACTAATCCACCGAAGGATTGAGGGGTCATCCATCTCAAGGACACGCCGTGGAGTAGCAGCAAGCAATCTTCGAACCACGTAGGAGCTAAGTGTTAACATTATTTTTAATTGTAGTTTGCATTTTCGCTTGCACACTAACCTTATAGGAAGAAACGATCGAATTGGCCGAAAAACTATTCACCCCCCTCTAGTCGGCCTACTATCCTCTACAAGTGGTATCAGAGTGCAAGGTCGCCCTTCAACGAACTAATTGTCAAGAAGAGCAAATTCATCAAAACAGTCGCCTCGCACATCCAACCACCCAAATTTGAAGGAGAATTTTCTTGGTGGAAGAAGAGGATGGAGGTATTCTTCGATACCAATTTTGATTAATGTTTATTATGGAAAATGGTTTTGAGATGCCTAAGATCAAGAGCATAAGTCATTCAAAAAGATAAGATAGAGCAAGAAGCAAAAGGATGATCATCTAGCTAATTCGAAAGTCTTGCATCATCTTTTAAGTGTGCTTCCACAATAAGAGATGACAAGAATTGGAACCTACAGAAGTGTCAAAGATTTATGGGATAAGCTAACAAAGCTTCATGAAGGCACTTCGGAAGCAAAATTGGCAAAGAGACCTTCTCCGATCTCAACTCAACAACATCAAACTTGACAATGGAGAAAAGGTATCTAGCCTACATTCTAGAATTAAGAAAATTTTAAATAGACTAACAAGTGTAGGTGAGCAAATCTCCAATCGAGACATCTTGATGAAAGACATCAATGCCTTTCCTGTTAGTAGGAGCCCTAGAGTCAATTATGTGATGATTGACTAGGGACTTTTTGTATCATATTCTATCATTAATAAAGGCATGTTTGGTTATTATACTTACTTTATTATTTGTGCCAAATAACTAAGTATAATAATGTCCTTGAGTAGTAGGTTCTTATCTACATTATATCAATTGATTGAATCGATAGTGAGATAATGTAGAGAACACTACACTAAATCATTCCTAGTCAAGCATTAATATTCAAGGACAATATTAATGCATGAAGATTAGCATGTAGGTCAATTGATGACTTGAGCTCACAAGTCATGGATATGTGATATCAAGTTGACACATGGGTATACATTAGAGAATGTGTACTGAATTGACCCGCCATGAGAAAGTTTCATAGATTGTCATATGAGTGTCATAAACTTTCTCATGTGACTATTAGTATGAATAGTCCTTAGACCTGAAGTCACTACGGTTCCCTACATAAGGAGTTATGTACTTTGGTATCGTCAAACGTCACCCATAACAAGGTGGATTATAAAGGCGATCACTGGGTATGTAATGAATTATGCGGAGGGATGTGAGTGATGTAGATGGGATCTATCCCTCCCATATGACGGGAGTGATATCTGTGGGCCCCTTGATCGAGTAGGACTACTAAAATGCATAACCATGCTCAAATGACTCAATCTGAGATATTGAGCTCATTTGTTTGAGTGAGTCTATTCGGGGGTCAAGAAACACATAGATTGATCGAGGATGACACAGTCTATGCCTCACTGGTCAATCTAGATATCGAGGATAGAATGACAAGGTCATTCATTATCATAGTCACGGAGGTTTAGTCGAATCTCGACTTTTCTTGTTACTTGGGTAGCAATGATGCATTGCTAGATGTCGCACATTACTTATGTGTCTAAAGCGTTTAGGCGCATTGCCAACGTCACAAGAACCTATTGGGTCACACACTAAGGACATGATGTTTCGGGAGATCTGATCGGGAGCCCGAGTTGGGAACTCGGGAGATCTGATCAGGAGCCCGAGTTAGGAACTCGGGAGATCTGATCGGGAACTCGAGTTGGGAACTCGGGAGATCTGATTGGGAGCTCGAGTCGGGAACTCGGGGACTTGGTCGGGAGCTCGGGCTGGGAGCTC
Organism: Boesenbergia rotunda; assembly: GCA_024364735.1. Taxonomy (NCBI): domain Eukaryota; kingdom Viridiplantae; phylum Streptophyta; class Magnoliopsida; order Zingiberales; family Zingiberaceae; genus Boesenbergia; species Boesenbergia rotunda. The sequence goes on from JAGFNQ010002211.1 coordinate 411,718, forward strand.
GGCAGACTGGGTCGAGAGCTCGGGAGACTTGGTCGAGAGCTCGAGCTGAGAGCTCGACAGACTGGGTCGGGAGCTCGGGGACTTGCTCGGGAGACCAAAAGGCCCGGTCAGAATTACGGGGAAAATTCATTAAAGTGTTTAATGAAGGAAAGAGAAAAGTCTCTCTTCATTGAATGAAGAGAAGATGAAGAGTCACATGAAAAAATGTGCTCTTTATTGGCTTTAATGAAGGGAAGTCAAAGAGACAAAAGACTCTTCATATTCATGGGATGAGTATAAAAGAGAGTCTAGTCATTTTGAATGGCAAGTGAGAGTTTTTCCTTCTTCCCTTCCTCCCTTCTTCCTCTTCTCCCTCTTGGCTGAAACCCTCTTTTGGGTTCTTGGTGGTCTTATGAACTACCTCAAGTTGCTAGCACAACTAAGGTAGTTCTTCCCGTAGAGGAGAGATCGCGTCCGTGTGGATACGAATAGAGGCACAGACACTTGAACATGCAAGAGATCCGGCGCTTCATGGACGAGCGGGATAAGCGAAGGGCACGCTCCAAAGGTATACATTTAGATAGATCTATTAGATAGATGAACTTTGTACGAGTTTTTCTTTCGCATGGATCGCTCGAGGGATCTTGTTTCCGCTACGTTTTGTGTTTTAGTGCCGGGAGATCCCAACATTTCCAAGATCCACAAATTGGAGCTCAATTGTGGACTCATACTACATATCCAAGGACCTAGAGAAAAGCTCCATAGATGAATTCTTCTCAACCATGGAGCTACATGAGACTCGAATTGGAAGTTTAAATGTAGAAGTCTACCAACCAAGAGGAGTAGCCCTTATGGTAAACAAGGGAAAGGGAAAAAAGAAGAATGCCTCATCATCCGATTCAGAAGAATCAAGTTCAACCATGGATAGTGATGAGGAGACATACATGGTAAGAAAAATGAGAAAAGTCTTTAAACATTTTTCATCTAACAAGTCTCATGGTATGAAAAACTCAAGAAGCAAGAGTAGAACAAGAAAAATTATATGCTATAATTGTCAAGGAGAAGGACATATGAGGGAATGTCCTCTTTTAAAGAAAAGGAAGCGAAGAAGAAAGAAGAAAAGAAGAAAACAAAAGAAAAGGGGAAGAAGGTCCAAAGCTTAAAGGCAACATGGGATGAGTCATCATCATCGGAAGAGAAGGAATACCATGTGTCTCATTTTGCCTTAATAGGAATTGAAGATATTGTCTCCACATCATCCGAAGTTGAAGAAGAAAAGAGCTCAAGTGAAGATGAAGGGAGCTCAAGTGAAGGGGGAGCTCAAACTTCGGATTAGGACGTCTCGGTAAGTGAGGTATACACTCTACCCACTATTACTTTAGTTAAAATAATTTTTAGCACTAATGATGATTTATTCAAGGCTAGAAAGAAAATAAATGCTTGAAAAATAATATTTGTATGCTTAGAGAAAAATTAGAATCCATGAAAAATGACATGCATGCTTCCTCTTCTTCTAGCCTAAATGATTCATGTTTAGAAGAGAAAAATAAGGAATTAAGAGAAAAGGTAGATGACCTTACTAAGGCCCTTAGGAAATTTGAAGTTGGCTCCAATACTTTAGATATGATTATTATGAGCCAAAGAGCAAGCTTCAAGAAAATCGGACTAGGATATGGTCAACCAAACAATGAAAAAGTCTACCATTGCTTGCTTGCTAGGGGTCAACAGAAAACCAAGACCCTAGATAGAAAATGGATCCCCAACAAATATTTAGTTAACCCAATTAGGAAGAATCTCTATTCTACAAATATAATGATGGATATATGATATTTTTTCTTATTTATGTGGATGTCATTCTATTAAGTGGCAATGATCAAAAGGGCATCATAACTCTATTAAGTTTTCTCAATCAAGAATTTCTTATTTGAGATTTGAGAAATGCACGATTTTTTCTTGATATTGAAATTATTCCACATAATGAAGGTTATCTATTCTCTCATGGCATATATATTACTAAGATTCTTCAATGGGCTAAAATGGATGTTACACGTCCGGTCTTTACACCAATTGTTATAAATAATTTCTCTACAACTTCATCATCTGCAGTGATGTTTGATCCTTAGATTTATCGAAGTATTGTTGGAGTCTTACAGTATGTCACTATCACACATCCTAATATTACTTTTATAATAAATCGTGCTTGTCAGTTCATGCATGCTCCCACTGAATAAAATTGAAAAATTGTAAAAGGAATACTTCACTATCTTAAAGGTATTATTCTCAAGATTTACATGTATATAGCGATGCAGATTGAGCAAGATCTCATGAAGACAAATGCTCTACTAGTGATATGTACTATTTCTTGAATAAAATCTTATCTCTTGAAATTCAAAAAAGCAACCTACAATATCTCGTTCAAGCACTGAGGTTGAATATACACTACAAAAAACCATTTTTTAGGGACGAAAGTTTGCAACGAATTTATGTTGTTGCAGATTTGCGATAAAATTTGCAACGAAACAATTATTCATCCCAAATTAGCAACATAATTTGCAACAAAAAAATTTGTCGCAATTTACCATCAAAAATCTTTTCGTCGCCAAATTTGTTGCAATTTGGCCCCAAATTTCACGACAAATTAGATATTAGTTGCCAATTTCCAACGAAAACATATTTGTCGCAAAATGCAACGAATTTCATGATGACTATTTTTTGTTGGACATTTGCAATGAACAATATTCGTCGCAATATTGCAACAAAATATATTTGTTGCAAATCTCTAACGAATTCTGCAACGAAAATTATTTCATTGCAAAATTTTAATTTTTGGTAGAATGCCCTACGGAAGTCGAATCGAGACGAAACGAGTTCCTATGGGTCCGTATCGACGTCCCGAATGTAATAGCTGCCTAAAATGAGAATTTTACTAAATAAATTATTTTTCATATTTTAAAGAATAAGTAGGTCAAGAAGTTGGAAAAATGATTAAGTTTAAAAATATAATGTCATTTCATATTAAGAAATTTGATGGTCATTGAATCGCTGCCAAAAATCGTATTCGAGGTCCTCAACATGATCATGAGATCGACACGGGCCCATAGGAACTTGTTTCGTAGAAATTCGAGGTCCGTAAGGTGATCTACAAATTTTTGAGGGCTTTGTTTTTTAAAAAAAACAGGGGTTTGCAACAAATTTATTTCGTTGCCGATTTGCAACTAATTTCTTTCATTGCAGATTTGCAACAAAAACTATTCGTTGCAGATTCTATTTTTTTTTAAACTTATTAAATATCGTAGAATGCCCTACCGAGGTTAGATCGAGACGAAACGAGCTCCTATGGGCCCGTATCGACATCCCGATCGCACTAACGACCACAAACAAGAATTTAACCGAATAAATTATTTTTCATCTTTAAAAGAATAGGTAGGATAAGAAATTAGAAAAAAATGAAGTATAATATTGTTTAATATTATGAAATTTGATGGTCACCGAATCGTTGTCAAAAATAACATTCGAGGTTGCCAACGTGATCATGAGATCGACACGGTCCCATAGGAACTTTTTTAGTCGAAATTCGAGTTTTGTAGGGTGATCTACAAATTTTTAATAGCCCCTATTTTTTTTTTTAAAAAATAGGGGTTTGCAACAAATTTTCTTCGTTGCAGATTTGCAACGAAAAAAATTCATTGCAGATTCTAATTTTTACAAAAAATAAAAAAAAATTATTAAATATGGTAGAAGGGCCTATGAAGGTCGGGTCGAGATGAAACGAGGTCCTATGGGTCCGTATCGACGTCCCGATCGCACTAGCGGCCACAAATAAGAATTTTACCGAATAATTTTTTTATATTTAAAAGAAAAGGTAACTTAAGAAGTTGAAAAAATGATTACGTTTATAAGTAAAATATTGTTTCGTATTACGAATTTGATGGCCACCGAATAGCTATCAAAAATCACATTCGAGGTCGTCAACATGATCATGAGATCGACATGGTCCCATAGGAACACGATTTAGATTTGTAACGAATTTTTTTCGTTGCAGATTCTGAATTTTACAAAAAATAAAAAAAAACTTATTAAATATCGTAGAAGGCTGTACGGAGGTCGGATCGAGATGAAACGAGTTCCTCTGGATTCGTAATGATGTCCCGATCGCACTAGCATCCACAAACAAGAATTTTATCGAATAAATTATTTTTCATATTTAAAAGAATAAGTAGGTTAAGAAGTTGGAACAAATGATTAAGTTTAAAAGTATAATATTGTTTCATATTATAAAATTTGATTGTCACCGAATCATTGTCAAAAAATGCATTCGAGACCAACAACGTGATCATGAGATCGACATGGTCCCATAGGAACTTGTTTCGTCGAAATTCGAGGTCCGTAGGGCGATCTATGTATTTTTAATAGCCCCTATTTTTTAAAAAAATAGGCATTTGCAACGAATACGAAAAAAATTCATTGCAGATTCTATTTTTTACAAAAAAAAAATAAAAATTATTAAATATGGCAGAAGGGCATACGTAAGTCGGATCAAGATGAAACGAGTTCCTATGGGTCCGTATCGACGTCCTGATCACACTAGCGACCACGGATAAGAAATTTACCGAATCAATTATTTTTTATATTTAAAAGAATAGGTAACTTAAGAAATTGAAATAAATGATTAACTTTGAAAGTATAATATTGTTTCATATTACGAAATTTGTTAGTTATTGAATTGTTGTCAAAAATTGAATTTGAGGTCGTCAACGTGATCATGAGATCGACACGGTCTCATAGGAACTTGTTTCGTCAAAATCCGAGGTTCGTAGGGCAATCTATGAATTTTTAATAACTGCTATTTAAAAAAAAAGGATTTGTCATGAATTTTTTTCATTGTAGATTTGCAATGAATTTAATTCGTTGCAGATGTGCAACGAAAAAATTCTTTGCAGATTTTTTTTAAAAAATTATTAAATATGGTAGAAGTGCCTACGGAGGTCGGATCGAGATAAAACAAGTTCCTATGGGTTCGTATCGATATCCCAATCACACTAGTGGCCATAGATAAGAATTTTACAGAATAAATTATTTTTTATATTTAACAGAATAAGTAGCTTAAGAAGTTGAAAAAGTTATTAACTTTGAAAGTATAATATTGTTTCATATTATTAAATTATTTAGTTATCGAATCGTTGTCAAAAATTGTATTTGAGGCCGTCAACGTGGTCATGAATCGACACGGTCAATAGGAACTTGTTTCATCGAAATCCGAGGTCCATAGGGCAATCTAATTTTTAATAGCCCATGTTATTTAAAAAAAAGGGATTTGCAACGAATATTTTTCGTTGCAAATTTGCAACGAATTTCGCAACGAACTATTTTCGTTGTTGATTTGCAACGAATAAATTTCATTATAGATTTTGAATTTTACAAAAAATAAAAATAAAACTTATTAGCTCCAATTTTTTTAAAAAATAGGGATTTGCAAAGAATTTTTTTGGTTGTAGATTCGCAACAAATTTTATTTGTTGCAAATCTGCAACGAAAAAAATTTGTTGTAGATTTTGATTTTTAAAAAAACTTATTAAATATTCTTAAAGGACCTATAAAGGTCGGATCGAGACAAAACAACTTCCTATGGGTCAGTATCAACGTCCTGATCGCACTAGCATCCACAAAAAAAATACCGAATAAATTATTTTTCATTTTTAAATGAATAAGTAGTTCATGGAGTGGAAAAAATAATTAACTTTAAAAGTATAATGTTGTTTCATATTATGAAATTTGTTAGTCACCGAATCGTTGTCAAAATTTGCATTTAAGGTCGTTATCGTGATCATGAGATCGACACGGTCCCATAGAAACTTGTTCGTCGAAATCCGAGGTCTGTAGGGTGATCTACGAATTTTTAATATCCCTTTTTAAAAAAAATAAAACAGTGATTTGCAACGAAGTTATTTCGTTGCAAATTTGCAACGAATTTTGTTCGTTGCAGATTTGTTGCAAAAAATCAAAAATTTACGATAAAAAAGTTTTTGTTGCAGATTTGGGATGAAATTTGCAACGAAATATTTTCATTCCAAAATACCAATTATTAGCGCCAACCTGCCCTAGATCCGGATCACGCTTCTCAACTTTTCTCCTCTCCTCACGCGCGTTCTCTTCTTCTCATTTTCTTCTCTTTCCCGTTCTTCTCCTTCTTCTCGCCGGTGGACCTTCTTCTCACCGGCGAGAAGAAGGAGAAGAAACTTGTTAGTCACCGAATCGTTGTCAAAATTTGCATTTAAGGTCGTTATCGTGATCATGAGATCGACACGGTCCCATAGAAACTTGTTCGTCGAAATCCGAGGTCTGTAGGGTGATCTACGAATTTTTAATATCCCTTTTTAAAAAAAATAAAACAGTGATTTGCAACGAAGTTATTTCGTTGCAAATTTGCAACGAATTTTGTTCGTTGCAGATTTGTTGCAAAAAATCAAAAATTTACGATAAAAAAGTTTTTGTTGCAGATTTGGGATGAAATTTGCAACGAAATATTTTCATTCCAAAATACCAATTATTAGCGCCAACCTGCCCTAGATCCGGATCACGCTTCTCAACTTTTCTCCTCTCCTCACGCGCGTTCTCTTCTTCTCATTTTCTTCTCTTTCCCGTTCTTCTCCTTCTTCTCGCCGGTGGACCTTCTTCTCACCGGATCTGCTTAGCCGCCGCCGGATCGGCCTAACCACAACCTGCCATGGTCTTGGTCGTCCATAGCCATCGCCTCGGTAGGCCGGTGATGGACCCAGAATGAGTGCCACGAATGTGAGTCTCAAATTTAGATATTTATAAAGCTGGAAACCCCTTTTGCAATCAAAGAATAAAAGCGTAGTAAAGGGGCCACAGGTCGTATTTTTCCAAGGGCTAGTTCAAGTTGTTCGATTCGTGCTCGAGTTATGTGTCGTCGATGTTTTTGGGTTTCAAATAAAATCTGGGATTTGTTTGCAAATAAAAATAACAATGCAATGAACAGGAAATGAAACTTGACTAAGCAACTTAAACTAGGTAATGACAATTAAGGACTAAACAATTATTAACTTGAACAAGGCAAGGTAGATTTTCAATTTAGAAATTCAAACTAATAACAAGTGCTATAGCAATCGCATTCCAAACACTAAGTAATTGAATCAAAGTAATGCTGGCATTTAAGATTGAGTCTAATGCAGAATTATAAACAAAATTTCAGAAATAAAGACTTGATACAATGTGAAGAATGGAAACTAACTTGAAATGCAAGGGAAGGAGAATGATGTGCCAAAAGAAATTAAGTGCAGGTTTTAATTGCTACTTGATACAAAAGAAAAGTGTAGCATTACAACTAATATGAAACAACTGGAATTAAGCAATGGAATCTGAAACAAACAATTCGAATGGAAAATTTAGAAGCACTTCAATGCAGAGATGAAGTGAAGGTCGAAATGCAGGGTAAAATGCAGAAATTCAGCATATGATCAAAGCAAAAACACACAACTAAATTCAGACTTAAGGGCACTGAATGAAACTTTTCAGAATTGATATCAATGAAGTAATGTTCACTAACACTCAATTCAAAAACTTATCAACTACTATTTGTAGAAATTACTCTAATTGTGCAGAATTGAAGTTTGAATCGCAATCTGTCCTAATGCAAAGCAATAGAGCAGGTTGGAGTAAGAAGAACTAGTGTATGCTTGACTCTAATTCCAGAAACTACAAGCTGAAACTTCAGAAATGAACTAAATGGCAGAAATTGGAATTGAAGGGCAGATATGAAATTGATACACTACAAGCTAATGCACAAAATCTGAAATCAATTGCTATTAAAAGTGAACGAGCTGCAATGTAAATTCAGGAGATAAACTACAACTAGCTTAATACAAAACTCAGAAATGCTCAAGGAAAACAACTGAATTGCAGGAGAAAAACTAACAGCTGCTTGAAACAAAATTCAGAAACTAAAACAGGGACTGATACACTACAGTTTGAGCAGAACTGCAGAAACGATTCTGATACGCTCAGGTTAAAACTAGAATCGAACTGAAATTGCAGCTATTGTTTGCTAAACAAACTCACTAACTAATCTACTTGGAGAATGGAACCTAATTTAAGCTGGAAAAATTCAGAAAATGAAAGTGACAAAACTGATACGAATGCAGAAAATAGAATTGGTTTGCAGAATTGAGATTACAGCTAAAACAAAAAGAAATGCCATAAAAACTAAGCCTCGACCATTCCTTGTCTCAGGATCTCCTTGTTTGTCACGCAAGGGCAAGCCAAGAACCCCTTCAACTCACAAATCAGTGGAAAATTGGCTTCACTGTCGAATCTGCTCAAATTCTGCACTTGGCTGGATAAACCCAATCCGATCTCCTCGATCTCGCGATTCCGGGGTTTGATGATGATTGGATGATGATCGAAGAATACCAGAGGACCCTCCAGTAAGCTCTAATGGAAGAAAACGGCACGCGATCGCGATTGAATCGATCAGATTGCAGAAGTTGCTGAAACCCTCACTCAACTCTGCTCCAAGGCAATTCTGAGCTTGAATCTCCACTGAAGCCTTCTCCCACGGATCCGGATCTTGCTCCAAGGTGTTGATCGAGTTGGTCACGCCTCTGATGAAAAAAATTTGAAAGAAAACGATGAAAAGCTTGGAAAGAACAAAGACAATGGCTGAAGCTCGGTGAGGTCGCGACAACAGATCTGAAACAGGGAGTTGGTTTAAGTAGTTAAACAGTGAACGGCTCAGATTAATCCCACTTCATCCAATGGTTGATACTTGTTCGATTTGACTCAAATTTTCCATATCTTGATCAGAGGTCAGGATCATCCTCGTGGTAGCTCGGATCTGCCAGATCTCCAATGGATGGTTCAGATCACCTTGATCTTTGAATGGATGGTCTAGATCCCTCTGATCATGATCCAACGGCTAGATGATCTCCGATTGGGTTGAAACCTTTAGATCTTGATCTGATCGCTCGATTAGACTTAATCCCAGCTCGGATTGATCAGAAGTTCTCAGATGGTCTAGATCTAACCGTTCTTGCATCAGACGGTCCATATTAGTTGACGCTTGATTACTTGATCCAGCCCACTTTTGACTCAACTTTGACCCAACATGACCTAGGTCCATGATCCTTCCAAGCCTACAAAAGTAGATCAAAAATTTAGTGACAAAACAACTCAAATATATCAAGATTTGCAATTAGGTCCAAAAAGAGTATAAATTCTAGAACCTAGGGTAAATCCACAATTACACAAGTAAAATATGGGTCAAACACGGATTTAAGTATATAAAATGATCAATAAAATGATACTTATCAGCCGGCCATGCCCCTGGCCGCGATCGTCCGGGTTTAACTTGCCTTGGTCGTCCATGGCCGGAATGCATCGACCAAAAGCTTTAAGACCAAAAGCTTTAATGCCTTTGTCTTTTTTACGGTTTAGACCAAAAGCTTTAAGATTACATCCCGCATTAGTGTTCTCTATGAACCCAGCCAATACATAGTCTTGCCTCGATCTCATCTTCCCTTCCTGACATAAAATCAGAAGCTTCCTTTAATTTGTTAGCATTTAAAGATTTTTCATAAGCTCCTACAAATGCATGTCTGATGTTGGCATCTGAATCCGGGCCAATTTTTCAGAAGCTTCCTTGAATAGCTGAAGCGATCAGGGAAAACCCCAACCGGCATTCCCTCCCAAAAACATCAATAGCTTTCTCTGGTTGAGAGTTCCAACAGTATCCAGAAAGCATTACATTTATGAGAATTGGGCAATGAGGTGGCAATAAGTAGGATAATAGCCTAGCAGAACTGCTAATGTATCCAAGTTTAGCATACATGTTGATCATAGATGCATTCATGTAGTTTAGCATTCATGTTGATCATTTTTGTTTATTTAAATACATGAAAAGTGTAAAAATCCTATCTCTAGATATTGTTTTTTTGAAGTTTTTATGTGAGATAGATAATCTAAAGCATTATTATTGCCTGTTTATGTTTATGTTTGTCATGGTTGATAACAATTTATGTTTATGTTATGTTTTTTTGCAGGTCTATATTAGGCGTGTTTGGAGATACACTTATCTTCGTTGACCTTTGTTAGGTATATCTTTACATGTTATTTATATGCTATTTTAATAAAGATAGGATAAGTATATTCTCTAATATTTTAATTTAATTTGTTATTTTTTCTAGCACCTCTTTTTTAATGTGAATTTTGTTGGTGCAATTTGCACTAATAGTTAAACTTGGGTTTTGATGAATGATAAATAGGTTAAAGTTAGGCTTGCTTTTGATTTTGACCTCTTTACTAAGTGTGCAGGGTTGAAAGACTTAGGACCTGACACCAGGCTGAAGTCCAGGGTGGTTGAGTCCTGGCAAGAAGTCCAGTTGGGTTCTTGGGGCCTGCCAATTGGCTGAAGCCCAAGTTGGTTGAAACTTGGCAAAAAGACCAGGGTGGTTGAGCCCTGGCAGGAAGACCTGGTGGGTTAAGAAGTTGAGTAGAGCTGCACGAGGTAAGTAAGGTAAGTCACTGGAGGAGCGAACCAGTGAGGACGGGTCCTATTTTAGGACTGTAGGCGCGGTCCAACTTAGGCCCATTTTGGTGACCTCGGTTGAGTCCTGGTTAGATCCTTATCCAGGTTTGGACGGGGTCTAATTAACTCTAAATTCATTAACTCTATTTTACAGGATTTATTTGATATGTGAACTAATTAGATTTTATAGGTTAATTTTATAAATTTATTCCTCATCTAAAGCCTCGGTGGAGGATAAATTTTCATTTAAAATTATTCGTATTTCTTATTTTTTTGGTGAATAAAATCATTCCTACTAATGATAAAATCTTATTGTTATTTTCTAATTATTCCTATTAATGCTTAAAATTCTCACGTGAAGCCTAGCTAGAAGGATTAAATCTCTTTTTAAATTGTATTTTGAATTATTTTTTCGAAAAACAAAAAGCCTTGGTGAGGTAAGAGGATAAAACCTCTTAGTTAACTTTTCAGATTAAATTTTATTTAAATTATTTAAGTGAAGCAAAGATAGAAACATTATCTTTTTTGAATTATTCCTTCTTGCTGATGGATAAAATTTGAGCTGAGAAGATGATGCATCGAGGCACTATAAAAGGAAGCAAGCAAGCCCTCTAAGATAGAGAATTTTTTTTTTATAGTTCCAGCTTTGACACTCTCTTGCTTCCACGCTCCTCTGCTGCGGTTTGTGCTTTGACTCGACGCTGTCCGACCGCTGCCGGAAGATCGCTCCCAACAATCAAGCTGCTTCAGATAAATCTAAGTGTTGGGTAATATAATTTTTGTTCTGTCTGTACTTAACTTATTAAAAGGGGAAGTGTAGGGTTGTTACACTTCCACCTAATCTTGTATTCGAATCACTCTACCGGGAGTTTGCCGGTAGAGGTTTTTAGTGGATTGCCTACAGGAAAGGCTCAAGGAGCCTGGGTCTTCGAGTAGGAGTCGCCGAAGGCTCCGAACGAAGTAAAACTCCTCGTGTAATTTTTTATTATTTTTCGCTTTCGCTTTTCGTTTAAATTTTTCCGCTGTGCGCGTTTTTCAAAGCATCGTACAGTTTTCTATTGACTCTGATTCTATAACGAAGATTTTAAAAGTTACGTGATTCACCCCCCCTCTCACGTGCATCGGTCCTTGATAAATACTATTTTATTGATTATTTGAGTTGCTAAAATCCATGTTTGACCTATGTTTTTATTGCTTAATTGTGAAATTGCCCTAGGTTTTAGAACTTACTCTTATTTTGGACTTAATTGCAAATTTGCATTAAATTGGGTTATTTGGCCACTAAATTTTGGGATCTATTTTTGTAGGCATGAAAGGTTCATGGACCTAGGGCATACTGGGTCAAACTTGAGTCGGAAGTGGAACCGGATCGAATTATCAAGCTTACGATTAATCCGGGTCGTCCGATTCAAAAGCGGCTAGATCTGAGCCATCCGGGATCATCTGAAGCAATCCGAGCTAGGGTTAGAGTTGATCAAGCATTCTGATCAAGATCTGAAAGTTTCATCCCAATTAGAGCTAAATCAACCGTTGGATCAAGCTCGGAGGGCTCTAGATCGTCCATTCAAAGACTAAGTTGATCTGGACCATCCGTTGCATATCTGGAGGATCCGAGCTACTACGAGGCAGATCCTGACCCCAGATCATCATCATCAAAGTTTGGCTCAAATCAGAGTAAGATCAACCGTTGGATCTCCTCCGATCAATCTGGGCCGTCCACTCCTATGTATTTAATCAGAAATCCTGCGCAGCTCACCCTTGTCGCGTCTTCGCTGTTCTTCGCCGTTCTTCATTAGTTCTTCATGTTCTTAGCAATTCCTTCATCCAAGAAGGCGTGACCACCTCGATTCCAACCACAATTCATCATCTGAATCCTTGGAAGGCAGTCTCGATCCAAAATTCATCTCAAATTTCATCTGGACAGAGTTGTTGAGGGTTTCACATTCTCTGTGGTCCGGGAGCTTGAATCTTAGTTACAATCAATTTCAGATCACCTGAGCCACTTGTAGGGGTTCTCAGGTGAGCTCAGGTCGTCTCCAAATCTTCATCGCAGCTCAACAAGCCGAGATTGAAGGGCTCGGATCAGAATTTTCCCAGTTGAAGCAGTTTGAGCAGAATTGATGGATTAAAGTTGTTTTCCAATGATTTGCTGAGCCTAGGGGTTCGAAGCCAGCTCTTGCTTGACGACCAAGAAGATTTTGAGCTCTGGAAGGAATCAAGGAGTAGTTTAATTAGTTTTCAATTCAGTTTTTGTAGCCATTTCATTTCTGCGCAACTCTGTTCTAGATTTTCAGTTTTATCAGCTGTCTTAGTTTGTATTTCTGAATTGTTTAGCCTCATTAGGTTTTAATTCTTAGAGCTAAGTAGTTTAAGAGCTTGTTTAGATGACAATTAGATTCAATTTCAGTTAGTTTGTAGTTTCATTTCTTGCGTGCCAAATTCTAGCTAGCGTGCCAAGTTAAATTCTGAATTCTTCAATCTGTTTCTGCTTTCTAAATGTTTGTTTCTGCGTTTTAGATTTCAGCACTTCAAAAGTTTTTTGTTGGTGAATCATTGCTTCTGATCTCCTCCTTATTGCATCGAATTTTGCATTGGCTTGTGGGTGAAATTCTACACATGCCTGTTTTGAATTTACAGTTTCGAATCTGCCTTTCTTTTCCTTGCTACAGTTTGTGTCTGAAATTGTAGCTGATTTCTGAAATTCTAGGTTCACTACTCCTTGAGTTAGTTTCGAGTAGCTGTTTTTAGTTGCTTAATTCGATTTTGCATCCAATTAGACATTCCATTTCAAGTTTGCTCAGTTGCTGAATTTCTGCACATTCATTCTAGTTTCGGTTTGTGTCTAAAGTGAGCTGTTTGTGTTTGGTTTTCTTCATCCATCCCTACCAAGTTCTTCATTGATAGTTTGCATTCAAATTGCATTCGGTCAGCTGCATCTCTGAACTGTTAGAAGTAGTTTTAGGCACCAAAAATTCAGTTTTTGGCACAAAGATTTCAGCTCGCGTGCCAAGCTGTTTTGGGCATTGTTTTCGCATCAGTTTTCACTTATTTTTTTAGTGTAGGATAGCTTTTGAAATCTATTGATATCATCCTTAAAATCCCTGAATTTTCTATGCATTGGTTAGCTTCCTAAACACATTAGCTAGTTGAGTTGCATTGTTTGTTTGAGTTCTACATTTCACATGCTAGTAATTGTGTTAAGCTTGTTTATTTCCGAAAACTCCCACCACTGCCTTTACTTCATTGCTTAGCATTTCTTTTGTTTTGTTGAAATCAGAAAACGGTTTCCAAAAATTTGGTAAGTGCTTGATTAGGTTTCCATTAGGTTGAGTACTAAGTGCCATCTCTTTGCTTAGTTCATGAGTTAAGTTCTCTATTTTTCATTGTGCTTCCATATCTGATTTATAACCCAAAATTCAATTACTTATTTGAAACCCAAAAACACAAACGACACATAAACCAAGCTCGAATCAAACACGACAACTAGCTCCGAGAAAAATACGACCTGTGGCCCCTTTGCTACATTTTCAGATTTTGATTGTAAAAAGGGTTTCCAGCATTTTATTCATATACATTTAAATTTGAGACCCACATTCGTGACACATATTTTGGGCTTATCAGTCCTACAAATTTAATACATAATTATCATTAATTAGTTTATCTTATTTTGAACAGACAAAATGCAGAATGAAAGAAGTTGGATGTATAATAAAAATTTACCAAACCGACGGGGTTTAACTGATGAATTTATGACTGGATTGCGACAATTTATGATTTTTGCTTCTAGTAATATTCAGTACATGGATGACAATAAGATAAGGTGTCCGTGTAGAAAATATCACAATGGAAAATTTTTCTGCAAGATAAAGTTGAAAAATATCTATGTAGATTTTGATTTACACCAAATTATTATAATTGGACATGTCATCGTGAACCATTCATAGCTGATGAGAATGTTGAACAAAACATACAAGTTTCAGTTAGTGACGATCGTAGTTATTATAATCAGTTAAATCCATATCAGAGGATGGTATTTGATGCAGCGGGTCAAAATTTCATTCCCGATCCTTATGGTGCAGGTTCTAGCTATCCTCCATTAGTAGAACAAATGTTTACTACTTATACATCACCGTTGGAGGATCTGGGCTAAGTACCACCTGCTGATGAAACATATCTTCAATTTTAAAATGTGTTGGGTGTTGTTGATGAACCATTATGGGTTGGTTGTGATAGTCATACTAAATTATCTACCACAGCAAGATTGTTGAATGTCAAGGCAAATCATAATGTGTCGCAAGATTGCTTTAATGATTTTGTTCAAGTTATGAAAGAGTTTTTACCACATGATCACATACTTCTCAATGATTTTTATAGTATGAAAAAATTGGTGAAAGAATTGGATCTTCCGGTAGAAAGAATTGATGTTTGCAGAGATGGTTGTATGCTATATTGGGGGCATGATGCTGAAACAGATGTTTGTAAATTCTGTAATCAAGCAAGGTATAAGAGTACCACACGGAGTCAACAAAGACGTAAAGCATATAGTCAGCTGTTTTATTTGCCTTTAACTCCAAGGTTACAAAGGCTTTATGCATCTAAGGCAACTGCTGAACATATGACTTGGCATGCAAATCATCAAACAGAAGAGGGGTTAATGTGTCATCCATCAGATGGAGAGGCATGGAAAAGTTTTGATAGAATATATTCAGAATTTGCAAAGGAGACTAGAAATATTAGATTAGGACTTTGTGCAGATGGATTTGCTCCATTTGGAAATCAGGACGAAATTATTCATGTTGGTTTATTTTAACTCCGTATATTCTTCCACCTGGGATGTGTATGAAAACACCTTATATGTTTTTAACATTGGTTGTGCCTGGCCCGAAAAATCCAAAGAAGTTAATAGATATTTATATGCAACCACTGATTGCACAATTGAAACAATTATGGGTTGAAGGGTTTCCTACCTACGATGTTCATACAAATCAGATGTTTATGTTGAAGGCAGCTCTTCTTTGGACAATAAATGACTTTCCTTCTTATGGTATGCTTTCAGGTTGGAGTACTGCTGGGATCTTAGGATGCCCAATATGTATGGAAAGATCTAAGTCAATCAGATTGAAACATGGGAAGAAAGCTAGTTATTTTGATTATCATAGACAATTTTTACCGCTAGCTCATAATTTTTGAAGGAATAAAAACGAATTCACTAATAATAGAATTGAAAGAACACCTCCATCATTGATATTCATAGGTGAACAAATTTGGTACTGAGTGGTTAACTTTCCATTAGTTATTGAAGAACGACATGGTATAACATATGAGTATGAGAGTACACATAAATAGACTAAAAAGAGTATATTTTGAGATTTACCATATTTGTTTATGTTAGTGATATGAGAGAAGTGTCCTAAGGCAATCGCCTTATGATTGTAAACATTTATTTTAATAAATGAAAATTCATTATTTGAGTATACATATTTGTGTATTTGATTGGGATCTTAAACTCATCTACTGAATGTCCGCAATACAATTCACAGCATAAGAGAATTTGTGATGGGATCACAACTAGTGATTATCTCTACATGTGCAATTGTGAAGTATTGAAAATATCCCTAGTCGATGAATTGATAAAAACGGACACTATCAATTCTGTTGAGACTAGCATGGGTTATTCTCTAATCAGCTGATTCTCACTGGCTGGTGACATTGGGATGTCCGGAGATAAACATGGATGCTAGTTAAGGGAACTAGTTCATTGGAGTGACTGACTGTAAAACTTCACATGGTAGTCTATACATAGACAGGTTAGTGAAGTTCTTACCGCAGCTTAAGTGCGATGTTCCTTTGACTTGCGGTGTTCAAGTCATCTTGGTCATGGAGACTTATACTTTAACATCTTAAGCAAGCATCTCCAAGGAGGTGTGGACCCAGGATGGTTGGGTATAAGCCGAAGTGCCCGAAGATGTTTGAACAGCCTACAAAGAATTCACCACTCCTTGCGAGGAGATGTATACCCAGGCCTATCGTCGGATTGTTACTCAAAGCCTCTGGCCAGAGCATTTCATGTTTAGAGTATGAGTCTCTTAAATACATGAGAGTAATTAGAAAACAAAGGACGAGAAAGACACTAATTGGGCTAGGTGTGACGTAGTCAGCCTAGTGGGGACTGACACACACATACCATGTCCTGAACCAAGTGGGTATAAGATGGTGAAGGGAATGAGGCACGATACATTAGAGCTGCTGAAGGGTTTCAGAATTACTTCTGAGGTCAACCGTTGATCTTTCGATTAATTGGGGATCATGATGTACTACTAGGTGTCACTCATGATCGTTCTATAATTGGTTGATTATAGACGGCCAACATAAATCGAAAGCCTATTTAGTCACACGCACTACGAGTAATCCGAGGGATTTAAAACGAGTTGAAAATTGGATTTTCCGATCAAGAGAAATAAGTCGAATCTGAGTTAATCAGAGGCGCAATGGAAGCTTTAAATGACTAAGTCTTTTGAAGGCTTATCGGGCGAATTAAATGAGTTTAATTCGCGATGGGTTCGGCTCGGTTTGGCCGGCCAAAGAGGGTGCCCACCCTCTTTGGTTTGGTCGGCCACAATAATGGGGAGAAACCAATTTATTTGGTTTAATTAATAAAATAAATCTAGCGCGATTTGTTTTATAAATTATGGATAAATAAATTTGTATAAAAAAAATTATATAAAGAAATTTATAGAAATTTATTCTTTTTATAGAAATTAAAATGATCCATGGAATGGTTTATTTTAATTTTATAAAATCAATTATGAATTGATTTTTCCATAATAAAAAAAATTTATAAATTTCTTGTAAAATTTATTCCATAATAAAAGGAGAGATGTATTTGTTTTATTATAAAGTTAGTTATAATAAAACTTTGCTTAAATGGAATAATTCATAAGAAAATTTATAGGATAAATTTCTTATGAAAAATTCCGTTAAGAGGGAGACTTGGCAAGGGAGAGACTACTATATAAAGGAACCAAGGCTAGGCTTGAATTCCTCAATAGAGTTATCAAGAGATTAATTCTCTCCCTCTCTCTCTTATTCTCTCCCTCTCTCTTCCCCTTAGGGCCGGCGCCCCTTGCTCACCATAGGGCTGGCGTCCACCCCTCCTAGGGCCGGCGCACTGTTAGTGATATGAGAGAAGTGTCCTAAGGCAATCGCCTTATGATTGTAAAACATTTATATTAATAAATGATAATTCACTATTTGAGTATACATGCTTGTGTATTTGATTGGAATCTTAAACTCATCTACTGAATGTCCGCAATACAACTCACAGCATAAGAGAATTTGTGATAGGATCACAACTAGTGATTATCTCTAAATGTGCAAATGTGAAGTATTGAAAATATCCCTAGTCGATGAATTGATAAAAACGGACACTATCAATTCTGTTGAGACTAGCAT
>JAGFNQ010002212.1:0-21902 GCA_024364735.1 Boesenbergia rotunda
CAAGATTTTAGTTTGTACTTTTCTTAAAAAATTGGATTGCTGGATGTTTCCTTTAGTTAAAAGCTATAAATAATGGAGCTGATTCGTAAAGTGCTACAGGCAAGTGATTGGGAGGAGAAGAGGTTCGCGGAAGCTGTGAAAAGAAGTGTCGATGACATGCTGTGATGGCGACCAAGACGGCAACTGCTGCGCTATAGCACATTCAATGATTTATTGCCCGTCCATTTTGACAATGAATTAACAATTTTTATCCATTAAAGTTGAAAATCGAAATCGAATCGAATTAACTGATTTTTTTTTAAAAAAAAATCGAATTACCGAATAGACCGAACGAAATTTAAAATTCGATTATTTTGTTCGATTTATTCTATTTAACTGAATTTTTGTTCACCCCTAATACTAATTGATCATTTTCGTGAGGACTTCATTGTCTATTTAGTGGCAGTAAAAAACGATTTGCTCATCTTAACGTTCCCGCCAATCCATCCCTGAGTCAACATGAAAGATATAAATAACAAAAATTACTAGTCCGAACAGTGACTGACATATAAGAGAGGATAGTTATCTGATTTATCAAAATTTGACTCTCAAATTTTATGATGATAATATTTTATGTATTAGCTATTGGTTAATTTCATGGGGATCTTAATTGTCTAATTAGTGAAGACATGCAAGATGTCGTCAATTGACATTGATTATATTTGGGGAAGACTTTACTGGATCAGTTGGTAACTTGTTTTGGAACCATTCTGTTTTCATTTTATTCTGTATTCCTCCCCAAATTCTTGGACTCTTATTTGATTTTAAAGTTGTTTTGAATCTCAAACCGGGTTTTAAGATGTAAAATGCAAAATTAAAATTGTAAATTTTTTACTATTTTTAAATATTTTAGCACATATCTATATTTTACTAAATTTGAAGTGTAATATTATTTTTTAATCAAATTAAGAAGTAAATATTCATGTTAATATTAAATTTTCCTTAAGGTATTCAAACAAAATTATGTGTTTTTTTATAATCCAATATTCACTTTTTCAAACCAATTAATTTTAGAGATGATGAATTTGATCCCACAAAATTTATCATTGACTATCAAATAAATCCGAAAATACAAACAACTCATCATTTAGCAACCAGATAACAAAATTATGTCTTGTTGTATGTACACACACACGATTAAATCAATATACTGATCATTATTAATCAATTCTCACTCCTCAGTTCTTCAACTCTTTTTTTAAAAAATATTTTTCAATTCAGACTAAGAAAAACAAAAAAAGGTGATCTGATAGACTGATACCACGCCAAAGTTTTCATTTGTCATCAGAGGAACTAGCGTTGTGAATGCTACTCTAATGACTTTCTGTTCGAGAACAAAATCTAGTAATGAAATATAAATATTTTTACAAACTGAATTGAAAATTGAAATTCAGTTGTATACACGAGTTTCTTCCCAAATCACAAATTTAACTGCACATATTCCGAGTAATTAGAGCATTACAGACAATCAATAGATTCTCGTATAGTTCGCCTTTTAGACCAGACTAATTGTGAAGAGTACAAATGCTTGAAGCTTTGGATTCAAAACGATAGAATACAATGGTTGAGCATGTTGGCTTCTGGGAGGCTTACTTGCCTGTGTTTCAACTATCGAGCAGGTTTAAATTTACAACTCCTAAAGGAGGTCCAATGCTACAACGTGGAGTGTTGTGTTCTTCAATGGCATCCTTTATCTTCTGAAACTGCAGTTAGATAAATAAAAAAAAAAAATCTGCTATCACACAAGCTAGTTTTTCATTTGAATAAGCAAACACAAAAGAGAATGGAGGAGTTCCGACTAGTAGTTCTCTTCCCATTTTTGCTAGATCTGCTCGAGAAATTTGATGAATGATGAAGCATCCTCAATAAGGCACCAATATTGGTGGTAAAAGTAAATGAACAGGCTAGTAGATTGATTCTGGAGATGAATGAGGATTGAAGGGTGCCAAACTAGTAAAGATTTACTATTTAATTGAGCACAAGCACAAGGCAGTCCTAATCTATTGCATGGAAAGAAAAAGGCCGTTTGAGTGTTCTCGTCTCAATTATCTTCGATCAAACTATATTGTGCACAACTATCTGTGCAGGTGAATGTAATAATTAAACAACTCGATCATTCAATGACTTGATGTCATTTAAATATGTAACGCATGTAAGAGGAAATGAGCTTAACATGGCATAACAAATACAGATTACTAATGTAAATTAGTTGGAGGTAGAAAAAGAAAGCAGTAACCAAAGGCATATGGAAAAAGTATTTACTTAAAAAACAGCATGAACACCAGTACAAATCCTTACCTTAGCCAGGTTACATGAAAACGACTCCAGATGGCCATCAGCACCACGGTAAAAATGGAAATATGGAAGTACTCTTACATTCAATCTTTTACACATAGGTTTGTTCTCATCAAAGTTCACCTTCAAAAATAAAATCTCTGGATGTTCCTTTGCCATCTTACATAGCTGAGGGACAATTGAAGGAAAGAAATAGTAAACAACTATTGTGGCAAATAGTTTCATGTTTACGTAGTACACCTATAGATATCACGCCAATAGAAAAACAGAAAAACTAAAGAAGTTACACAACTGAGCTGTCATGCATAGAACATAATAAGCATATATAAGTTACGACCCAGGACATGTGAGTTAGCAGAAGAACTAAAGAAAAACATACATAAAGAACTATGCACCCATATTCAGTTTTAGTGGTCTTTCATGAAAAGAATAGTATTAGCTTAATCAATTAATTAGGAACCTTGAATGATAAACAGGCGGTATCAAAGCATTACAAGTTTATGCCATGAATTCTGGTGAATTTGGCTTCACAGTACAGTATAAGTTATAACTCCTTTTCAGGCACTGAGTGATTTGCTTGTAATGGGAAATGAAATCGAACCTTCAGTAAATAAAGTAATACAATTTAGTTCCATGTTGATTGGCACAGACAAAACATTTCATTCCACAATTCCACCCACTGACTAACATGTAGAATAACTTGAGACCACAAAACTGTTGTTAAGCTTTCACAATGGCGACGATGCAGCCAGGGACTTCCCTTGAGGCATATGAGGCTTTGCCATGCGGCACAAAGCTTCGCCTAAGAACACAAATCTTCTGCAATGATAGTAATGTGACGCGAAGCTTTGGTGGGGCGATCTAGCAAAGGTTAGGATTCCCTTCTCCATTCTTTTCTTCTCCCGGATTTCTTCATCCTTATTCATGCCTTCAGCACCATGTGTCGGCATTGATGGCATGAGTTGATACAACCTGTTTGGGTAGGGGATGAAAGCTCTGAAAGAGATTTCATTCCATGGTGCATATACAGTAAAGTTTGACTTCAAAGTGTGGGGAAAAAATTTCCTCTTCCTTTTAGGCATGCTTGATTAGTCTTAGATTTAAAGAAATTGTGGAATATCACCAAGTGGTAACATGATTGGTGTCATTAGTTAATCCAATTCTTATGCAAAAAATGTAATCTATTGATAATCCAAGAAAAAACAAAGAAGCCAATTCCTTTGACATGACACAATTATCAACAAACACAACACAGAAGTAATCTCTTGAAAGAATATTAATGCACAATTCACCAGAAATTTAATAGACAGGCCTGATTTGTCCCAATATTAAGTTAGAAAGCGTTTTTGTAGAAGAACCAAGTTTAGAGAAGATGCCACACAAGTTCTTACAGCAGACAAGTTATTGATCGTGAGGTTGTAAATGAATCAAATGTTGGTGAGCAAACTTAGTGTTTGTCTTGTTAACAAGGCCAACAACTCATTAAACTATATGAATAAGCTCAAACATATTTTTGCTTGGCTCGTTAATATCCGTGGACAGAGATTGTAAATAAGGAAAGACTCAAATAAAGCTTCAATTTGTGCAGCCAAGTCCGAACATAACGAACGCGCGCTTAATTAGCTAGTTGCCCAGCGGATCAAACAGCATTACGGAAGCAAATAAAGGAATCACCTTTGGGAACAGAGCTCGACAAGATCCGCACCAAGTACCATAGAACTCCGCAATGACAAGCCTTTCACCTGCTTGACTCAATGCGTCCACGAACTCCTGCGTAGAGTGGATGTCGATCATATTGGGCCCGGCGTTCGTCTCCCACCACTTGGGCGCATCAGTCTCTTCCACAACCGCGCGCAACTGATGCCACCAAAAAACATCAACTAAGAAACACAGAATCAGGGGGTTAAGGCACAAGCATTTTTGTCCGCGGCACCTTGGAAAGCTGCCATCGATTCGAAGGGCGGGAGACGGCAGGGTCGAATCGAGACCTGTGGGGGAGTGTCACTGCTGGGGAGTTGAGGGGAAAGAAGAGGGGAGAGAGCAGATCGCTGCGGGACACGAGGAGGAGGCCGTGATGGGGTAGTAAAGCATCGGCCATCAAATCAAAGGAAGAGAGGCGAGGGATGCGTGCGGACGACGGCGGCTACAAAATCAGGCGTTTTAGTGGGGCAGTGGCGGTCACGGCGTTGACTAATGTCAAAAACAAATCCGATCTTACGATTTAATCTGAATCGATTCGAAGGAAAAAAAAATGGGATCGGATATTTTTAGATTCAAGTCAGATTCAGATGGGATGTTTTCGGATTTAAATTCGAATTTAGGAAGTTCAGATGGGATTTTGTTTGAGATTTTTTAATTTATTTTTCATATTGGATAAATCGGAACTACTCCCATTCCTTAGGACATAGTGACCGGCCCATGAAAGGTCCTTTAGCACCTAGTGAGTGGCCCGATAAAAACTTTCATGGGCTGGACTGGAAGTTAGAAAACCCGTATATGAATTCAAAAATGGATTCGAGGAAAGTGGCAGTGACAGCGCAAGTTGAACGTACTTATAAGAACAAAAAGTTAGAACCGCCACCTTAACGGCTCCCTGGTCCAAAGTTGAAATCGCCACCTTAACGGCCCTCTGGTCCCTGTCCCTGTCCCACAGGTGTCCAGAGGAAGACAAATCACGATTTACTGGTCAGGTAAAGCGCCTGAGACCGAGAGGATTTGAGCCAGGAGATCAGATTTTTATCCCATATATGATTGACAACTCTCGAACCTGAGACCTCCGAATAAACGGCCAAACATCTTACTAACCGAGCTAACCAGTAGGGGCTGAAGGTACTTCTAAGAGGATTGGCATGAAAAGGTTTTATTCAAGTTTGATTAAATTAAATAAAAATTCAATTAAATTATTTGACAACACCCGCACCTCATTGCCCAACCTCACAGGTTATTCAATTAGGAAATACCGACTGAGATATTAAACATCAAAACAAAAAATTAAAAAAAAATATTGGATCATAGTAGATGAATCTAATGTGTCCATGTAAATTTTTCTTCGGTTATCAAAATAAATCGAAAAGTGCCCGTGGTGTGTGGTCTAGAAGCCTAACATCGTAGAGTTCACATCCCATTTGAAAAAAAAATTCTTACAAAATACGTCATAACTAGGGATCTAACTGTAGATGCCTGAGATAGTAACAAATTACTCTACAGTTACACCATATCCCCGGGGGTTCAACTCAACAAAAATAGCACTTATAATCTCTATTATCATAGGATGATCAAAGACTTTTGATTTCTTGAAAAGTATGCAAATGGAAGCCAGAGCAATACCCCCACATTCTTCATCACGATCAATTACAGCATATCTTTGGGCAGGGCACTAATCACTCTGTATGTTGTCATCCATCAGTAGCATCATTCATTTCATGTTTCAATTGTTGAATTTGCTTGTTGTAATCTTCCAATGAAGAACAGATTGCCTCCCACAACATCATTGAAGGAAATCATGAGTTTGCAGATTGACCCAAAATAAATAGAATAAATAAGTTGAGAGGAAAAAATTATAACAAGAGAAAGTGGCATAAAACACATGATGGAAAGTCAAAGATGATCAAATTATCAAGAAAGAAATCCATATGATAAAACATTCTTTGGGCAGTTATCATAAAGGTGCTCCTTTTTTCTTCAATCATCATAGGTCGTGCCTTGTTTTGTCCTTTCTTAATCCTTGTTATGTTAAGCAAAATATAAAATCTTTTAGGGGCATAATTTCTTATTTGGAGGTCACAGATCATTCATAGATCTATCGATTGTTCAAGAATCTGAAGATATTCCAAAACATTGTAGTTGATTCCCGTATGCATGGTTTTTTCTTCAAATTATTCACTTCTTTTAGTTTTTGGCTCAAAATTAAACCAAAAGTCACCTTGATCCTCAATTTTCAGAGTTCATTAGTTTCCTTGAGTATCTTAGGATGATATGTGTAAATCGAAGGAGGAAGAAGGAAGGAAGAAGGAGGCTTAGGGTTTCGGGAGTTAAAAAGTTAGACCTTAGCTCTGCTAGTTAAGGTACTTTAGATGATTGAGGTGAAAGCATACATTCTTTGGATCAAATGGGTCCACCACATGTATATGAGGCGTGCAGATGTGTGGTCCTGGGAAATATCCCCTTCGGATTTGCCTTTAATTAAGAGAATCTATGGTCTGTGGGATCATGTATTTTGATTTTTGGACAAAGAGTTTAAGTTAAAATCACTCTTGTATTTGATATATGTATATGAGTATGCAGGTTCAACATGATACACATAGACTCAGCTTGATCGCTTCGGGTCCGGTGAAAGATGGTGCATTTGAGAGACCGTGGGCAAGGCAAGAATGATGAACTGAGGAAAACACACTTTGAGGTATACGCGAATGATGACATGTGGAGACGAGCTGCGAGCTTGTATGCATCCGAGGGACGAGAGCCAAAGTTGAAGAAGGCTTGAAAGCAGTAGGTCGAGACTGCAAGAAGAGTCAAGTGAGTTGTGAGGATCCGAGTGCTGAGTGAACTATACTCAGGAAGCGAAACCCTAGGTTTAGGGTTTGGGTAGTCGACTGTTGCCGGGAGCAGTCACTGGTAGAGCTCACAGAAAGATCAGTCGACTGATCTTTTTTGCAGTCGACTGATATCGACTGGAATTCGAACGTTGGACTGTAACATTCGAATTCGGCTGGATCAGTCGACTGGTGTTGGCACTAGTCGACTGGTAATGGCTAGTTCAGCCACGAGCTCTATTTAAGGAAGTTCGGTTTGGCTGGCTAGGGTTTATTGGAGCAATCTATGGTCCGAAGTGACCATGTGTCTTGATGTTTGGGCAAATGGTTTAAGTTAGGTTCACCCTTGTATTTGATATATGTATATGAGTGTGCAGGTTTGCAAGATACACATAAGCTTAGCTGGACGACTTCGAGTTCAGTGAAGGATGACATGAGAAGACAAGCCGTGGGCTTGTATGCATCCGAGGGACCGTGGACAAAGTAGGAACGATGAGCTAAGGGAAGCACATTTCGAGGCATACACGAAGGATGACATGAGGACGACCCACATACTCGTATGCTTGGGAGGGATAAGAGCTAAAGTTGAAGAAGATTTGAAGGCAACAGGTCGAGACTGTTAGGTGAAGAGTCAGTTGAGTCATGCGAGTCCGAATGTTGAGAGAATTGTACTCGAGAAGGGAAAACCTAGGTTTAGGGTTTGGTCAGTCGATTGATGCTTGGATCAGTCAACTAGTAGTTGGCACTGAAAAATCAGTCGATTGATCTTTTGTGCAGTCGATTGGTGTCGGCTGGGAATTTGAACATTGGACTATAACGTTCGAATTCGGGTGGACCAGTCGACTGGTAACGGCTAGTTCAACCACGAGCTCTATTTAAGGGAGCTAGGTTTGGCTGGCTAGAGTTTGTTGGTGCAATCTTGCTCCAAGTAATTATGGTTTTCATGTTTGGCTAAACAAGTTTAAGTTAGGAAATGTTTTGTGTTCTAACTTGTGTGCTTTGAGTAAGCAGGAAAGTCCAGGTGGAAGACTTGGCAAGGGAAGTCCAAGAAGAGAGTCTTGGCAAAGGAAGTCCCGGAGGTGTGACCTCTTGGCAAAAGGGAGACTTAGTATGACGAAGCCGATGGAAACACTTCAAGCAAGTGCAAGGATGAGGAGTCGTGGACTCGGAAGCATCCAAGAGAGGCACAAGGCTTGTGGAAGGTGTTTGAAGGCGTGAGTCAAGACTAAGGGATGAAAAGGGAAGCTGAAATGTGATTTGTCAGCTTCATCAGTCGACTGGTAAGTTGTCAGTCGACTGGGACCACAACACACAGAGAATCGGGTCGACCCAAGGAGGGTCGACCAGTCGACTGCCAGTCGACTGGAATTGGTTACAGTCGACTGGCTCCAGTCGACTGGTCCTGTACCAGTCGACTGGAGGTCGACCGTTGCGAAGGCGGCTGAGGCACTTATTGCATATTTTGTAGCCGTTGAAGCCTACCAGTCGACTGGTAAGTGAGCAGTCGACTGGAGTCGCGGACGAAGATATAAAACCTAGTGTTTTATCTTGGAGAAATGAGGGGCTTTCCTTATGTACGAAGTGTGTGATCATTTTAGAGCTCTCCAAGCTTCACAACTCTCTCAATCTCCTCCTCCAAGCTTTCATTTCATTTGTAAGAGGAGGGAGATCATTGTGTTAGGGTTTCTCCACCTTCAAGTGTGATCTTGAGAAGAAGAAGTTCATAGTGAAGGGTTTTGTGTGGTGTGTGTGGATCCTTGGATTAGTCACCTTGAAGAGGTGGATACCAAGTAAAATCAGTGAGTTAGTATTGATTTCTTTCCTACCTTCATATTTCTATTTGTATTGCTTCCGCTAACGTGTTTGTAGGAAAGAAAAATCGAAAGATAGCTATTCACCCCCTCTAGCTAGGGCAAAGATCCTAACAGAGTTAACGAAATTGGCTTTGGTTAAAGGCCAATTAGTAGTCTTGGTGCTCAGGGTTTGTTGCAAGGATTGTGGTGAGGTTTCTCCACCTACAAGGAGCAACACGAGTTAGCCAGAGGCCCTCTGGGGTCTAATCCATCGACGGATAGGGATCGTCCACCTCAAAGACACGCCGTAGAGTAGGAGTCTTATCTCCGAATCACATAAATGGTTTGTGTTAGCATTGTTACTATTTGTAATTTGTATTTCCACTTGCGCACACTAACATTGTAGGAAGAACCAACGCAAAACGTGGGTGACCATCTATTCACTCCCCCTCTAGGCGGTCCACCAATCCCTAACAAGTGGTATCAGAGTCGGGGTTGCTTGTCTACGAATTAATCGTCGGGAGATCAAAGAGCTAGAGGAAATGACGTTCGAAGAATGATTAGGAGACGACATCAACGTTCTACCTCCCTACCTCCCTACGATCAAGAAGGGTGTCATCTTGGTCCTCTCGAACATGTCGCTACCCAACGATAGTGATAGGGTGATTTGCTCTATCGATTGTACTCGATACACAGCGAAGTCGAACAGCGGGATCGAGACCGGAAGTAGTTCATCCTCGTTGATCTGCATTTGGTCCAGCGCAGCCTTATACAAGATATTCAAAGAACTTCCTGTATCCACGAAGATGCGCTTGACCTCATAGTTGGCGATGTGAGCAAGGATCTCCAAGGCGTCTTCATGGGGAGCTTCCACCTCTTCCAAAGCTTCGGGGTCGAATGAGATCGTAGGACAATGATCCTGCCTCCGGCTCATCCCAATTGCATAGTTCTCCAAACGCTGGGTGTTGGATTTCCTGGCTCGATGGGAATCTCCCCCAGTGGGTCCTCCGGAGATAACTCCCACATGTCCAGAGGGTGGACCGCGTGCAGGGGTCTTGCCCTTCTGAGGGTCTCTTTCCGGGAGATCTGCGGGGTGCTTTCCCCCGACTCCTTCCCCTATATCGAGATCGGGACCGGTGTCGGGTCTCGTTCTCTCCCGACTGTCTCCGCCTGGGAGAAAGGCTTCGCCAAGGGGAATTTCAGCGATATCCCGTCTTCTTCCACTTCTTTCGAGGTTTGGGGTCTGCCTCTTCACTCAATTTTTTCTTCAAGGCGTGACACTCCTCGATGGAGTGTGTCGTACTGCCATGGAAACCGCAGTACTTCATTAGTGGCTCCTGCTGCTCGATGTCCACTGTCTCGACCAACTTTCGCTTGCCAGCCCACTGGTCCTTCCCCAAGTGAAGGTCTTTTCCTCGGGCTAGGGTTGGGGCTGGGGGTTCCCTCCTCTCGCACCGAGTAACGACCTGAGGGGGGACTTCGGCTGGTTCCTTACGCCGGGCGAACTGCACCTCCTCCACATTAACTTGTTCACATAGCGCCCTAGTAAGTCGTCAAAACTGGTGAGTGGCTTCTTCACAAGGGATATGAAGAAATCCCCTTCCGCAAACCCCTGAGTGCAGGCACTGATGAGGATCTCCGACGTTGCTATCAACATATCCTGTGCCACCCGGTTGAATTGCTGGATGTACTCCTTGAGCGGTTCCTTCGGCTTTTATTTGAGTGCAAACAAGTTTAATGTCGTCTTCTAATAACGACGACTGCTGGCAAAGTGGTGGAGGAAGGCGGTTCTAAACTCTATGAAGGAGTTGATAGAACCCGGGGGCAGCCTCTGGAACCATCGTTGGGCCGCTCCGGATAGGGTGTTCAAGAACACCTGGCACTTTACCCCGTTAGTGTACTGGTGGAGGAGCGCCGCATTTTCGAACTTGCAGACATGATCCTCCGGATCTGCCTTCCCATCGTATTCGGTAATCCCCGGCCCACGAAACTGCTTTAGCATGGGGTCTTCCACAATCTCCGACGAGAAGGGAGTAGAAGGAGCCTTAGGGGAGGACTTAGGTTCCTCTCTTTTCCCCTGCCCCTCTTCGTGTTTCCGTGCGCTAGAGGCTTCCGAGTTGGCCTTCTCAATATCTCCGGGGGAATCTCGCCAGTGTTCCGGAGCTGCATCGACACGTCGCCCGGTGGTGTGACGGATCATCGCGGTTGAGGGTGCGAGATGGAGACTCTGGGGATCTCCTCCCGCATAGAAACACCTCGCTGTGAGGTGGCGCGCTCGATTTGGTGTTCTTCGAGCGCTTCTTTGATGGCGTTGGCCACCAAGCGATCCAGTTCCTCTCTTGTCAGGACAATGGAATGTCCCGCCGCTCTGTCATCGGTGCTCCTTCTGGTGCTTTACTGGTTTCCCACAGATGACGCCAAACTTGTTCCGGAAGGAATCGACGTCGACGGCCAGCCACCAGGGTTCAACCCACATGGACGCTGACGCTAGAGGAGGAACTCCCACTCTGCGAGATTAACATGAGCGTTAGGGGGACACGCTGAAGGTTATCCGGCGGAGCCCACTCCGACGCTTAAGTCAGTGCCTCAATGGAGGAGATGAGAAGAAGGCAAGAAAGTATGTGTGTAGTAAAGAAGACATAACCCCCTTACTGGAGGGGTTGGAGTACTTTTTATACCTGTGGCGGCTGCCTTCGTGCGTCTCCGCGATCTTTGCCACGTCCCCTCATTTGTCGGTTACTGGATAACCTTTGAAACGATCCACGCCGCCATCAAGTTCGGCCTGTTGCGACATTTATGGGTCGTGATGACTCCAAGATAAAGGGTGATGGTTATCCGCAGATCCGAAGAAAGGGGGACCGTTACTTGAGGTCGAATGCTTCCTAGGCTCCGCTCTCCCGAGGTGATCTCGGGGTCTTCTGGGCCGGGAGGTCCCAGGTACTCCGCTTCCCCGAGGTGGTCTCGGGACCCGGCATCCCGAGGTGCTCCCGGGAGGGGGACTTTTGATCTCCGGGGCGTGTCCACCGCCGAGGGGGAGGGGCCGGGAGATCCCCTTCCCGAGAGGGTCTCGGGAGCTCCGAAAAGAGAGTCATTCAAACTCGCTACATCTTGCCACTCAGCTTCTTCAACCCACCTGTCCGCCACGGGGTACTAAACCCCATCAGATAGGATCCGAGCTGGAGGCGATGTCTCGGACTTGAAGACAGTTAGTACGACATTTACAAGTCGGGGTACTTCTCCCTTGATTCATGTAGAATTGTTTACCTTAAATGCATGATTGTTTTAATATCTGAGTAGGTTGCTTTACCTTAAATCTATTTGCTTTATTTTCCTGTTTGATACTTTTTTCTTGCTTAACCTTTGAGTAGTATTTCAAATTGTTCAGTTATACAGTCTCATCTCTTGATTTCTGACCTAAAAGGTATTATGTGTACTGTAGAACTATCATTTGACCTATCTAGGATTTGGTCGACATTAGATAAACCCTCCCCGGTAGATTAGTACATGTTTATTTCATTTGGTGTTGGTTATGTTTTATTTCGTATTGATTGCGTTTTGTATCGTATGAATTGCATTATTTTTTGGTTTAATTGAGGTGGTGTATATTGGTGACATGCATGCATCGTTTGCAGGCCGACGACCACTGACTCCCTTGTGGTTGGGACGGGTCGTCGGGTATATATTTTTCCTATTGTGACATACTCAGTTGGAGTTGTGTGCAAACAGTTGATACTCCCCAGGTATTTGGAGTCCCCATAGGTGTTTTGGGATTTTTCATATCGGGGTCATAGTTGTTGTAGTGTATTTGCATAGCCTCAGGTGCTTGGCGCTTGTATCTTGTCCACTCAATCTACCCAATATTGTAGCGGTGGTTGGTGTGTATACAGTACAGGTCATGACATCATGCGCATATTATGCATTATGCATTTGCTTGTGTTTGCTGCACTTGTTTGAGCTATGATGTTGCATTTGATTAACATGCATATACTTGTATTTTATTATATGATTTGGATATGTTCGGCGGTATTAGCGGTTTATGAAGGTGTTAGAGGGATTGCTGATTTTGCTCCTACGTGTTACATGATTTTCAGGTATATTTTATTTGTATAAATGCATTTAGTATATGCTCTTTATTCCGGAGACTGTATACCCCTTTTGTTTTTTTTATGTTTGTTTTACCTTTTTATATATCATGCATTTATCTGTTCTTATACCCGCAGAGTTCCACTTGGAACTCACCAGCCTTCGTTCTTCTTTTTATTTCAGGTAGTCGATAGTTGTGCCTCGTGCCGCCAAGAGAAGATCCAACTGCCAGTCCCCAGTCTTGAGTAGGTTGTTTCCATTTTCATTCTCTCATCGTGTTTTATCGTATTGGGGTCGTATTAGTGTTGTTTCATTTTGGAGAGTGTTTGTTTCTCTATAGACATGTATTTATTTATTTCTGTTGATTTGATCTTCTACATTTATTTTACGGGGGTTTAGTTTATTATGTAAAATAATTATATATGTGATTGTATCTGTGTAAATGGCGGTCGAGTGTGACTGAGCTATAATGTTATGGTTGAGGTGTGTGTATATAAGTTTTAAATTGTCCGTCGTACAGGGAAAATATTATTAATTTTCGAACGAGTACGAACATATGAAGGCATGACATATTATCTAGCCTAAACTATTTGGAAAGGGCCCTCAATCTCACATAGAGACATGTGATGTAACATAACAACAGGTATCTATGTAATCACGTCCTAGTATTTAGTGCTAAACTTGACTTCTTCTTTAGTCTTCTACGGTGAGATTGGTGATTTGTGCAATGCGGACTGAAATGGCAGATGCTGCTATGAACTTATGACACATTTAGCTGAAAGTTTTGTTCCAACTAATAGGGGCAACGATGCCCATATGGGTTTACTATAACGAAACCCATAAGCATTGACTATATATCTTGGTATACTGAGTTTTTAAACCGTTCGTAATGAGTATTTTAAATTTATCTTGATCGAGAAATTTTCGTGCAATAAAATCAGATTGAATGTTATATGATTCATTTTTTTTTAATAAATTAATCTCTAAAATATAATCACCCCCTTTTGATACTACGCATCAGGTAAATATGAAATAGATCATAACAAATTAGATCGTGCAGAACTACTGGAAACTATTTACAGTACCGAAGAGATCATCATCCACTGACGCCCTCCCTTGAAACATCAAGCGTCTGCAGCAGACAACTGAAGCAAAGAAACTTGCAAATTGAAGCAATCAGCGCCCTACGTAGGCTTGCTTGTAGCGGCGGAAGAGATCCTCGGTCTGCGCGTTCTTGAAGGCGCAGCAGCCGATTATGTAGATCCAGATGAAGACGACGGCGGCGACGATGAGGGCGACGTTGGCCTTGCGCCACTCGTGGCGTAGGTTCCCCAGCAGCCCCGCCTTGCAGGAGGTGCAGTCGTAGCAGAGCTGGCCCTGGTCGTTGCTCCACGCCGCGCAGTCCACGTCCGCCAAGGGGTTGCTCGGGTCGATCCACACCGTCGGGTTCACGTACGTGTAACCGCACATCGTCGGCGGTTTGCAGCATCCCGACTACATGAAAGGAAGATCAAACAGATTCGATCAGGTGGATTCCTGCGTCGCATCTCGATTGCGATGGCAAAAACCAGTTGGAATTAGAAAAAGATGGCTTCTGAGGCATTTCGAACTTGTCGTTTTCAATGAATTGTTGGAATGGCATGAGTTATTAGATGATTTAAGCAGTTTTTGAAGGAGAAAAGAAACGAGCAATGATTGTCGAAACAGTGTGGAAGAAAAGGTAGGTAAAGGTGTACTTTTGTTCTGTTTACACTGACAGGGAAGAACACGAAACACGCGCAAATTAGGGATTTTTAGGAAGAACGCGCAAATTAGGGATTTTTAGGAAGAACGCGCAAATTAGGGATTCGGGAGGCAGAAATTAGAACTGACCTGGAGAGGCGATAGATCGGTCTGGAAGTACTGTTCGGCAGTGAGAAAGGGCTGCTCGCGGCCGAGCCTCTGGCAGACGTCGGAGGCGCTGAGGCAGAGGCGGATCCGGGCCCAGTGGTCGACGACGTAGTGGCGGAGCCAGGCGGAGTAGCCGGCGAGGTGGTACTCGCGGTAGGACCGGCCGGGGATGTGGTAGGATCCGTCAGGGCGGGTGACGACGAAGGCGAAGACGAGGAGAGCGAGGAGGAGAAGGATGAGAACGACCATGAAGAAGAGGTAGGCGGCGAGGAGGCCCTGTTTGTTCCAGTACGCGACGACGAAGCCAGCGAGGGAGACGAGGAGGAGGAGAACGCCGAGGATAATGACAGGCCAGCGGGCAAGCCGGAGGCACTCGTTGTCCTGCTTGGAGGCGAGCCAGAGGCCGGCGCCGATGACGGGGACGGAGCAGAGCAGGCCGACGAAGTTGAGGAAGGCGGTGATGTTGTTGCTCAAGCCCATGGCGATGAGTGGGGAAACTTGGCGATCGATCGATCGATTCGTTGACTGAGCTCAGCAAAGACCGCCCTGTGCGCGTTGGTTGAAGAGACTAAGCAGGGCGAGGCGGCGTCGAAGCGGCCACCGCGTTCGCTGCTGCCACTGCTAGCTTTCCTCTGTTCGTTTTTCACACAGTCGAAGTAGATGAGATGCTGCGCTGTCATGGGTCGGTGACAAACAAAGAGGTGTTGCAAGGAATAGAGGGGAAAAGACGTAAAGAATAATTAACTTTTTAATTTATTGATTAATTATAAAATTTAATGAAAATTTTAATAAATGTTGTGATATTTTATAGGTACATATTTAATTATTATTCGGTCGTTATTATTGGTTGTCGGAGATCATCGTCCCGAATCAAACTATATCCTAGGACACGATAAATTCGTCGAGAATCACCCGAGATATATAGGCTTGGTCTGGGTGTTGTGGATGCCCGACCAAGATACAAAAACCCTACTACCTCACGGTGTTGTGGATGCCCGAGGTATGTAGGCTTGGTTTGGGTACTGCGGATACCCAACCAAGAATAAAAAAACCCTACTAGTTCGCGATGCTGTGGATGTTCGAGGTATGTAGGCTTGGTTTGGGTGCTGCGGATGCTCGACCCGGAATCAAAAACTCCACTACCTCACGGTGTTGCGGATGCTCGATGTATGTAGGCTTAGTCTGGGTGTTGCGGATGTCTGACCAAGAATTAAAAAACCTACTATCTCGCGGTGTTGCGGATGCCCGATGTATGTAGGCTTGGTCTAGGTGCTGCGGATGCCCGACCAAGAATCAGAAACTTTACTATCTCACGGTGCTGCGGATACCCGAGGTATGTAGACTTGGTCTGGGTGCTGCGGATGCCCGACCAAGAATCAAAAACCGTGTTACCTCGCGGTGCTGCGGATGTCCGACTAAGAAACAAAAACCCTACTACCTCGTGGTGTTGTAGATGCCCGACCTGTTGGTGCAATCTTGGTTAGGTCAGGGTTGACCTAGTTTGACAAAGCTCAGGTGAGCTTGAGTCTAGCAAGCTCAGGTGAGCTTGAGGTGTATGTTTCGATGTTTGACATTGATGTTTGAATTTGATAATTATGTTTGAATGCCGTATGGTGTCAAGTGGGTCAAGGTTGACTGGAGACTTGACTAGGTGAAGTCCAGGTGGATCGGGGAGATCGTGCGCTGGCATGAGAAAAGACCTAGTGGGACTAGGCACACCTAGTGGGACTAGGCACACCTAGTGGGACTAGGTGAAGTCCAGGTAGATCGGGGAGATCGTACGCTGGCAAGACAAAAGACCTAGTGGGACTAGGCAGACCTAGTGGGACTAGGTGAAGTCCAGATGGATCGGGGAGATTGCATGCTGGCAAGGTGGAAGTCTACCGAGAGACTAGACCTAACTCGAGGGTTAGGCGAATCTGGTTGGGAACCAGGTTAAGTCCGAGCTGGGAGCTAGGCAGTAGAAATCCAGGTTGGTCAACGGGGTTGACCGGACACTTGGTAGGGGTTCCTAGACTTGTAGGAACAAGTTAAGGTGGACTCAATCGATTGGGCAATCGATTGAGTCAATCGATCAGGTGATCGATTAAAGTGGTTTTCGCGAGAGGACAGAAGGGTCCTGAATCGATTGGGTAATCGATTCAGGGTATCGGTAATCGATTGGCTAATCGATTAGGGCAGCTTGCGCGAGAGAACAGAGAGGCTCTGAATCGATTGGGTAATCGATTCAGGGTGATGGTAATCGATTGGCTAATCGATTACGGTTCGAAAACTAGCCGTTGAACGGCTAAGTATGACGTGGTAATCGATTGAGTAATCGATTACCAAACCCTAGGCGACGGGTATAAGGTCTTTCACGCAGGTTTTGGCCAAAGCTCTTCTTCTATTCTTCTCCTCCTTCGGTGCCATCTCAAGGGAAGTCTTGGAGGACATTGCTGCTGCAATTCCAAGGTTCTAGAGGCAACCACAAGCTTGAAGATAGCAAGGGTAGCAAAGAGAGCTTAAACATTGTAAATCTTGTAAGATTTTGTATTGTATTTTGCTTCCTTTTTGTTGTATCTTCTTGTAAGCTTGTAAGAGGTTTCTCCACCTCAAGAAGGAGACTTTCATAGTGCATGAGAGTGTGAGGAGAGTGGATCCTTGGATTAGTCACCCGACCGGGGTGGATACCAAGTAAATCCTTGTGTTAGCGATTGCTTGAAGTCTTCCGCCGCAACAAATCATCAACAAGCGAATCGAAGCTAATCACCCCCCCTCTAGCTCGCCAATCGGTCCCAACAAGTGGTATCAGAGCAAGGTTGCTCTTATTTGGACTCATCGCCAAGAGGGCAAGAGCTAGAGGAAGAAGAAGAAGTTGGAAGAAACCCTAATTTCAAGAAGTCATCATTTAAGGGTTTCAACTTCAAAGATGGAGTTTGGCTATGACACAAGGGCACCTCCACCATTCGACAAAGAAAATTTCAATCTATGGAAGTCAAAGATTGAAAATTTCTTCATGATGGAGATAGAGCAATGGTTTGCTCTAATGGAGGGTTTTGAAGCTCCAACAAGCTCAAAAGGAAAACTCCTCAAGAAAAGCAAATGGAATGAGGAGCAAATCAAGAGATGCGAGGCCAACTACAAAGTGATCAAGCTATTGGTCAATCTTTTGCCAAGCACCATCTTGGACAAGATTGGAGAATTTCAAGACGCCAAAGAGCTATGGAGCAAATTGGCAATGCTTCATGAAGATCCCTCCACTGTACCAAATCAAGAAAAATCCGAAGAGGGAGATTCATCAAGTGAAGAGGACTCGGAAGTTGAGAGGTGCTCAACATCCGAAGATGAAGCTCAAGAAGCCTCCACTTCAAGGTTTGAAGAGGAGCAAGATGTGCCATTGGCATCGGATCAAAGAAAAGCGTCAACATCATCATCCGAGGTCAATGAGGAGAAAGAAGAAGTCTCCACCTCTAGGATTGAGGGGGAGCGAAGGTCATTGACTCCGGAAGAAGAAGAAGTATCTACTTCCGGATCAAGTGAAGAGTCATGCCACACCCCTACAAGCAAAGGTATAAAAATTTCAATTTGTAAAAATAAAGATCATATTATTTGCTTTGAGTGTAGGGAAAGAGGACACTATAAGAGTAAGTGTCCCAAATTGGTCAAGAAAAAGGTGCTAGTGGCACCCAAGACCAAAGAGAAGCCAAAGGAGGTCGGCCTCGTGGCAAAGAAGGATAAGAAGCACATTGTGTGCTTCTCATGCAAAGCAAAGGGACATTATCGAAATCAATGTCCAAAGGGGAAGAATCCAACCAAGGCTAAAAGAAGGAGCTCAAGTCAAGGGGGAGCCTCCAAGAATAACACTAAGGTACCATTAGGTAATGGTACTTATTTAAATCATGATAATTTGCATGCTAGAGATAACTATTATCATTTTAATGCTATTTATCATGAAAATAGGAGGTATAAAAACCCTAAGGAAAACTATAGAGCTTTCCATGCTAGGACTACCACCTCTAAGGATAGGGAACAAATTAGGAATTTCCAAGGTAGACCTACCAAATCCAAGGCTAAGAAAAACAATCACCAAGGCTATATTAGAAAACCAAGCCTTGAGGAGGTAATGATTGAAAATCAAGTTTTGAGGTCAAAACTTGATAAATTAGAAAAATCCCTCAAAAGAATAGAAAATCTATTTAAGGGATCTAAGGATCAAAACCTAGATTTAGGAAATCAAGGACCTTCTAGGAGCAAGAAAGGTTTGGGATACAAACCTAAAACTAAGGATGACGGTCCATCCTATCATAGAGTTCCATATCAATATGGAACTCAATCTAGGTCTAGAAGTCAAGTCAAGGCCACAAGGGAAGCCATCCCTAGAGTTGACCAAGACAAGACTAACATGACTAAGGCTTCGGAGAAGCCTAAGAAAGTCGTTAGGAAGGTATCAAGGGAAGTCATCCCTAGTGAATACCTAGAACACCCAAGGAGCACCAATAGGTTTTGGGTTCCTAAGAGTGTGTTCGCCACACCCTAGATAGGTCTAGGGAGTGTCAACTCTAATTGGAAGGGTAGTTAACCCAACCTTGATGAAGTTGACACTTTGGGACATTTTCAAGGAATTATTATCCTTGAAAATGAAGGATTCATTTATTTACTCTAGGAGGAGTAAATTTGTGCCAAACTATATTTTTGGAGGATTAAACTTGATAAAGTTGGCACAACTAGGTTAGAATCCAAAGATAGGCCAAGTTGGGGAGTTTTTGGCATTATCTTGGAAATTAGGGCAAGTTAGGATTATCAATGGCTTAGCGATGAGTTAATGATACTTAAATAGGAAATCTAGGTATTTTCTTTTATGCTACTATGCCATGTTTTGTATGCCCTATCACATGCCATGACATCATAATTCATCATTCATATTTTATTATGAAAATATTACATGTCATGTCATACATACATCATATAGTTATAATTTCTTTTGAAAATCCTAATATGATGCATGTCATAGTCATTAATCATGCATAAATCAATTTTTATTGAAATTAAGGACATTGGCATTAATTGACATCCTAGGTGGATGATCAAGGTTTATAATGTCTAGGTAGAAATGCATGAACCCTTAGATTAGGGAGAACATGACTTTTACATCTCACTAAGACTATAAGGTGACTTGTATGTGTTTTTGAGACACACTAGAAGCAAGTGAGATGTTAGGGTGATGAACAAAACTCAAGGTGTTAATAAAGTGCATAAAATTGAGTTTTAGTCTCATCAAAATAAGAATTTTAAATGAACTCCAATCATTGGGAAAGCTAATGTACAAGTCATGTGCATTTAGCCCAAGGAACATGGTTGGAAATTATTTTTGAAAAACAATCTTTTGATGAATTGGATATAAAATAGAGTAAAACATTGAAGTATTTCAATGGTTTCAAATTTTGTGTCAATCTTTGAAAAAGGAGGTTATTTTCATAGAAAACTATTTTTCCTTGATAGTATATGGTATAAATAATATCTACACGAAATTTCAAATTTTTTCGAATTTTGTAGAATTATTTAGGGGTTTCTGAATTTCGGATCTGAAATTGTTTTCAGAATTCAGAAACTCCCAATCGATCGGGTGATCGATTGAGCTCATAGCCAATCGATTGATCAATCGATTGAGAGGTCTTTTTACGAGCACAGAAGCTCGCGTAATCGATCCGGTAATCGATTACAGGTAGCCGTAATCGATCAGTTGATCGATTAAGGCAGGTCGTAATCGATTGGTTCCCAACACCAATCGATTGGTAAGTCTGAAACTGTCTAGTTTCAGTCCGTTAACCCATTTTTGAGTAACCTACCAATCCCTAACCCCTTGAAATACTTTTATAAGTATATTTGGGTATATTTCATTGTGAAATCAAAAAGGGAAATGGTTTGGTGAACATTTAAGGGTTAAGGAGAGATTTTGATTCAAGTTTTGAATCCCAAAATCTCAATCACCTCAAATTGAGTTCTCCTAAAGATTTAGGAACTCAAAAACATTGTTGGTGCAATGTTAGAGGTTTAGAGCATGTTTTGAGGGGGAGGTCTTCCTTAACAACATGTGGATGCATTTTCTTTTTGGAATAAGTGAATGAATGGAGATTGGGAATCTTCATGAATGCTCATGGGTGAGCATGGGTTTGAAATGAAAGGTATGGGACTTTCATTGGATTTGCCTTTGCCCATACAGACTCTCGGGGAGCGGTTTGATGTGTGTCAAAGGGGGAGAAATATGAGAGAGATTGAAAGGCTAATAGGGATTAGTCTTTCTCAAACATATTGTCAAACATCAAAAAGGGGGAGATTGTTGGTGCAATCTTGGTTAGGTCAGGGTTGACCTAGTTTGACAAAGCTCAGGTGAGCTTGAGTCTAGCAAGCTCAGGTGAGCTTGAGGTGTATGTTTCGATGTTTGACATTGATGTTTGAATTTGATAATTATGTTTGAATGCCGTATGGTGTCAAGTGGGTCAAGGTTGACTGGAGACTTGACTAGGTGAAGTCCAGGTGGATCGGGGAGATCGTGCGCTGGCATGAGAAAAGACCTAGTGGGACTAGGCACACCTAGTGGGACTAGGCACACCTAGTGGGACTAGGTGAAGTCCAGGTAGATCGGGGAGATCGTACGCTGGCAAGACAAAAGACCTAGTGGGACTAGGCAGACCTAGTGGGACTAGGTGAAGTCCAGATGGATCGGGGAGATTGCATGCTGGCAAGGTGGAAGTCTACCGAGAGACTAGACCTAACTCGAGGGTTAGGCGAATCTGGTTGGGAACCAGGTTAAGTCCGAGCTGGGAGCTAGGCAGTAGAAATCCAGGTTGGTCAACGGGGTTGACCGGACACTTGGTAGGGGTTCCTAGACTTGTAGGGAACAAGTTAAGGTGGACTCAATCGATTGGGCAATCGATTGAGTCAATCGATCAGGTGATCGATTAAAGTGGTTTTCGCGAGAGGACAGAAGGGTCCTGAATCGATTGGGTAATCGATTCAGGGTATCGGTAATCGATTGGCTAATCGATTAGGGCAGCTTGCGCGAGAGAACAGAGAGGCTCTGAATCGATTGGGTAATCGATTCAGGGTGATGGTAATCGATTGGCTAATCGATTACGGTTCGAAAACTAGCCGTTGAACGGCTAAGTATGACGTGGTAATCGATTGAGTAATCGATTACCAAACCCTAGGCGACGGGTATAAGGTCTTTCGCGCAGGTTTTGGCCAAGCTCTTCTTCTATTCTTCTTCCTCCTTCGGTGCCATCTCAAGGGA
>JAGFNQ010002212.1:22247-54101 GCA_024364735.1 Boesenbergia rotunda
ATTGAGAATTATTTCATGATGGAATAGAGCAATGGTTTGCTCTAATGGAGGGCTTTGAAGCTCCAACAAGTTCAAAAGGAAAACTCCTCAAGAAAAGCAAATGGAATGAGGAGCAAGTCAAAAGATGCGAGGCCAACTACAAAGTGATCAAGCTATTGGTCAACCTTTTGCCAAGCACCATTTTGGACAAGATTGGAGAATTCGAAGATGCCAAAGAGCTATGGAGCAAATTGGCAAGGCTTCATGAAGACCCCTCCACTATACCAAATCAAGACAAATCCGAAGAGGGAATTTCATCGGAGGAAGAAGATTCGGAAGTTGAGAGGTGCTCAACATCCGAAGATGAAGCTCAAGAAGCCTCCACTTCAAGGTTTGAAGAGGAGCAAGATGTGCCATTGGCATCGGATCAAAGAAAAGCGTCAACATCATCATCCGAGGTCAATGAGGAGAAAGAAGAAGTCTCCACCTCTAGGATTGAGGGGGAGCGAAGGTCATCAACTCCGGAAGAAGAAGAAGTATCTACTTCCGGATCAAGTGAAGAGTCATGCCACACCCCTACAAGCAAAGGTATAAAAATTTCAATTTGTAAAAATAAAGATCATATTATTTGCTTTGAGTGTAGGGAAAGAGGACACTATAAGAGTAAGTGTCCCAAATTGGTCAAGAAAAAGGTGCTAGTGGCACCCAAGACCAAAGAGAAGCCAAAGGAGGTCGGCCTCGTGGCAAAGAAGGATAAGAAGCACATTGTGTGCTTCTCATGCAAAGCAAAGGGACATTATCGAAATCAATGTCCAAAGGGGAAGAATCCAACCAAGGCTAAAAGAAGGAGCTCAAGTCAAGGGGGAGCCTCCAAGAATAACACTAAGGTACCATTAGGTAATGGTACTTATTTAAATCATGATAATTTGCATGCTAGAGATAACTATTATCATTTTAATGCTATTTATCATGAAAATAGGAGGTATAAAAACCCTAAGGAAAACTATAGAGCTTTCCATGCTAGGACTACCACCTCTAAGGATAGGGAACAAATTAGGAATTTCCAAGGTAGACCTACCAAATCCAAGGCTAAGAAAAACAATCACCAAGGCTATATAGAAAACCAAGCCTTGAGGAGGTAATGATTGAAAATCAAGTTTTGAGGTCAAAACTTGATAAATTAGAAAAATCCCTCAAAAGAATAGAAAATCTATTTAAGGGATCTAAGGATCAAAACCTAGATTTAGGAAATCAAGGACCTTCTAGGAGCAAGAAAGGTTTGGGATACAAACCTAAAACTAAGGATGACGGTCCATCCTATCATAGAGTTCCATATCAATATGGAACTCAATCTAGGTCTAGAAGTCAAGTCAAGGCCACAAGGGAAGCCATCCCTAGAGTTGACCAAGACAAGACTAACATGACTAAGGCTTCGGAGAAGCCTAAGAAAGTCGTTAGGAAGGTATCAAGGGAAGTCATCCCTAGTGAATACCTAGAACACCCAAGGAGCACCAATAGGTTTTGGGTTCCTAAGAGTGTGTTCGCCACACCCTAGATAGGTCTAGGGAGTGTCAACTCTAATTGGAAGGGTAGTTAACCCAACCTTGATGAAGTTGACACTTTGGGACATTTTCAAGGAATTATTATCCTTGAAAATGAAGGATTCATTTATTTACTCTAGGAGGAGTAAATTTGTGCCAAACTATATTTTTGGAGGATTAAACTTGATAAAGTTGGCACAACTAGGTTAGAATCCAAAGATAGGCCAAGTTGGGGAGTTTTTGGCATTATCTTGGAAATTAGGGCAAGTTAGGATTATCAATGGCTTAGCGATGAGTTAATGATACTTAAATAGGAAATCTAGGTATTTTCTTTTATGCTACTATGCCATGTTTTGTATGCCCTATCACATGCCATGACATCATAATTCATCATTCATATTTTATTATGAAAATATTACATGTCATGTCATACATACATCATATAGTTATAATTTCTTTTGAAAATCCTAATATGATGCATGTCATAGTCATTAATCATGCATAAATCAATTTTTATTGAAATTAAGGACATTGACATTAATTGACATCCTAGGTGGATGATCAAGGTTTATAATGTCTAGGTAGAAATGCATGAACCCTTAGATTAGGGAGAACATGACTTTCACATCTCACTAAGACCATAAGTTGACTTGTGTGTGTTTTTAAGACACATTAGAAGCAAGTGAGATGTTAGGGTGATGAACAAAACTCAGAGTGTTGATAAAGTGCATCAAATTGAGTTTTAGGTTCATCAAAATAAGAATTTTAAATGAACTCCAATCATTGGGAAAGCTAATGTACAAGTCATGTGCATTTAGCCCAAGGAACATGGTTGGAAATTGTTTTTGAAAAACATTTTAAAACTATCTTGGAAAACCTTGGTGAAGACTATCTTTTGATAGCACTCATCATTGATTGAAATGGATACAAAACATGAAAAACATTGAAGTATTTCAATGGTTTCCAATTTTGTGTCAATCTTTGAAAAAGGAGGTTATTTTCATAGAAAATTATTTTTCCTTGATAGTATATGTTATAAATAATATCTACACGAAATTTTAAAATTTTTTGAATTTTGTAGAATTATTGAGGAGTTTTTGAAATTCGAATCTGAAATTGTTTTCAGAAATCAGAAACTCCCAATCGATCAGGCAATCGATTGGGACAGTAACTCAATCGATTGGTCAATCGATTGAGAGGTCTTTTTACGAGCACAGAAGCTCG
The DNA here is from genome assembly GCA_024364735.1 of Boesenbergia rotunda. Taxonomy (NCBI): domain Eukaryota; kingdom Viridiplantae; phylum Streptophyta; class Magnoliopsida; order Zingiberales; family Zingiberaceae; genus Boesenbergia; species Boesenbergia rotunda. Next base: position 24,992 of record JAGFNQ010002212.1, read on the forward strand.
TGTAGTCGATCCGGTGATCGATTACAGGTAGCCGTAATCGATCGGCTGATCGATTAAGGCAGGTCGTAATCGATTGGTTCCCAACGCCAATCGATTGGTGAGACTGAAACTGTCTATTTTCAGTCTAATAACCCATTGTTAAGTAACCTAACAATCCCTAGACCCTAGAATTACTTGTATAAGTATATTTGGGTAAATTTCGTTGTGAAATCAAAAAGGGAAATGGTTTGGTGAACATTTAAGGGTTAAGGAGAGGTTTGGGTTCAAATTTTGAATTTCAAATCTCAATTACCTCAAGTTGAGTTTTCCTAAAGGTTTAGGAACTCAAAAATCATTGTTGGTGCAATGATAGAGGTTTAGAGCATGTTTTGAGGGGGAGGTCTTCCTTAACAACATGTGTTTGAATTTTTTTTTGGTGGATGAATAGAGATCGGGAATCTTCATGAGTGCTCAAGGTTGAGCATAGGTTCAATGAAAAGTATGGGATTTTCATTGGGTATACCTTTGACCATATAGACTCTCGGGGAGAGGTTTGATGTGTGTCAAAGGGGGAGAAATTTGGGAGAGATTGAAAGGCTAATAGGGTTTAGTCTTTCTCAAACATATTGTCAAACATCAAAAAGGGGGAGATTGTTGGTGCAATCTTGGTTAGGTCAGGGTTGACCTAGTTTGACAAAGCTCAGGTGAGCTTGAGTATAGCAAGCTCGGGTGAGCTTGAGGTGTATGTTTCGATGTTTGATAATGATGTTTGAGTGGTCATGATGTGTGAGTCAAGTGGGTCAAGGTTGACTGGAGACTTGACTGGGAAAGACCTAGTGGAACTAGGTGAAGTCCAGGTAGATCGGGGAGATCGTACGCTGGCATGGCAAAAGACCTAGTGGGACTAGGCAGACCTAGTGGGACTAGGTGAAGTCCAGGTAGATCGGGGAGATCGTACGCTGGCATGGCAAAAGACCTAGTGGGACTAGGCAGACCTAGTGGGACTAGGTGAAGTCCAGGTAGATCGGGGAGATTGTACGCTGGCATGGCAAAAGACCTAGTGGGACTAGGCACACCTAGTGGGACTAGGTGAAGTCCAGATGGATCGGGGAGATCGCATGCTGGCAAGGTGGAAGTCTACAGAGAGACTAGACCTAGCTCGAGGGTTAGGCAAATCTGGTTGGGAACCAGGTTAAGTCCGAGCTGGGAGCTAGGCAGTAAAAATCCAAGTTGGTCAACGGGGTTGACCGGACACTTGGTAGGGGATCCTGGACTTGTGGGAACAAGTTAGGGTGGACTCAATCGATTGGGCAATCGATTGGGCCAATCGATCAGGTGATCGATTGGAGTGGTTTTCGCGAGAGGACAGAAGGGTCTTGAATCGATTGGGTAATCGATTCAGGGTATCGGTAATCGATTGGCTAATCGATTAGGGCGGTTTGCGCGAGAGAACAGAGAGGCTCTGAATCGATTGGGTAATCGATTCAGGGCAATGGTAATCGATTGGCTAATCGATTACGGTTCGAAAACTAGCCGTTGAACGGCTAAGTGTGACGTGGTAATCGATTGGGTAATCGATCACCAAACCCTAGGCGACGGGTATAAGGTCTTTCGCGCAGGTGTTGGCCGCAACTCTTCTTCCTTCTTCCACGCCATTTCAAGAGAAGCTTTGGGGCTTAGTGTTGCTGCACTTCCAAAGTTCTAGAGGCGATCACAAGCTTGAAGATAACAAGAAAAGCAAAGTGTGAGCTTATTTATTGTAAATCTTGTGAGATTTCTTTTGTATTTGCTTTGTCTCTTGTTGTATCTTTGTGAAAGCTTGTAAGAGGTTTCTCCACCTCAAGAAGGAGACTTTCATAGTGTATGAGAGTGTGAGGAGAGTGGATCCTTGGATTAGTCACCCGACCGGGGTGGATACCAAGTAAAATCCAAGTGTTAGCGATTGCTTGAAGTCTTCCGCCGCGACAAATCATCTACAAGCGAATCGAAGCTAATCACCCCCCCTCTAGCTCGCCAATCGGTCCCAACAAGATCAAGCGAAAGCAAATGAAAAGGTAACCAATCTCTTAGTAAATCTTTTGCCTAACAAAATTTTAAGTGATGTAGGGGAACACCAAAACGCATATGAATTGTGGGATAAATTGAAAAGATATCATGAGACTCCTACACAAACTCAAGAGCCTAAGGAGAAAAGCCTCATGGTTCAAGAAGAGGAGAAAATTGAGTCATCTACATCTTCAAGTGAGGGAGAAAGTGAGAGGTCATCCACCTCATCTAGAGAAGAGGAGGAGGTCACCACCTCAAGGATTGAGGGGGAGGAGAGACCCTCATCTACACAAGAACAAGAGGAAGCATCCACTTCATCCAATGTTGAAGAAGAAGCTTCTACCTCCACCAAAGCTAAATCGAAAGAGCACATCACATGCTTTGGTTGCAACGAAAAGGGGCACTACAAGGACAATTGCCCAAAATGTAAAAAGGAGGTAAAATCTACACTTATTTTAAGTTCTTTTAAATCTAACATAAAGTGTAGGACTGGAGAATTCCAAGAAAAGAAAAAGAAAATCCGATGCTTCACATGTGCAGAGCTAGGGCACTACCACACCAAGTGCCCTAGAAAAGGAGAATTAAAGAAAATGGAGCATCTGAGAAGATGAGAGAAGGAGGAAAAGAAGAAGCAAAGATCATATCAAGGAGGGACTACAAGGGTAAGGGAGGTAATCCCTAACTCTAGATTTAAATGCAACTTAAATTCTAGTTCCTCTATGAATATTAAAAATAGGACAAATCATTCATCCATGCATGCTAAAATCAATGAAAATTATTTACTTGTGCACAATTTTGGATTTAGGTATAATGATAGGACTAGGAGTAACAAGGTAGATCATAACCATAAGAAAAACATGCTTCATGGTAAATCTAGGACCTTTGTACCTAAGGATCATGACACTAATCCCAAGAAAGGGAGGAATGTACCTAGAAAAATGTGTAGATCTAGGAATGTTCAAAGTGGACCTATAGACTCTAAGGTTAAAGGTCTAGAAAGGGAAAATCAAGCCTTGAGGGCAAGGCTTGATAAATTGGAAAAGTCCTTAGAAAGATTCAAGGTTGGATCTAAAGGTCTAGATATGGTGTTGTGTAGTTTGAAACCCAACTATGATAGATCTAGATTGGTATACCGGTCTAAGACCTCTAAGGCCAACAAAAGGAAGTGTGCTGGGGAGGCATACAATCATGGTAAGGAGGGAAAGTCCAAGGATGGCAAGGGAATATCATCCAAAGGTAAAAAGAGTGACTTAACCAAGGACAAGGTGTCCAAGGTTAAGAAGATCAATTTTGTAGGCCAAGAGTCACCGGGGAAACACCGGTGTGGTCTAGTGTTTCTTGAGTCACCTAGGGAGGTGGCTAGGGCTAAGAGTTAAAGGGGGAGCTCTAGGAGTCTTTGGGATATATGGTGAATGGACCCTAGGAGAGGTGCTCCTAGAGGTCTGATGGACCATGGGATGTGCCAAAAGAGTTAAAGACGGGCTTGAGTCTCAACTTTTGGGGTTTGGCACATGGATTATGTGTTTCATGCATGGAAATATGACATTGGGGTCATATAGCATGAAAGTTGATTTTTGATGTATAAATGCCATGTAAATCAATGCTAGGGATGCATTGTGGGTTGGCATGGGTAGAGACATCAAGAGGAAACCAAAACTAGGATTTTAGGTCAAGGTTCTATTGAACTTTTTAGCTAGTTTTGGGTTTTGTGTCAAACATGGGAATGGTGATAGATATATTTTGGAATATATTTTTCCCAAATAGATATGGGTACCACAAACCTCTCCACAAAATTTAAGAATTTTTAGAGATTTATGAAATTTTTTGTGTATTTCTGAACTTCGTCAGAAAAGGCCGAAATTCTGTGTGTTCAGAGTATCAGTCGACTGCCATTTGGGGCAGTCGACTGGTAAAGGCTGAAATAAGCTTCAGCAGCTGGGTATGTGTCTAAATGATGCAAAACAAGTGTGTGGGGGGCTAGTACAACTTGTTTATGGTCATTAGGGATTAAAAGAACCAATGATTGGGATATTGTTGGGTTCTTTTTGATGTTAGGCAAAGGGGGAGAAGTGTTGAGTTTAATTTGGGAAACCAAACACACCTTTGCAAGAAATCCTAGGTTTAGGGGGAGCTAAGATAAAGGAGAGCATGGTTGCTCCATTTTTGGCGTAAGGGGAACCATGGAGAGGTTCTTAAAAAGCCTTTGTAAGTCCAGTGTAGGGGAGCTTGGGAGAAGCCTTAAAAAGCCTGTTTATGTGAAAAGTCCTAGCTTGGAGGGCTAGGTGTGAAAAATCCTAACTTGGAGGGTTAGGTGTGGGATTCCTTGATATGCATTGTTTTTACTATTGACTACTATTTTGCTTTCCCTAACTTAAACGTATTGCCAAACATCAAAAAGGGGGAGATTGTTGAAGCAATCTGTGGTCCGGAGTGACCAAGTGTTTTGATGTTTGGGCAAAGGGTTTAAGTTAGATTTACCCTTGTGTTCTTATAGGTGTATGTTGAGTGTGCAGGTTGTACATGTTAGACATATGGACTTGACTGGACGGTCTCGGTACGGTGAAGGGTGGCATGGAGACAAGCTGGAAGCTTGTGTGAGGGACCTTGGAGAGCAGGGACGATGAGCTGATCGGCGCGGACTTCGAGGCATACGTGAAGGATGGCATGGAGGCAAGCTGGAGGCTTGCGTGCATCTGAGGGACGGGAGCCAAAGATGAAGAGGGTGCGACGACAATAGTCGAGGCTGCGGATGAGGAGTCAGTCGAGTCGTGAGGGTACGAGTTCTGTGTGATTATACTCGGGAAATCCTAGGGGTCTAGTGCTGAGAGAAGTGCACTCGGGAAAGGGAAACCCTAGGTGTGTGAGTGGGGCAGTCGACTGCCTGGGAGGCAGTCGACTGATAAAACTCACAGAATGATTTCGGGGCTGGACCAGTCGACTGATAAAATGGCAGTCGACTGGTAACCCCGAAAACTAGCCATTGGGCTAGCCGTTGGCTAGCAATTAAGGCTAGACTAGTCGACTGGTAAATTGGCAGTCGACTGGTGGCGAGGGTTTCAACCCGAGTCCTATTTAAAGAGGACTTCGTGGTGGCTGAGATTCTTGACGAATCTTGTTTTGGTTAAAGGCAAGATAGTAGTCTTTGTGCTCAATACCTTATTTGAGTTTGTGGAGAGGTTTCTCCACCCCAAGGAGCGACGAGGACTAGCCGGAGGTTATCCAGGGGTTGATCCACCAACAGATTCTTGGATTAGTTACCCGTCCGGGGTGGATACCAAGTAAATCAGGTTGTTAGCATTGTTTTCTATTGTTAGTTTATTTTATTTGTATTTCCGCTGCGCAACTAATAACGTAGGTGAAGAGACGTCAACGATAAAGTGCTATTCACCCCCCTCTAGCACGCCAAGTCGATCCATCATATATGAGCGACCATCGGCAACATCTGACATGGGCACCTGACATGGTCAAAATCCAATTTTTTAATCTCTCTCTTCCTTCATGCGAGCTTATTTTTGCTCTTTCTCTTTCTTCATTCACCTCTCTTCCCAACAACTAAAGCCCTAAACCCTCTTCATCTCTCTTCCGCTCCTCTCTTCCCCTAGTTCTAACCCTAGACACTCTTAAGGATCATAAAGTACCGAGAGAGGGGGAGGGAGGGGGGTGGGGTGAATCTCAATCATTTGTAAAACCTTCTTTTTGTTTTCAAGTAAAAGAGAATAGAGAGTTGAGCATAGGAAAATATGACACGTTTTTCTTTTATTTGGTTCAAAGCCTTTGGCAACTCCTACTCTAAGGCCTGTAGTCCTCGACCGCTCTCGATGGGCAATCCACTATAATTCTTTCTCCGAAAATCATTTGTAGAAAGCAATGTCATACAAGATGTAAGGAGATTAGTAACAACCTTTTAACTCCCTTTGAATGTGAATGTACAAGTATGTAATAATAAAACAATACAACACGTAGTGTAGAAGTTGAATGCGCAGTGTTAGAGAGCTTCCCGATGTTATAGTAGTAGAGCGTAAGTAGTTCATCAACGCAGGAAGAGAGTAGAGTGAGTGGAAGAAGATGATCTGAGCATTGGTCTCGAGCTCCTTATATAGGCATGGCTCAGTCGATTGAAATTATTCCGTCAACTGATCCTTTTGGTCGATGAAACCTCCAGTTAGGTCGACCAAACTTTGCATCATTCCTTCTCTACTTTGCTCAGTTGGTAGTGTAATAAATGTGTTTAGTCAACTGAACCTCCTAATTAGTCGACGAAATAAGCTTCCATCTACGTAGCTACACCATACCAAATATGGATCCGTCGACCAATCCTGATTATCAGTCGACTGATCCTATTGAAATCTTCTTGATCTGGCATAGTCTGGCTGGTTCAGTCGGCTGAACCACACATTCAGTAGACTGAACACTTGATTAAGTTACTTTGACTAATATACATCAAAATGTTAGTACACCATACATAACATGTAAATGATTATCCCTGTAAAACAGAGTTAGCACAAGTATAAGTATAATATGCATGAGTAATCGATAGTATGACCTATCCTAATTACAACTTAGAAACCTCTATAGGGTCAAAAGTTATGACCCTTAGAAGTTCAAAGGGTCATGAACCTGCAAAATAGAGTTATCTCAATAAATAGAATCCTGCAAAATAGAGTTACCATAGTAGATAAAATAATATGCATGAGTATGACAGTTAGAACTGTCTTGATCTTAATTTAGAAATCTCCGTTGGTTTATTCGGTCGGATCATCACCTAAGTTTTGTCCCAAACTGGGACACGACCTCACTCAATCCCTCCAAGAGCTTACCTGAACTTATCTGCTAAACATTTGGTGCTCCAGGCCTATTTGGATTTTCTCTGCTCAGTGTCTAATCACTTTTTTCCTACAACACTAAATTAGTATAACAAGTACAATAATAATGTAAAATCACGTTAGCAATACTAAACTTATGTAAAATACGACGTGTGTGTGTGTGTGTCACATAAATAAGAGTTAAAATAGAAATAATCTCATAGAAAATTTTGCAAAATTTTTCTGAATTTTAGAGATATTTACGGGATAAATAGGTGAATGATGGGTAGCTTTCAATTATTTGAGGAAAAATTTAAATTTTAAAATTGATTTATATATATATATTTATATACTTCTCCTCCTTATATTCTTCTTTCCTCACCGTGCCCTAGCAAATCCGCTGACTCATCCCCTCTTCGCGCACGCGAAGCAACTAGACCCCTCTCCAAGCCCTAGCGAAGCCTTCTTCTCTCTTTCTCATCACCGCACTACCCCCTTCACAATTTCTCCCTGTGTCGATCACCCGACGCCGCAGCTGCTCTTCATCGCTGATCGTCCCTCCTCTCCAGCCAAGAGGAAGAGCGAGGATTTGTTGGTGCGCCACAACCCTACTTCTCCTCCTCATCACGCGATTAGCTCCTTCTTGAGTCCCTCTAGTCGTCACCCTCACACGTCGGCCACAAGCATGGAGGATCGCCACCGCCTGCTCCTTTCCTCTAGCTCTGGGAAAGGCGATCCTTGCTCCCTGATCTACTGTCTGTGCCAGGCAGTTTCTACGCGAGATGACCTTCGCGACAACATCGCCCGCATCATGTACCGTACTCCATCTCTCTCACGAATGGGTTGTGTCGCCGGTCAGCTAGTATCGGATCTGAGCACAGGGACTTCACCTACCACCAATTCATGCAAGGATGACAAAGTTAGGTTTTTCTTTTGAAATTGTAATGGAAATGTTGTTATTGGTTGTATCTGTCCGATAGAGTTGCATTAGGCCTGGAGTTGGTCCTATATTTTTTGGATTTCCTGTGGGTAGATCGAAGAACGTGGATAGTATGTAGTTGGTATTCATGTTGATATAGGTTCTTTTGAGTTTTGAGATAAAGGTTGGAATTGATGCTCATATTTGTAGTTTTGGTTCTGTGTAGGTGTATTTTTCCTGTAATGAAAGATGTAGATTTGAGTTGTGACTGTGTGATACTCTTGTTGTGGGTTCACCATGGGTATAGGAGTTTATTTTTCTTTGGGTTGGTGTTGATCTGTTGAATCTAGGTAAATATGTGTAAGTTGATATTGTTCTTTTGGTTTTGGGTTAGCTCTTTTGAATTTGTTACTTGTTGCTGTGAGAAATTCTTGGGATTTAGTTTATGATTCTGATGTTTTTGGATCTGTTCATATGGACCCTACTGTAAGCTTTATTTATGGTATGTTTTGGGTTGTGTTTAGGTAAAGTGTAGATCTTGGAGTTGATTTAATCTTGAGGTATTATTAGTTGAGTTTTGGTGGATTCTTGTAGTGAGCATCAAAGAGGAAATAGGTTGTTTTGATTAGGTTTAACGTCTACTTAGTTTAACTAGACATTAATGTTGAGTTTAATATAGGATTAAAACTATATTGAACCTAAGCATGATGATTCGATTAAATAGGAGTTAATCATCTAATTTGGATTAATCCAAATATGGTTTAAGGGTTTGTTTAGCTAGATACTATTTGTTAAATAGCTAAATAATTATGTTCTTTGACATAGGACACTAGTTGGTTGTGGATTATTTGGACTGGAGTTTCTTTTGGATATGCATTGTATTTTAAGGCGGGTACTTTTCATTTATTTCTATAGTTTTGTTTATCTTTAAATGCATGGTTGTTTGTTTATCTAAGTAGGTTGATTTACCTTAAATCTATTCCTCTTGTTTTCCTACTTGATACTTATTCTGTGCTTAACTTTTGAGTAGAACTTCAAAATGTTCAGGTATACAGTCTCAATCTCTTGGCTTTTGATCTCAAAGAGTGTCACTTGTATGCGTGTACTGTAGAACCATCATGTAACCTATCTAGGATTTGGTTGACATTAGATAAACCCTACCCAGTAGATTAGTGTATGTTTATTTACTTTGGTGTTGAATGCATTTCGTATTGTATTGATTGCATGGTTTTGGTTTGATTGAGGTTGTGCATACTAGGGACATGCACCATAGCATCGATTGAATGCCGATGACCACTGACTCCCTTATGGTTGAGATGAGTTATCGGTTATATTTTTCTGTTGTGCCACACTCAGTTGAAGTTTTGTGCAGATAGTTGATACTCCCCAGGTGTTTGGAGTCCCCATAGGTGTTTCGAGGTTTTTATTTTTAAAAGTCACAAGTGTTATGGATTTTCATTCTGGGTCACAGGTATTGTGGTATATTTGCATAGCCACAGGTGTTTGGCGCCTGTATCTTATCCACTCAACTTACCCAATGTAGCGGTGGTTGGTATGTGTATAGTGCAGGTCATCACATCATGTGCATATTATGCATTGTGCATTTGTTTGTGTTTGCTGTATTTGTTTGAGCTATAATTGCTGCATTTAATTGACATGTATATTCAGTTATGATTTGCATTTATTATATGATCTGGATCAGCTCGGTAGTACTAGCAGTTTATTGAGATATTAGGAGGATTTCTGATCTTGCCCCTACGTGTTACATGGTTTTCAGGTATGTTTACTTGTACAGATGAATTCATTTTATGTTATTCATTCCAAAGATTGTATACCTTTGTCTTTTATATGCTTATTTTATCTTTTTATATACCATGCATTTATCGATTCTTATACCCACAAAGTTTCACCCGGAACTCACCACCCCTCACTCTTCTTTTTGTTTCAAGTAGTTGGTAGCTGTGTCTTGTGCCGCCAGGAGAGGATCTACCTGCCAGTCCCTTAGCGTTGGTGATTATTTCGTATTTTCCCAAAGTTGTATTTATTTTCGATGGACGTATCATGATTCTTATTTTGTCAGTAGACTTATTTTAATTTATGGGTTTAGAGACATGATTTTGTATTTATGGACTTAGTACGTATGTCGTCGAATTTTCATTTTGATGCATTTATTATTCGAAATTTATTATGCTTAGTAATGATTATATAATTAATTAACTGGTGGTTGCGATGATGTGAATGCCAATCGAGTGTGGCTGTGCCTTATTTGTGTAGAGATATGTGTATGTATTGAGTTTCAGATTATCCGTCGTACAAGCGTGATGCTGCCTGATTTTCGAGTAAGCACGGGCCTCTAGGGGCATGATAACTTTGGTTCACTAGACAAACTGCTTGAAGTTCACTCCTCCAAGAATTTTCATCGCCTAGGGTTCACTCCCCTAGGGTTTCCATTGCCTAGCTTCACTCATTAAGACCTAGCTTTACTCACTAGGTCTTTTTCTATCCTAGCTTCACTCACTAGGGCATAACTTCACTCACTAGAACTTTCACCAATCTTACTTCACTCACTAGGGTCGGGCTTCACTCACCAAGTCTTTCACTATCCTAGTTTCACTCACTAGGGCCTGATTTTACTCACCAAGGCTTTCACCAACTTAGCTTCACTCACTAGGACTTTACTTGAAGTTCACTCCTCTAAGACTTCTCACTCTTGCTAGTCATCCATTCACCTTGACCTGACTAGAGTTCTTTGAACATATTGTTAAACCAACATCAAAACCCTAGAGGTCGATTGTACCAACAATCTCTCCTTGTTGATGTTTAACAATATGTTTTAGGTACTTAGACAAACTAGGTTTTCTAACTCAAACTTTTCTTCCCCCCATTAAACAAGTCTTATACAAATTAGGGTCTCTGACTTAAACCTTTATTCTTCCCTTTAGCACACATCAAAAAGAATTCTAACTTACTTTTCAATTTTATAAATCTTAATGATTTAATTTGCACCAACAATAATAGATTGAATGACCATATTTTTGAAAAGATAAATATTTTGAAAGGTTTAATTTCAAAATTATTTTGAAACTGATTTTCAGTAACTTTCATAAAATATTTTGTTGAAAATATGTATTTTCAAAATGCTATACATTTTTATTGTAGGAAAATTTTGCATGATAATTTTCAAAGTCAAATTTCAAAATGAAATATTTTTGAAAGTGTTTTCTAAAAACATAATTTTTCAAAGTAATTACAAGATAGTTTTCAAAACATAATTTTTTAACAGAATCTTCAAAAAGTATTTCAAAATTTTTTAAAGAAATTTTATAAATCTAAAGACGTTTATTTTGAAATCTTTTGAAAATGATAATAATTTTTGAGAATTTGCTTCAGCACCATTTTGAAGAATGTTTTCAAACGAATTTTTAGAAACGCAATATATTGGAACTATCTTTTGTTTTCAAGGAATTTATATAAAAAGGATTTCAAATATTTTCAAAACAAGACTTATTTAAAGAATTTTTTTAAGAAGAGAGGTGACGCTTTCAAAAGTGTGTTCAATGAGTTTTCAATATTTTTCAAAAGCAAATTTCAAAATATTTTTCAAAACAATCCGTCATTTCAAAGTATTTTTTCAAAATATTTTATTTTAAAAATTTCCCTTTTAGAAATATATCTGTCAATTTGTTCTCCCCCTTAACCTAACACTTCTTAGGGTATCCTTGTTAACTACAAGGATGACAAACCTATTTGTCTAAGTGTCTAATAATTAACAACTATTTAAAAATAAATAAATAAATTTTGAGCCATATCTTTTATTTACGTTTTGCTAGCATCTCATCCATTCTAAATTTTCAAATAAGGGAATCATATAATGATTTTTGTGAGATGCATTGAAAGTTTTCGGTTTGAATTTAATTAGGATTTTAGTTAAATCATGTTAAGTAGTTGATTAATATGAGTTAACTTTAATTAATTTTGTGAAGATTAAATTATTCTTAATTTTGAATTAAATTAAGGTATTTTTGAAATGAATTTGAGTTTATATGATTAAGCTATGATTTATGTTATATCTTTGATTAATTGAATTGGTTAGGTTAAATTTGATTTTAAAATTATTACATTGCCTTCAGATTTATTATATTGATTTTTGGATTTATTAATTTTTAAGTTGAATATTAAGTATTAATTCAGGTAATTAAGTTTCGAATAAAAATAAGAATTAATTTGAGTTAAAATCAATTAATAATTAAGTTAAAATTAATTTTGCATTAATTAAATCATGAGTTAGATTAGGTTAACATTAACTGGATTTATTTACTCCTAAATTCGGATTATTCAATTTAATTAGTTTCATTTATTTAATTTAAAACTTAATTGATTTCGGTAAATTAAAGTAATTGATTAATTACTTGTTGATTAATGATTATTAGTTACATTAATTTGTATGATTAATTATTAATTTATGATTAATTTGATTAATTCTGAATTAGTTTAGGATTGAGGTTAATTAACTAATTAATTTTGAATTAAAATAATTTAGGATCTAATTAATTTGTTCAATTATTAATTTCATTAATTATTCATTTTAATTAATAGTATTGAATGAATTATTAATTTCGAACTAATTGATTGATCATTAATTTTGAATCAATTTGATTAATTACTTTAAGTTTGATTGAATTTGATTTAATTTAATATTAAGCCTCTTAATCATTTCAACTTTATTAGGTTAAATTAATTGGATTAATTGTGTATAATGTGAATTAGTTTCAGATTACAATTAAAATGGATTTGATTTAAATTTAATTTTGTTTTATTTGAATTTAAATTTAATCTTATTTTAATTTGATTTGTTTTAAATTGAAATTTAGTTTTAATTTAGAAAATAATTTTTAATTATCTTTATTTTAAAAAATTGTTTTTAAATTAAGTTTTAAAGATAGTTTTTAATTTAGAAAATAATTTTTTTTAGTTTTAAAGATAGTTTTTAATTGTGATTTGGTTTGATTTTGATTTTAGTTTGCTTTGGTTTAGTTTTAGTTTGATTTTGGTTTAGTTTGGTTTAGTTTTTAGCTTGATTTTGGTTTAGTTTTAGCTTGATTTTGGTTTAGTTTTTAGCTTGATTTTGGTTTAGTTTGGTTTTGTTTTAGCTTGATTTTGGTTTAGTTTGGTTTTGTTTTTAGCTTGATTTAGCTTAATTTTGGTTTAGTTCGGTTTAGTTTTAGCTTGGTTTAATTTTCATCTCACACAAGGATATTTAAACAGAGTAATCCTATAATTTTGTGAGATGAAATGTTGTTGATTATCAGGGATAGTCTCAACTTGTGTTTGATTTAAATTTAACTTTAGATCCCCTAAGAAAATGCCTATGAGTAAACTCCCAGGTTGTGGTGAGCCACATGGACATCATTAAGTCAACTACAATCCTAGACAGAGCTTCCTAACTGTTCTCACCCAGAAGACTTAGTACTCAATTTAGACCCTTAACAAGTTAGAACTAATCCTAATTTAACTAATCTTATGTACCCAAATGAGTAGATTATGTTCTTTGAAGTTTCTACGAGTTTAGTGCTCCGCCTAAATTATAGAATTTTAGATTTGTTTTTATTAATTAGTTTCATAATTAAAATATACTTGATTATGACTTAGTTTGTGAAATTTAAGTTGCTTATTTTGATTTGACTTTGACTTGTAGCCCAAGTGGATTTTGTGAATTAGTAAGATTATTAATTATTTATTCTAGATTAGTAATTTTATTTTTCAAAAAATTGTTTTGTTTTTCTAATTTTTTAAAACTTGAATGTGAATTTTTGGTTTTATTTTTAAAAATTAAAGAATTTTTATCTAAATTTTTATTTAGGTTCTTATTAATTAATTTTGAATTATTCTTATTGGGATTTAAATTAACTGGATCAATAACATTATTTGAGTTAACTAATTTGTTTGTTTGAGAATGCAGATTTAATTTTTCAAGAAAATCATGACTAGTGTAATAATGAAAAGCTAAGTTATTATTACTAGTATGAGTTGTAAAAATTAGATTGTCATGTAAAATAAACTTACTTACCTTTTGCTCCCCATGGATCCTTGGGTCTTCGTTCCGGGCTTTGACTTTTGTAGTGACCCATTTGTTTGCACTTGAAGCATTCAATATGCTCCTTCCTTTTTCGAACTCCTAGTTTTGGTTCCTCCTTTACCTCCGATTGTGTGGATTGTCTCTTATAACTAAGACACTTATTTTTATAGTGCCCTTTTTTACTGTATTTAAAATATATTATATGTTCTTTAAATTTTGAATTTATAATTTTACATTTTGAACCCTTGTTAGGATTCTCCCCCTTGACTGTTGTCACCTCGGGTTCAGGTTCAAACGCTTACTCAGACTCAGCTTCTGATCCAACTATCTCCTCCTTAGCTATCAAGGCTATGAAGTTGATTTGATCAGGTTCTTCTGATTCATACTTTGATGATGACTTGTCCTTAGACTCAAATCTTGATTCAGATTCAGATTCAGTTTCTAGTTGATTTCTAGCTTTGATGGACTCTCATGAAGCTCAATCAGTCGAGTCCAAAGTCCAGAGGCATTTTCATACTCTCATAACATACATTAGATTTTATTAGACAAAACATTAAGTAATATGTTTAATACCTTTGTATTTGCCTCATAGTCTCAAGTTGGCTTCTTCGGTGTTATCCAGCAGTCGAGACTTTCACTTCCTAGCAACCATTCCATGGCTCACCTCTAGTAATTGAAATCGTCTTAGTCATATGGTGGAGGCTCGTAGATATTTTGCCCTTCTTGGTGCTCCAATTTCTTTGAACCAAAAATTAAAAGAATCTTCCAAAACTTTGTCTTAGGATTAATAGTACAGTGGAATGAAATATTATATAAAAAAATGGTGTAAAGAAAGAAATTTTTTCAGGAGAAAAAGAAAAGAATTTTAAAATGCTTGAAAGGCGGTTAAGCCTTTTCAGAGCAACTTGGTTCTGATACCGCTTATAGAACCATTGAGAATGAGAAGGGGGGAGGGAGGGTGAATCTCATCGTAAAACTTTTTTTTTGTTTTGTAAAACTCATCGGAAAACTAAGAGTTGCACAATGGAAAGATAAATATATATAGATATTTTACTTGGTTTGGAGCCTTCGTTGATTTCTACTCTAAGGCCCACGATTCATTAGATCATATCCATTGGGTAATCCACAAAATATCTCCTCTGAGAAATATCGGAAGGAGAATATCAAATACAAATAAAGGAGGTAATAACAAGTCTACTACTCTCTTAATGAATGTATATGCAATAATAAAAGTTATCGACAGTATAGTGGTAGAAAATGAAGCTTCATTGTTGGAGAGCATTTAGGCGTTGCTTCGGGTTGTTCTTGATGCAAAGCGTGATGAAGCACAGAAATCAAGTTACATAAAAATTGTTACAACCTCAAAACTTGAGCATGTATTTGTAGCTGAACTAATCCAGATTCTTTCGAAAATCATCGTTCTATTGACGGATCAGAGGGATCAGTCGACGGAACCCCCTGTGAATCTTCCTTGGTTCATGTCCATCTTCAAGATCTAAAATCATCTATTCCATCAATGGATAAAGGCTTTTCTGTTGACTAAACCATAGTTTCCCTCTGTGCTCGATCTGCTCAGCTAGCTACGTGTCAGAATCTGGGGATTTGTCGATAGTTAAAATTTTTTGTTAATGGAAAAATCTGGGGATATGTGGACGGATAAACTTTTTTAGTTAATGGAAAAATCTAGGAATCCATCAACTGATCCCTTTTTTCCATTGACTGAACCCCTTCTTTTGGTTAGGTCGCCTAAACAACAAATTTAGATCTCTGAATCATAGTCATGATGCAACTGGCAGAGCCTGATTTCGAATTCTGAGTCAAAAGTAATGATCCTTTGAAGGTCAGTAGGTCATGAGCTTGCAAAATAGAGTTAGCTCAATAACTAGAATCCTACAAAACAGAGTTAGCACAATAGATAAAAAATATGCATGAGTATGATAGTTAGAACTATCTTGATCTCAATGTAGGATCGAGATGAGTGATAGAGGGGGGGGGGGGTGAATATCTCTTCGTTAAAAAATTTTGGATTAAATACTAAGCGATCAAAGTGCATAACAGAAACTTCAATAATAATCGTAAGAGAGAGAGATAGAGCAGCGGAAACACACAACGAATCAAGATCGCTAACACACGTTGGTTTTACTTGCTTCGGAGTCTAGATCAGCTCCTACTGCAAGGCCCACGATCCTTGATCGTTTACTTTGAACATCACTAATAAATCGTAACAAGTTTACAATATTACAAATCAATGTGTGCAATATTAAATTAACAACAATAATATCGACTCTTGAAGTGTGATGGCAAGTCTTTGTTCAGAGAGTCGGATGACGTTTTAGCGTTGTCTGAGCTTTGGTTGCGCAGCACACAGGAGAAGAGAGTGATCACAGAGATTGAGTTGTTGTCCTAGGCCGCTGCACTCAACCCCTTTTTATACTACTCATTCAGGTGCCTGAAAGGCCATTCAGGCGCCCTAGTCGCAGCGAATCAAGCGAAAACATTATTTGCTGCGCAGTCAAACTCTATCTTAGTCAGGCGCCTGAGTCCCTGTTAGGTGTCTGATAAGTACTATTTTATTGATTATTTTAGTTGCTAAAATCCATGTTTGACCCATGTTTTTATTGCTTAATTGTGAAATTATCCTAGGTTTTAGAACTTCCTCTTATTTTGGACTTAATTGCAAATTTACACATATTTGGATTATTTGGCCACTAAATTTTTGATCTATTTTTGTAGGCATGAAAGGTTCGTGGACCTAGGGCATACTGGGTCAAACTTGAGTCAGAAGAGGACCCAGATCGAGTTATTAAGTTTTGGATTAATCCGGGCCGTCCGATTCAAAAGCGGCTAGATCTGAGCCATCCGGGACCATCTGAAGCAATCCGAGCTAGGGTTAGGGTTGATCAAGCACTCTGATCATGATCTGAATGTTTCATCCCAATCAGAGCTCATTCAACCGTTGGATCAAGCTCGGAGGGCTCTAGATCGTCCATTCAAAGATCAGGTTGATCTGGACCATCCGTTGCACATCTGGAGGATCCGAGCTACGATGAGGCAGATCCTGACCCCAGATCATCATCATCAAAGTTTGGATCAAATCAGAGCAAGATCAGCCGTTGGATTTTCTCAAATCAATCTGAGTCGTCCAATGCTAATTACTTAAGGAAAATTTCCACAGCTCTTCCCTTCGTCGCGTCTTCGCCGCAGCTACCTTCTTCATCGAGTTCTTCCTTTTGCTTCAAGCTTTCTTCAATCCGTTGGCGCGACCACTCGATTTCCTTGCTTAGTTCATGTGCTAGGTCATTGGGAAGGCCATCAGTGGAGTTTCCAGATCAGAATTGCTCAAGACGCAGATCTGTTGAGAGGTTTCCGCAGCTCTGTCCATTTGTTACCTTAGGATCGGTTGTGCTCCAATACCTTCCACCTGAGCTATCTAGAGGGGTTCCCTAGGTAGCTTGGATCATCATCCACTCACCTTTGCACGCAGACGCAGCTGAAATGAAGATTTCGAATGAAAAATTCAGTATGAAGCAATCTGAGCTGTATTCAATCGCAGATGGAGTTTTCCCTATGGTTTGCTGAGCTTACGGGTCCGAGGCTCTCCCTTGCGTGACGAACAAGGAGTAACTGAGCTCGGGAAGGGATCGAGGAGTAATTTCTTTAGTTTAAATTCTGTTTTAGCTGTAGTTTTCAATTCTGCGTCAATCTCTGTTCTGAAATTTTGTTTTAGCTACTGAAATTTTCGGTTCTGAATAATTTTGCTTCAATTAGAATTTTGATTCAGTGTTTCTATTAGCTAGATTGTTTGTGTAACGAACAAGTGCATTTAGATCAGTTTATTTTGCTGCAATTTGTTTCTGAAATTAGTTTCAAGCTGCGTATCAGTTTTTCCATTGTGCGTATCAGCAGTTTCTGCACATTTTCAGATTAGTAAGTGTAGTTGGCTGATGTGTTTCAGCTGTAATTTGTCTTAATTCGGCATCTCCATTAGTTAGAAAACTTGTTAGTGATTAGTTGCACTTTATTTTAGTTTGTTCCACACTTCAATTTATGCGTATCAATTTTCAGCTTTTCCCTTGCGTTTCAATTGTGTTTCCTGCGTATCAACTTTGTGGCTGCCAATTCACTTAAACGATTCTTTGTCAGCATCCCCTTGTTTCTGCAGTAGTTGATTCTGAATTCTGAAATTGATTTGCTTGTTTCAATTCCATTTGTTTTACATCAGTTTATAGGGTTGCAATTAGCCTTATTTTCAGCACATTGATTTCCTTGTTTGCGTGCCAAATTGAATGAATTTTCACTTTGTATCAAGGGCAGCTTTGGCATTGTTTGGTATCAAGTAGCCACGATTTTTAATGTGTTTTATAGCTTGAAATCATCTAGCATTGCAATTGGCCATTTCTGAACATTCCCTTGCATTTGCTTGTTCCATCATTGCATCTAGTTTGTGTTGAATTGTTTGTATTTAATTTCTGAATTTCATAGTTAGCAATTGTATTAAATTGTTTGCTTCCGAAAGTGCCATCACTGCCTTCATTCCTTGCTTAGCTTTGTTCGAATTTGAGATTAGATTGGTTTTCCAAAATTGTTTAGTGCTTTGATTGAGTTGTTTATTTGTTAGTTCATCATTGCTAGAGAATTGCGTAGTTAAGTTCCTTTGCTTACATTGCGTTTTCATTTCAGAATTGCAACCCCAAAACCCCAACTATTTATTCGAAACCCAAAAACAATCACGACACATAAATACAAGCTCGAATCACACAACGTCAACTAGTCCCGAGGAAAAATACGACCTGTGGCCCCTTTACTACGTTTTCATACTTTGATTGTAAAAAGGGTTTCCGGCACATACTCATACACATTTAAATTTGAGACCCACATCCGTGACAGTCTATTTTGGTCCGTCAAATTTTTGGCGTCGTTGCCGGGGAACTACTAGTTGATTTGTTTGATTTTTGCTTGTGCACTTATTTCATATCTTTCTTAATTTATTTTTGTGCTTATTGCTATATCTGGTGATTTGATTTTACTTGTTTCATCTTTTTATCTACTTTTACTGCGATTTGTTTTGGTTTTATGACCAGGTCTACAGGTGATGATCTGGAAGAATTCGACCCTGAGATTGAGAGGACTTTCAGAGCCAGGAGGAGCCAAGGCATTCTTTCTGAGACTACAGATATTCCTCCTATTCAGACTATTCCCACTCACTCAGGCAGTATCATGGCAGACCACCAGAGAACTATGAAGGAACTCGCAGCGCCAGATGCTTCATTTCAGTACTCCAGCATTGCTTATCCAGAGCTGGCTGGAGATTTTGAGCTCAGATCTGGACTCATCAATTTGCTGCCCAAGTTTCAGGGATTATCTGGAGAGGATCCAAATAGACACCTGCACGAATTCCATGTTGTATGCTTTACTATGAAGCCTCAGGGCATTTCTGAAGAAGTTATCAAGCTGAGAGCTTTCCCCTTTACACTGACAGGAGCAGCAAAAGATTAGTTTTACTATCTACCCACAGGGCATGTGTCTAGTTGGATCTCTATGAAGAAAGCATTTTTGGAGAAATATTTTCCAGCCTCCAGAACATCAATAATTAGAAAAAGCATTTGTGGAATTCAGCAAGTGGTGGGTGAGATGCTCTATGATTATTGGGAGAGATTCAACAAATTATGTTCAAGTTGCCCTCAGCATCAGATTAGTGAGCAGCTCCTCATCCAGTACTTTTATGAGGGACTATTACAGATGGATAGGATTATGATTGATGCTGCAGCTGGAGGGGCCTTAGTCAACAAAACACCACATCAAGCTAGGGAGCTCATTTTAAACATGGCTGAGAATTCACAACAATTTGGGAGCAGACCATTGACCACTAGAGGAGTTGGTGAAGTTCAGGTAGTTCCTACTGATCAGAAAGAGATAAGGAATTCATTGGCAGAGATCACATCACTTATTAAGCAATTGAAGGTTAATAATGCAAATCAAGGATCAAATCTTTCAGCAACTCCACAATCTAATCAAGTGATGAGTGTGTGTGACATTTGCTCTAGTCAAGAGCACACCTCAGATTCATGTCCCACCCTCCAACAAGACGAGACAGTAGCAGCATTGGTAAGAGGACAATTTCAAGCAAGAAACAATCCTTACTCCTCTACGTACAACCCCGGTTGGAGGGATCACCCAAATCTAAAATATGGGAACTCTTTCTGCCAACAGAACCCTCAGCAACAGCAATTTCAGCAAACATATCAGCAGCCCCAGCAAACACCACAAAATCAGCAAGCTTTTCAGCCTTCAAACCAAAATTTTCAGCCTCCATTTCAGCCTAATTTCCAGCAACCTCAGCAGCAATATCAGCCCCAATTTTAGCCATTCCAACCTCAATTTCAGCCATATCAGCAAGGGAAGCAAGGTTGTCAGTCGTTTCAAACATTTCCGCCTCAAAACCAACCATTTTTTCAGCCCTCATAGCCTTACAATCAGATTTCACAGCCCTACAATCAAGGGTTTCAAAATCAGAATTTTCAGTCCTCATCACCGAATTTTCCACTTCAAAATCAGAACTTTTAAGGCTATAACTCCCAGCAAGGTTTCCAAGCATGTCAGCCCGCTAATCAACCCTACCAACAGCAATTTCCATCCTCCTATCAGCCCCAACAGCCATGTTTTCAAGGATCTCAGCAAGCTCAACCATTTCAGCCGACTACTTCATCATTTCAAGGTTAGTCAAGGAGTTATGCTAACCAAGGAGGCTATGGAAGCTCAAGTGGAGGCAATGCGCAGCAACAACAAATGATGGAGATGATACAACAAATGTTTCCCACCATACAAAACCTTGAGAGGCAAATGGGGCAATTGGCTAGTGGGATTAATCAGAGTCAAGCTCAAGGATCAAGTCAACTCCCTTCCCAAACTATTCCTAATCCTAAAGGAAACGTGAGTGCTATTACTTTGAGAAGTGGGAAGGTTACATCACTTCAAAATGGTCCAAGAGCTGAAATTTCAGAAAACTGGACAGCACCTTCAATTCCAGCTCAAAACATCCATGAAACGATTTCAAATTCAGCTGATTCCACCCCTAGCCCGTGCCAAACCCCTTCCTCAAGTAATCCTCCAAATTTGGTGGAAAACGGAGAAGAAATCAGTGCCGAGACGCAAGGCACAGCAGCCACTTCGCAGGGGACAGCAACTAAAATTTCAGCCTCTCCACTTCCGGCCAAAGAAGATGACTTTAGGGTTCCTTTACCCTTTCCACAGCAGAGAACACATGCCAAAAGACAAGTGGAGGAGGAGAAGGCTAAGGAATTCAATGAACTAGTGGAACTTTTTAGCAAAGTAGAGATCAATGTACCTTTGTTGACCATGATTAAACAAATTCCAAAGTATGCTAAGTTTTTGAAAGATCTTTATGTTCACAAAAAGAAACTTAAGGAAAATGAGTTGGTCAGCTTTGGGAAGAATATCTCAGCACTTATCCACTCCATTCCTCAGAAGTGTGAAGACCCAGGGGTATTTACTGTTTCTTGTGAGATAGGGAGCACCACATTCCATGATGCTATGCTTGATTTAGGAGCTTCCATAAATGTGATGCGCAGGTCAGTCTTTCAGATGCTTGGCATAGGCCCTTTGCAGCCCACTGGTGTGGTGATACAGCTAGCAGACAGGAGTCAGACCCACCCAGCAGGTATGATTGAAGATGTTTTGGTGAAAGTAAAGGAGCTAATATTTCTTGTAGATTTCTATATCTTGGATATGGAGGGAGATTATCTTGCACACCATTCTCCGCTTATTTTAGGAAGACCATTTCTGAAGACTTCTAGAACCAAAATTGATGTATATACCGGTACACTTTCCATGGAGATCGGAGACACGGTGGTTCAGTTTAGCATTTTTGATGCTATGAAGCATCCGAGAGAGGACCACTCCATCATGAGTATGGATATTCTTGATGAGCTGGAGCAGTCAGAGTTAGAGGCTGAGGGATTTTTATCTGATTTTTCTGGAGGAGCTGTTGATTCAGAGGAGGCTGAGAGAGTACTTACTGCTGAGACTGAGGATTTTTCAGAAGACATTTCAGATGCATTTCCAGCTGGAGGGATTTTTCTAGGTGTAGGGGATTGCACAGAGCCCCAAGGATCACCTATTTCTGTTGAGATTCAAAGTGTAGGGGATTGCACAGAGCCCCGAGGATCACCTATTTCTACTGAAGAAGACCAGAGTGAACTGAAGCCATTACCAGGCCATTTGAAGTATGCGTACCTAGGAGAGGAGCAGACTTTTCCTGTGATTATTGCACAACATTTGGAGTCAGAACAAGAAGAAAAATTATTGCAAGTCCTGAGGCACTACAAGAAGGCAATTGGGTGGACTTTATCAGATATACCAGGTATCAACCCAGCTATCTGCATGCACAGGATATTTTTGGAAGATAATGTCAAACCTGTGAGGCAACCACAAAGGAGACTGAATCCACTTATTTTGGATGTTGTAAAGAAAGAGGTGACTAGACTTCTACAGGCAGGTATCATTTACCCTATTTTTGACAGTCAGTGGCTTAGTCCTATTCACGTGGTGCCCAAGAAATCTGGAGTGACCATGGTGGCGGATGAAAGCAATGAACTAGTGCCTACCAAAGTTAAGAATTCCTGGAGAGTCTGTATTGATTACAGGAAGCTCAACAAGGTCACAAGGAAAGATCACTTCCCTCTACCCTTCATTGATCAGATGCTTGAGAGACTGGCAGGGAAGTCGCACTATTGTTTCTTGGATGGATTTTCAGGCTATTTTCAGATTTGCATAGATCCAGAGGACTAGGAGAAGACTACCTTCACTTGCCCCTTTGGCACTTTTGCCTACAGACGTATGCCCTTCGGACTCTGCAACGCACCCGGTACATTTCAGAGATGCATGGTAAGTATATTTGGTGAGTTGCTAGAGGACTGTATGGAGATATTCATGGATGATTTTTCAGTTTATGGCACGTCTTTTGATTCATGCTTAGATAATTTGTCTAGGGTTTTACATCGCTGCATTGAAACTAACCTTGTTCTTAAATTTGAGAAATGTCACTTCATGGTAGAGCATGGGATTGTACTTGGACACATAGTCTCTCGGAAAGGTATTGAGGTAGATCCTGCGAAAATCAGTGTTATTTCTTCTTTATCTTACCCCGTATGCGTACGGGATGTTCGTGCTTTTCTTAGACATGCAGGATTTTACCGCAGATTCATTAGAGATTTCAGCTTGATTGCTCTACCCTTGACACGACTTCTGCAGAAAGATGTTGAGTTTCATTTTGATGAAAAATGCAAGGAAGCTTTTCATAGACTCAGGGAGGCTCTTACCTCAGCTCCTATTATTACATTACCTGACTGGACTCTACCATTTGAATTAATGTGTGATGCTTCTAATTTTGCAGTGGGAGCTGTTCTAGCACAGAGGGTAGATGGAGCACCACATGTCATTTGCTACGCCTCCAAAACCCTAGATGCCGCCCAAGCCAACTACACCACGACTGAAAAGGAGCTTCTTGCCATTGTTTTTTGCTTTAGATAAATTCAGATCTTACTTATTATGCTCACATGTGATTATTTTTTCTGATCATGCAGCTTTGAAATACTTGTTGAAAAAGCCTGATGCAAAACCTAGATTGATCAGATGGATGCTCCTACTCCAAGAATTTGACCTGGAAATAAAGGATAGAAGTGGAAAAGAGAACTTAGTTGCAGATCATTTGAGCAGACTTGAAGGAGATGGATCACCTACCACCATTGATGATGATTTCAGAGATGAGCACTTGATTGCAGTGCATGGTGAGACCCCATGGTATGTAGACCTAGTTAACTTTCTTGTTGCACATGTATTTCCCACTCAATTTTCTAAGGCTCAAAAAGATAAATTAAAAAGTGATGCAAAGTTTTATGTGTGGGATGATCCTTATTTGTGGAAATTTTGTAATGACCAAATTATTAGGAGATGCATACCAGATCATGAGTTTTCTTCTGTCCTTACTTTTTGCCATTCATCAGCTTGTGGGGGGCATTTTGGACCCCAGAGGACTGCTAGGAAAGTACTAGAATGTGGATTATACTGGCCCACCCTTTTTCATGATTCATATGTTTTTTTATAAAAAATGTGATAGATGTCAGCGAACTGGGAACATAGGAGCGAGACATGAGATGCCCCAGCATGCTATACTTTATTGTGAGATTTTTGATGTTTGGGGGATAGATTTTATGGGACCTTTTCCTGCATCTTATGGTTATCTGTATATTTTACTTGCTGTGGATTATGTTTCAAAATGGGTGGAGGCCATTCCCTCAAAGACTGATGATTCTTCTGTTGTTTGTAGTTTTGTTAGGTCACACATTTTCTGTAGGTTTGGAATTCCGCGAGCAATAATTAGTGACCAAGGATCTCATTTCTGCAACAAACACATGAAGGCATTGCTGAGCAAATATGGGGTGGCACATAAAGTTTCTACATCCTATCATCCCCAAACAAATGGACAGGCTGAGATTACAAACAGAGAGATTAAATCCATTTTAGAGAAGACAGTTGGGCCCAGTAGAAAAGAATGGAGCAAGAGGTTAGATGACGCACTCTGGGCCTACAGAACAACATACAAGACACCGATTGGCATGTCATCCTACCGCTTGGTTTATGGTAAGGCTTGTCACCTCCTCGTGGAAATAGAGCACAAAGCATATTGGGTGGTGAAAGCTTGTAATTTCGATGCTACCAAGGTAGGAGAAGAAAGAAAATTGCAACTTCAAGAACTTGAAGAAATTCGGCTAGAGGCATTCGAAAATTCAAGGATTTACAAAGAAAAGACCAAGAACTTCCATGACAAACATATTGTGAAAAAGGACTTCCAAATTGGCGATAAGGTTTTATTGTATAAATCAAGACTCAAATTGATAAGAGGTAAGTTGAGGTCAAGGTGGGAAGGTCCATTTATTGTAACTGACATTTTTCCCTATGGAGTTGTTGAAATTAGGGACGAAGCTAATGGATTTGTGTGGAAAGTTAATGGCCACCGGCTCAAAAAGTATTTTGAAGAACTAAAGGAGCTAGAGGTGGATGATGTGTACATCAAAGATGCTATCTACCCAACTTAAGGGGAGTTCACTTTCTCTACACCTACATTTCATTGTACATATCATTTGCATGGTTCTAGGAATAAATTCTTTCTCTTTTTAAAGTAAGTAGTTGATAATAAATTCTTAGGCAACATAGCATGAGTAAATAGACTTTGTAAATACCATGTTATGTCCTTTAGCACTTTTGCTATTAGTGAATAAATGTATCCCTCTAGGTTATCTCCGTGTCATTTTAGAGTCTTTTGAAAATAAATTAAATTTGGTTGTCAAAACTTAGGGTTTGAGTTCATGGATGAAATCTTGGATGCTTGAGTACTACTTTTCTTTAGATTCCTGATTGAGGACTTGAGATGAATTATTTTTGCCTAGTGAGAATTAGCCTTATATTTGTGACACACATATGTTATTGTACTCTAAAACTTGCTTAGGTTCTTTCAAAACCATATTTCGATGATTGGATCACATCTATGAAGGCTAATCAAATTGTTTCCCTTTTCCATGTTATTCTTTGCAATGATCATACTTGATACATACTCTTTTCAATTTTCCTTTCCATTTTCCTACTCTTAACCCCATTTTTCTATGGATTTGTTTGCTTGGTATGTTTTCTTGATGCTACTTTGCCCGAGACGGACAAAGATTTAAGTGTGGGGGAGTGATTAGTGTTTTGGAAAAGTTTTGTATCAAGAAGACATTTCAATCCAAAAAGAATTTTTTTTTTTTGCAATGGAAGGATGGAAACAATTACATTTTGAATGAGTTGGTGTCAAAAATGAGCAAGAAGAAGTGGTTAAGGATGGAAATCAATTGAAGCGTCTAGAGTTTTCATCATCAATTGAAGATCCAAGAAGGAAACAGTGAGAAAAATTGTTTGTGCCAAAGTGAAGGAAAATTTTTGCAATGAAACTATTTTAGGGCAGAAATGTTTGGGACTTGCAGTTTTTCTTTGCTTGCAGTTTGTCTTTGCTTAAGAAATCTGAAACATCATGATAAATGCTGAATTTGCAGCTGTTGGTGACAAGGAATTCGGCTGAAGAGGGCAGAAAAATTCTGTACCAAGGACTCCATTGGAACGCAAGGGAAGAAAAGGGAAGAAAAGGAAAATTTTAAGCCATCTTGGATTGGGAATTGGGTTGGCAAGCTGAACTGTTCTGAACTGAAACTAATGTAGGGTTTGCTGCCGAGTGCTGGAATCTGAAGACAATTTGAAGAAAAGCTGAATTGAAGTTGGAATTAAAGCTGAGAAGAAGCTGAGCTAAACTTGAATCTGCAGCTGGGATGCAGCTGTGCAAAGCTTAGACTAAACTGCATTGCAAGTGTTTACTGCCGAGTGCTGCAGAGAGCTACTGAATGATACAAGCCAAAGTTGAATTGAAGCTGAACAGCGGCTTAACATAAGCTGGAAAATCTGAAACTTAAGCAAAAATTCTGAGCTGGCCATAGAAAAAAAAGGAATCTGAACACACTGCTGAAAAGCTGAATTGAAGCTGAGATACTTCGACTTTGAGTTGTAGAAATGATATAAACTAAAAAGGAGTAAGCTGATAGATTCTGAATTTATTGAAGGATTGTTTATGAAGCTGACTTGGAGAAATCAGATTGGAATGTGAAGTTGAACAAATCTGAACCAATGCTGAAAATTATGTCCAAATTAAATTGTGTGGAGCAATGTTCTGTTTGAAATTGCTTTGGACTGCAGCCTTACTAAACCCGTAATTCTGAATTGCAGCTGCATAGATCAGTAACTAAACTAAAGATGAACAAATCTGAATGGAAGCTGAGCTAGGAGCTGAAGCAGGGAAATGCAGAAAAGAAAAAAAATCTGATCCAATGCAGGAAGCCTGTAAATTCTGAAATCAATGAATATTGGATAAAAACTGTTTTAGATCAAAACGTGGGAGTCTGGAATAATGAGAAAGATCAATAATGTAGGAAGTCTGAAACCAGTCTATAAAAATCTGCAATTGAAGTGCAGATCATCAATTTGAAACCAATGCATCATCAATTTGAACCCAATGCAGAAATGTCTCAAGTTTTGTTGATATGAATTCTGATTTTTCTGATACATACTGCTCAGAATCAGAGAATTGCGAGGCCCACAAGTAGTGCCATGAAGCTGGTGATGCCAAGTTGAGAAAAGCTGTGCCAAGGTCTGAATTGGCACATAAAAGCAGAAATTCTGAGCCGACAGCAGTGATATCAAAGTGAAGCATTCAAACTCTCCACTTATAGTTGATGCTAACTGTTGTTAAGAAATCCGAGAGGTGCAAGGATGAAGAAGTGGATGATTTTGGATTCTGAAAATTAGTGCAGGAAGCTGATTTTGGTGAACCACATCTATAGGAAAAATGAAAAGAAATCTATGTGTTGAGTTGAGTTGAAAAAGGCTGAGAATGCAGTTTGTATCAGGATGAGGCTGAATTTTGGGTTACAAGGCTGTGAATCAAGGAATGAAGCATATGAACATGTCAAAAAGTGTTGAGAGCAGTCATTGCTGATCAAGACAAAGGAAAATGGGGCTGATTGGGTTTTTAGAAGAAAAAGAAGTTGTGAGAGCAGTGAAGTTGGAATCCAAAAACAGTTGGATCAAATTTTCCACTTCTAGGGATATAGCTGCCTCGCAAAATCAAAGAATGGCAAGGTGAAGAAAGTGGTAATTCTTGATCTTGAATTAGTGTTGTGAGCTGGGATCTAAAAAAAAAAAGAATGAAGAAGAAGTGAAAGTAGTGTGCCAACAAAGGTGAAGTGTATCAAGAGTGAGTTACAAGGGTTGTTGAGTGAAAATTTTATGTTGAGTAGCTATTTCACTTGATTTTATATGTTCTTTGATACAAATCCGATCTGAAAAGAAAAAAAACAAAGGAGAGAGAAGAGTTCGAAAAAAAAGAGAAGAAGAGAAGGAAGCAATTGGCACACAAAGGTGGAAGTTGACACATTGAGATCAATAGAGGTTTCTTCATCCAAATTAAGGGCATTATTCAAGACTGACTTCACCACACTTCTTATTTCATTACAAGGACTGTAAAGATGGGGCAAGGCACATTGGAAACATTTTTGAGCAATCAAGTCTTCCACTCCATCAATTTTCTATTTCCTTGGCTTTTATTCCACTCTTTACCTTTTTCTATGTTTTCATTTGTTTTTGTAGATGTTGATCCTAATCATGAATGATGGTGGAGAATAGATAATAAGCAAGCCTATGGTAGTGCAAGAAGCATGTGTGTTTGAGTGAGCTCCACTTCCATCATCAACTTAGAACTTAAGGAGAGAGCCACCCAAATTTTCCTTGAAAGGCTAGTGAGTTAAATTCATCTCAATGACTCATGATGGATGAAAAGACTAAGTTGTTGATTTAAGGACAAAATACTAATCCATAGAGCTTAGACTTTTGAGAATTGACAACCTTAGGTAATTTCTTTTCATTTGCTTCTAATTATGCTTAAAAAAATCTAGGGGATACATACTTAGTTGTTTCGCGAGACGCTCAAGCTTAAGTGTGGGGGAGTTGATAAGTACTATTTTATTGATTATTTTAGTTGCTAAAATCCATGTTTGACCCATGTTTTTATTGCTTAATTGTGAAATTATCCTAGGTTTTAGAACTTCCTCTTATTTTGGACTTAATTGCAAATTTACACATATTTGGATTATTTGGCCACTAAATTTTTGATCTATTTTTGTAGACATGAAAGGTTCGTGGACCTAGGGCATACTGGGTCAAACTTGAGTCGGAAGAGGACCCAGATCGAGTTATCAAGTTTCGGATTAATCCGGGCCGTCCGATTCAAAAGCGGCTAGATCTGAGTCATCCGGGACCATCTGAAGCAATCCGAGCTAGGGTTAGGGTTGATCAAGCACTCTTATCAAGATCTGAAAGTTTCATCCCAATCAGAGCTCATTCAACCGTTGGATCAAGCTCGGAGGGCTCTAGATCGTCCATTCAAAGATCAGGTTGATCTGGACCATCTGTTGCACATCTGGAGGATCCGAGCTACCACGAGGCAGATCCTGACCCCAGATCATCATCATCAAAGTTTGGATCAAATCAGAGCAAGATCAGCCGTTGGATTTCCTCAAATCAATCTGAGCCGTCCAATGCTAATTACTTAAGGAAAATTTCCACAGCTCTTCCCTTCATCGCATCTTCGCCGCAGCTACCTTCTTCATCGAGTTCTTCCTTTTGCTTCAAGCT
>JAGFNQ010002213.1:0-231049 GCA_024364735.1 Boesenbergia rotunda
TATATTTGGTATTTTATTTTATTTTAGGGATTAAATATTAGCATAATATAGGGGTAGAAGAAAAAGAAACTGTTATTGCCCATATTTGTCTTTGGTGAAGGGAAGTATGACTAGAAGACAGAGTAATAGAATTAATGAGACTACTTCATCAGCCGACCTGATGCTCAATATACCTTATATCATAACTTATTTTAAGTCACATCATAAGACAATCATATATAAGTATTCTGCCTTATATATTAGGTCTAAGTTAGTCATAATACACTTAGTCATAAGTGGGACTCAAACCTTATGTTCCTAAACATGGTATTAACTGAGCACCATCATAATATTAGTAAGTAAGGTGAACCTAGTATTAACATAAGGTTATATAACCTGTACATTATATGAGTTACCCATCATATAATATAATTATATTATATTATATAAAGCATATGATAATAATATGAGAGTGTGTACTAATATAAGATTATTATAAATATAACTATACTAATTCCTTATCATATAAGTATTGTTAAAATTCACCTATCATATAGGTTCTTAATATGAGCCTACATACAGGTTGACATGTATCATCTCAACCTATAAGTTATCACCTTGACATATTATTCCATAAGCAATTATAGGTATTATACCCATAATTTATATGATAAATAACTATAATTTATGATATTATGTATAACCTATAATATAGTCTCATGTAGGGAAGTATATGATAGCCTACATATATTAGATTATAAAACTCTCACCTATGTTAGCATATAGGGTTAGGGGTCCACTATATTTTCATACTAATTATTAATATTAAATTTTACACTAAGGAGATAGATACGTCCCCACATGTTTTGGACTGTAAGTTCTTAACGACCCTGCATTCGGGAGAAATAATGACATCCGCTCACGTACTGCGTGTTGTGCTAGTCGGAATCGCAGAAAGAGAACTCTACTGCGATCTGATAATACTCGACATGCGGGATTACAATGTTATAATGGGGATGAATTTTCTAAGCAAATACGGTGCTTCTATCGAGTGCCGTAAGCAAAAGGGGATCTTTCGACCCGGGGCAGATCCTATGTTTGAATTTATCGGAGAGTCAGGGAAAAGAACCGGGAAATTCTTATCGACTCTCAAAACAGGGAAGAGATTGGACAAACAAGATGGTAATCCTAGCCTTCAGAGAATCAAACAGGAGATCCTAGAGGGAAAGGGTGATGGTTTTCGTATCGCCAAAGGGGGAGTACTCTACCTTAGGGATCGTCTATGTATCCCTAATGATCCGGAGCTTTGAAAGGAGATACTGGTAGAGGCTCACAGAACCCCTTATTCGATGCATCCAGGATCCACCAAGAGGTATCAGGATCTGAAAGAGAAGTTCTGGTGGTCCGGTATGAAGAGGAGATGTAGGACTCCGATCTGTTGGTATGAGGGTGGTGAAAAGAGGGAGATGGGGCTCACAACGGATATCATCAACAGCACCACCCGAGCTATACAGAACATCCGACAACGGATAGAAACTGCTCAGAGCCGGCGGAAGAGATATGCCGATGTTCGGCGTAGACCCCTGGAGTTTAATGTTGGAGATTGGGCGTTTCTGAAAGTGGCACCTATGAAAGGGGTGACAAGATTTGGGAGGAAAGGAAAGCTAAGTCCGCGTTATGTGGGGCCGTACCTGATTTTGAAAAGAGTTGGTAAGGTGGCATACGAGCTGGAGCTGCCTCCAGAGATGTCAGCTACCCATAACGTATTCCATGTGTCCCTGCTTAAAAAAACGTATCCCGAATACAGACCAAGTGATCGAGCCGCAGACAGTGCAAATACAAGAGGACCTGAGTTATGAGAGCAGACCCATTCGGATTTTGGATAGAGAGGTCAAGAAGCTGAGGAGTAAGGAGGTACCCTTGGTTAAGGTCTTATGGCAAAGCCAGCGGTTCGAGGAAGCTACCTGGGAACGCGAGGACGAAATGAGGCGCAAGTACCCGGAGTTATTCTAAGTTCGAGGACGAACTTTCACGAGGTATGGGGGATTGTAACGACCCGGAAAATTCTCTTAATATTTTATTAAAATATTAAGCATATCTAGATAATTTTCCGAAGGACCTAGAGGTAATAATACAAACTTTGGCCTAGAAAATCCATGTTTTCCCATTTTAATTGGGAAAAAGGGCACTAATGGGCCTTATATGGGCTTGCTAGTACCATAATTATCGGTGGATTTTAGGTGAAAATTAGTATAAAGATAAATAAGATTTAATTAGACATATTAGCATGATTATGGGTAAGTATTAGTTTAATTTTCCTATTTAATTCGAGGAATTAGGTACTAATGGGCCTTAAATGGGCTCCAAAAATGGGTATTAATTGGGTAAAATTTATATAAATATAAAAGGATTTTATTTGGGAATATTGGCATAATTATGGGTGATTTTTGGAGAATTTTCGAAATAAAAGGGAAATTTTCGAAAATAAGAAAAAGGATTAAATAAAATAAAAATAAAATAAAAATAAAGGTGCATGGGCCAAGGATTATACCTTGGACCTCTTGGACAACAATGAATGCTTTAACCAACTCACCTAGCAAGGAATTCTTGTGAGGAATGGAAGTGAATGGTGGTTAAATGGTAGAAGAAGATGAAGGGCCATGGAAAACTCTTCATTCACCACCTTAATGGTTGATTAATAAGGGGGTTTGGGAGTTTCATTCTTCATGCCATCAATTGCATTTGCTCCTCTCTTCCTTCTCCATTCTTGCCGAGCACACAAGGAGGAATTCTCCCTTGAGAAAACTCCACAAAAGGTCTCCTTCTCCAAGATCTAAGGTCTTCTCAAGGTTCTAAGGGCTAGGTGTGGTCAAGTCTTCTTTCTTCTTTCCATCCAAGGTCTAAAAATCAAGAAATCTAAGGTAAGACTCCCTCACCTGTGGTATAATAGTTACCTATGATTTCCATGATTTTTGTCATGATATATGGGTTAGTTTCGGATTTAATGTTGAAGAGAAACAAAATCAAGGTTCCTATGTTCAAAGGTTTCGGCTAGCATGTTTTAAAGGTCCATAATTATTCTAAAAATCATGATAATGTTGTTTAGTGTTCCCTTATGATGTTTAGACATTAATTATAATTTTTGAGAATTTTTGGGATAACCTAGAGGCCCCATATGTTTCGGCCAACATGAAAGAAGCAAAACCCAGAACCTTAAGTTCAAGGGTTTCGGCCACCATGTTTTAAATGTCTAAAAATAAGTAAAAAATCATGATAATGTCATTTAATGTTCCCTTATGATGTTTAGACATTAAGTATAATTTTTGGGAATTTTTGGGATACCCTAGAGGCCCCATATGTTTCGGCCAACATGAAAGAGCCAAAACCCAGAACCTTAAGTTCAAGGGTTTCGGCCACCATGTTTTAAATGTCTAAAAATTTGTTAAAAATCATGATAATGTTATTTAACATTCCCTTATGATGTTTAGATACTAAGTATAATTTTTGGGAATTTTTGGGATACCCTAGAGGCCCCATATATTTCGGCCAACATGAAAGAAGCAAAACCCAGAACCTTAAGTTCAAGGGTTTCGGCCACCATGTTTTAAATGTCTAAAAATATGTAAAAAATCATGATAATATTATTTTATGTTCCCTTATGATGTTTAGAAGTTAAGTTAAATTCTTGGGAATTTTTGGAGTACCCTAGGGCACTCTAGGGTTTCGGCCAACATGAAAGGGACAAAACCAAGGTCCCTATGTTTATGGGTTTCGGCCACCATGATTTAAATGTCTATAATTATGTTAAAAATCATGATAATGTTATTTAAGGTTCTATGATGATTTTTAGAAGTTAAGTATAAATTTTGGGAATTTTTGGAACACCCTATAGGCCTCAGATGGTTCGGCCAACCCCAAGGACCCAAGGGTTAGGGTTGAGTCTTTAACTTCAACTTATGTTTATGTGTTGCCATGATATAAGGATGATGGATGGTGATTGTGTGAATTTCCACATGGCCATGGGACTCCATAAGTTTCGGCCAATAAGGGTTAATAGGATAAGAGTTATGATTTATTCCAAGTAAGGGTCCCAATTGCCCTATGGTAAGATGTGATTTAGGTTTATGAATGATATGCCATGTTATGCATGATGTGCCATGTTTATGGATGATATGCTATGTTATGAATGATATGTCATGTTGTGAATGATATGCCATGTTTATGAATGATATGCCATGTTATGAATGATATGCCATGTTTATGAATGATATGTCATGTTTACGAATGATATGCCATGTTTATGAATGATATGCCATGTTATGAATGATATGCTATGTTTACGAATGATATGCCATGATTATGAATGATATGCCATGGTTATGCATGATATGCCATGTTATGAATGATATGCCATGTTATGAATGATATGCCATGTTTACGGATGTTATGTCATGTTTATGAATGATATGCCATGGTTATGAATGATATGCCATGTTATGAATGATATGCCATGTATACGAATGTATGCCATGCTCTATGAATGATGCATACATACACCATGTCTAAGAATGAAAATGATGAATGGCAAGTATGATGAATGAAAGAATGATGCTTATGCCTTTAAGGCATAAATATGATAAAACGGCACGGTCGATGGTCGACGGTACGACGGTCGTGAGGACCGGTAAATGGGCTGGTAGACGGGCCGAGCCGTAACAAGTTATGCTATGAATGATAAAACGGCACGGTCGATGGTCAACGGTACGACGGTCGAGAGGACCGGTAAATGGGCCGGTAGACGGGCCGAGCCGTAACAAGTTATGTTATGATAAGTATGCCATGAATGGCTTATGAATGATGAAGCATGAAAAGTATTTTACTTTATGTATGGGCTTGTACCGGACCGAAGTATGGGTCCAAGGGATGGGCACCTTAAGAACGCCCCGGTTCTGGACTACCGACTATGCTGTCCACGGTTCTGGCACTACCGTAGCTGTGCAACAGGGATGGGCACCTTAAGAACGCCTCGGTTCGGGGACTACCGACTATGCTGTCCTTACCCTAGTAGGTCGAGGCTAGCTACCTCGTATTTACTTAGGGATGCGCGCTTATGATGTATGTATGTGGTACAAGCCAGGGCCCAAATGATGTTATGATGATTATGTTTAAGAAAGGAAAAGTATGTTTTAAAAGATTAAGCATCCTTATGATATATATGCATTGCCCATGCATTCATTATGGAAAAGTATGTTTATGAAAAGTATGTTCATGAAAAGTATGATTTTAAACTAAGCATCCATATATGTATATGCATTCCACTCATGCATCCATTCATGTTATGCATTATGCTATGATGATAAGATTTTATGCTTACGTTTCATGTTAAGAAGTATGCATGAGAATGAACGATTTATGCCATGAAGAATGCCATGCTACTATGTTTATGATTTATGCCATGAAAGATGCCATGCTACTATGTTTATGATTTATGCCATGAAAGATGCCATGCTACTATGTTTACGATTTATGCCATGAAGAATGCCATGCTACTATGTTTACGATTTATGCCATGAAAGATGTCATGCTACTATATTTATGATTTATGCCATGAAAGATGCCATGCTACTATGTTTACGATTTATGCCATGAAGAATGTCATGCTACTATGTTTATGATTTATGCCATGAAAGATGTCATGCTACTATGTTTACGGTTTATGCCATGAAAAATGTCATGCTACTATGTTTATGATTTATGCCATGAAAGATGCATGCTACTATGTTTACGATTTATGCCATGAAGAATGTCATGCTACTATGTTTATGATGTATGCCATGAATTATGCCATGCTTAAAATGTTTACCATGTTTATGTGCATGCCATGCTAAAGTGATCTAAGATGTTATGTTTTAAGTAGAGCATCAAGTATGTTAAAGTTTATGTATGACGAATGTTTTAGTGAGTAGGAAAGAGTCTTACTAAGCCTGTGTGCTTATAGTCTTCTTTCCTTATACCGCAGATCATGCAAGGGGATAACGAGGAAGCAGCAGGAGGGCCTGAAGTATGTGTGTGTTGGTGACTTGGCCCATGAAATCGAATGTGTTAACCGTTTATGCTAAGAACTTCATTTTGCTACCTATATGCTCGAATAGTGACTTATGGAACTTTATGATAAGATGTCCAGTATGATATGATATGAACCTTATGGTATGATGTTAAGCATGTTATGATATGATGATTAAGCATGATGTTCATATGTGAAGTTCCATGTCATTATATTAGGGATGGTAGTAGGGGCATGTATATGTAATGTTTAAGTTATTCCGCTGCAATATGATGTTACATGCCTTAAGTATGTCAGTGTAACGCCGCTTTAGGAAAAAAAAAAAGCGGGCGTTACAGATACCATCGCGAGTTTGCTTGATTTCAAGTCCGAGGAAGAAAGTCAACTCTCCCACTAGACTCATTTCAAACTCACTCTCCATGTGTCCGATAAATTCACGTAAATAGCCCTTGTTGTTTGAGCCACAAATTATGTCATCGACATATACTTGGGCTACAAATATATTGTCACCATCTCTTCGTAGAAATAGTGTGGGGTCTATCTGACCTCTAACGAAACCCTTTCCAATTAAGAATGCCGACAACCGCTCATACCAAGCCCGGGGTGCTTGTTTAAGACCATAGAGTGCCTTCTTGAGCTTGTACACGTGGTTTGGATATTCGGTACTCTCAAACCCTGGTGGTTGTTCAACATAGACTTCTTCCCTAATTAAACCATTTAGGAATGCCGATTTGACGTCCATTTGAAATAGTTTGAAGCCTCGATGTGCTGCAAATGCAAGCATCAATCTGATGGACTCTAATCGTGCCATGGGAGCATAAGTCTCATCATAATCAAGACCTTCAACTTGACTGTAGCCCTTGGCTACCAAGCGTGCCTTGTTTCTAATGATTTCTCCCTTGTGGTTTAATTTGTTCTTGAAGACCCATTTAGTTCCAATAATAGTGGTCTTCTTGGGCCTAGGGACTAAGTCCCAAACTTGACTCCTCTCAAACTGACCTAGTTCATCTTGCATTGCAATAATCCAATCGGGATCATTTAATGCTTCATCAATTTTCCTAGGTTCAATTTCGGAAATTAGAGCAACTTCATTAGCCTCATTCCTGAAGAATGATCTAGTCCTAACCCCTTGATGGATGTCTCCAACAATTTGGTCTTGGGGATGACTAGAGGCTAGTCTCGTTTGCCTTGGTGTTGGTGGTGCTTCTTGAACGAGTTCACTAGACACAAGTTCAGCCTCAGGATCCGGCTGATCAACGAGTTGTCTAGGCTCACCGTCATCAGACTCATCACCATCAACAATACTCGGATTTTCATTCAAACTAAGTCTCCTTAGTTCGATTTGAACTCCTTCTACATTATCTGACTGGTCAATTGGTTTTGAAACTTCCTCAAAAACCACATCAGAAGACTCCTCAACTAGTCTAGTTCTCTTGTTGTAGACTCGGTAAGCTTTACTAACGAGGGAGTACCCGACTAGTATCCCTTCATCAGCTTTTACCGTGAACTTTCCAAGGTGATCCTTGGTGTTTAGGATGAACACCTTACAACCAAACACCCTAAGATGTTTAACTGTAGGTGGTTTCCCGAACCAAAGTTCATGGGGAGTCTTTTCTAAAAACCTATGGATGAGAACTCGGTTTTGCACATAGCAAGCTGTATTAACAGCTTCAGCCCATAAGTAACTTGGGAGTGAGTACTCATTAAGCATGCTTCGTGCAGCCTCTTGAAGTGCACGGTTCTTCCTCTCTACAACACCATTTTGTTGTGGTGTTCTAGGAGTAGATGTTGGTGCAAGTTGCATCAATGATGTTCTCCTTTATGTGTTTTAATGTTTGACAATATACTTAAGTCAGTAATATGTTGAACAGACAAAGGGGAGCGAAGGAGAAGTAACCTAAGCCTGAGAAAAGTCCTAGTTAAGCTAGGCATGGAAACCCTAAGACCTAGCGAAGGGCTGCTAGGCTCTGGCGAAGGGCTGCCAGAACGAAAAAGACCTAGCGAAGGGCTGCTAGGCTCTGGCGAAGGGTTTCCAGAAAGAAAAGACCTAGCGAAGGGCTGCTAGGCACCTGACGAAGGGCTGTCAGGAAAATAAGTCCTAGCGAAGGGCTGCTAGGCACCTGACGAAGGGTTGTCAGGGGAACAAGTCCTAGCGAAGGGCTGCTGGGCACCTGACGAAGGGCTGTTAGGGAAACAAGACCTAGCGAAGGGCTGCTAGGCACCTAGCGAAGGGCTGCTATGCATAGAAGACCTAGCGAAGGATTGCTAGGCACCAGGCGAAGGACCGCTTGGTAACAAAGACCTAGCGAAGGGCTGCTAGGCACCTGGCGAAGGACTGCTAGGAAATGAAGACTTGGTCCGAGGGACTAAGCAACTTAGCTGAGCGATGACTAAGGACAGGAGTAGAGACGGGTCGGGGTTCAGGCGTCTCGAGATCCGGAGTAATCGTAGGCTAAGCAAAAGTCCATCCGAAGGACTGGGTGGCAACCGTCTCCTGAAAGGAGTAGGTGAAGGGCGAGCTCTCGGGGATAGGAACTCGTGCCGGTTCGACCTTGGGTTTCGTGCAAATCCGAAGTCAGAACCATGTCCTTAGGCTTAATATTTCATGTATATGTGCTTTATGTTTATGTATCTTGCAGGTACCAAGAACCAGAGACAAAGCAAAGAAGTGAAGCTGGAATGCCCTAACCAGGGCGCCCCCAGCAGTGGGGGCGCCCCCAGCAAAGCACAAAAGCAGAGTAAATATGAAGCAGGCAAAATAGGTGTCAACGGGGGTGCCCGGAGCGTCCGGGGTGCCCGGATTAGTAGCTGTTTTGCTGTTTCGAAGTCAGAACACAGGATAAGCCCTCACGGGGGCGCCCGGAGTGTCCGGGGCGCCCCCAGGCAGTACTAAGACACTGTTTCGCTGTTTTGAATCCAGAAGCAAAGGATAAGCGCTCAGGAGGGCACCCGGGATGTCCGGGGCACCCTGGTCAATGATCTTATCACCTGCGGCGAGGTAGGCGCAAGGATGAGGTTTGACCGAGTCTTCCGGGGCGCCCCCAGCGACTAGGGCGCCCCCAGGAGTGCTATAAAAGGGGTCTCGACCCCACTGCTTCAAACACACTTTCCAACTTCGAATCTGTTCATTCCGACTGACGACAACGCGCTAAAGACGAGGTTCTGCGATCGGGAGGCTCCAGGAGGAAGTGCGCGGCACTTCGGAGGTCCAGATCGGCCGAGCTTCACACTTTGTGTTTTGGTTTGCAATTAATTACAGTATTTATTTTTCCATATTATTGTTTGTAATATTGCACTGTAAGTCGGGTTTCTCCGCCTCCGGAAATTCCGGAAAGGAGACTATTAGTGGACTCAACGCCGAGTACATAGGCCTTGGACGTACTGACCCTGGGGGGTTGGGAACCAAGTAAATAAACCTGCTGTGTCCACTGTGTATTGCTTTTTTATTTTTATTTTTATGTTTTCCGCTGCGCTACTAATATTCTGAGTCCAGTTTTACGAAAGTCTCATGAAAGTTTTCACGATCGATATTCACCCCCCCCCCCTCTATCGACGGCACCGGTCCTACAAGTGGTATCAGAGCCAAGTTGCTCTTCACCGGAATAACCGCCGACGGAGCAAAGATGCCAGGAGTTGAGGGGGAGCCCAAGGGTGAATCAGGTACAATTTTTTTTTTAATGTCTAATTTTAAGTTGCATATTATTTATTTCACGTGCAGGGAGAGAGGGCACTATAAAAATCAGTGCCCTACTCGTAAGACTCGGTCTACACCACCGGCGGCGAAGGAGGTACCAACGCCAGGAGTCCGGAAGAACAAGGAACATGTACAATGCTTCAAATGCGAGAAGTACGGACACTACAAAAACAAGTGTCCGGCGAAGGTACGGAAAATTTATGTTCCGAAAATTTTTCCTGCAATATTTTGTGATAATTTAGTTAATTTTTCTGATAAATTAGAATTACTGCATAATAAAATTAGCCTCTTGCATGATAAGTTAGAAAATAAAGATATGACTAAAATATCAGAAATTAATTGTTTAATTCAAAATATAAATTCAGAAATTAATAAAATTAATTCTGATAATTATTCTGATAATAATTCTGATAAAATCAATTCTGATAATATTACTGACAATTTTAATTCAGAAAAAGTTAATCCTAAGGATAACTCCGAATTTGAATTTGAAAACCTTAAGGATAATTCTGAGGATAAACATGATCTTATTGAAAATTATTCTGAGGATAAACATGATTTAATTGAAAATTATTTTGAGGATAGAAATGATTTTATTCTTGATAATAATTTAATTATAGATAATCCTGAAGACTACTATAAAACCTTAACTAGTGGCCCATTTTACTCCACAAACTTTGAGGATATTGATTTTGAGGAGGAAATGGAATTTTCTAAGATTAGGGCCATAATTAATGAAAATTACAAAGGATCAAATAAATCAAAATTAATAGAAAAATTCGGAAAGAAAAATAAAAACGAAGAAGAAATTTTCGAAATAATGAAAATGATGAATTTAAACCCACAACTGTTAATTAAACCTTAGTTAAATCTTAATTAATTCAATTAAATCATTTAAACCTTAATTAATCAAATTAATTCAGTTAAATCTTAATTAATTCAATTAAATCTTAATTAAATCAATTAAATCTTAATTAATTCAAATAAATCTTAATTAAATCAATTAAATCTTAATTAATTCAAATAAATCTTAATTAATTCAATTAAACTAATCAATTCAATTAAACTTTAACTAATCTAATTAACTTTAATTAATCAATTTAATTCAATTAAACTTCAATTAAAGCAACAAATAATTCGAATTAATCCACTTAAATTCAATTAAATTCAATTAAATTCAAATAATTCAAATTAATCCACTTAAATTCAATTAAATTCAAATTAATTCAATTAATTCACCTTAATTCAAATTAATTCAATAAATTCACTTTAATTCAATTAATTCAAATTAATTCACTTTTCAATTAAATTCAAATTAACTCAACTTTAATTCAATTAAATTCAAATTAACTTAATTTTAATTCAACTAAATCCAATCTTAAATCACTTAAACCTGAACCAAACTAAAACCTTACCCAAACCGCAACAATTAATTCAATAAAATCAAATATATCAAAGTGGGTTGACATATTCGCAGGTTCACATGATATGTATCAAATCGAGAATTTGATACATTCTTAGAAACAAAAATAAAATGTCTTGACTTGTTTGACTCATGCATAATTGTCATGCCATGCATTTGCTATTTTCCTTTAAAATATATGACATGTCATTCATATTTAATTTTTATGCATAATTTAGAAAGGTCATAAGAAAAAGATAATTGAAATTTGGCAACATAGTATTGGGAGGAGGTGAGATGATAGTACGTTGGGGAAACCAACTCTAATAAGATCAAGTCTACTTGGTCTCTTTAGACTGGTGAAACCAGTCGAAGCTACCGATCCAAGACCCAAGCTAGTTAGACTAGAAAATGACCTAATTTAATTTGAAAATGAAATTTCATTAAAAGGCTTTGTCAAGGAAAGGGTGGATGATCCCATAAGTCTAAGGCCAAAGAAGGCCTAGTGCCTCGCCAAGACCTGGAAGCCAATTTCTGAAATTCAAATTCAAATTATCTTTTGTCAAATTCGAATCTAACACAAATTTCAATTAAATCTTAGATTTAATAATGGAAAATGATTCAAGCATCTCACAATACACCTATAAGGCAATCATGCTTGTTGTATTGATACATCTAAAATGGGTGAGATGTTAAGGACTAATGAATTGAAAAATATTTTTCAAAATTGTTTTTCAAAATTATTAGAATATTTTCCTA
Organism: Boesenbergia rotunda; assembly: GCA_024364735.1. Classification (NCBI taxonomy): domain Eukaryota; kingdom Viridiplantae; phylum Streptophyta; class Magnoliopsida; order Zingiberales; family Zingiberaceae; genus Boesenbergia; species Boesenbergia rotunda. The sequence goes on from JAGFNQ010002213.1 coordinate 11,899, forward strand.
AAAATATATTTTTCAAAATAGAGCTTTAACATAATAATGTTTTTATGGAATTCATGCTTGTCTGATTGATTATATATATTACACATTTTTCAAAAAGGTATATTGTTTTCAAAAATTGATTGACTCACGCAATTAGACACAAGCCTCTTAGGACAGCACTAAAGTTCCTTAGGGTACTTAGATAGAGTCAAACAGCATTGATGCAGGGGGAGTGCTTTTCATATTTTTCAAACTGCACTTTAAAAACATTACTATTATTTGAAAATATCTTTTTGAAAATCATGCTTTAATCGTTATCACTTGTGGCTTTTCGAAAAAGATTTTACCTATTGCAAAAATCAAATGTTTACCTGTTCTTTTGATTCTGATAAACCCTAAAGACACAGAGGAAGGTCCACTTCATAATCTAAAAAGGACTCCTAGGATGTGTCAGATTTAGGGGGAGTCTGAGTCAAATTTTTTTCCAAGTCTTAAACTATTTTTTATTATTAGAAAATTCCTTTGATTTGAATCAAACCTTAAGACTCAAAGGAAGAGTACTTGTGGTCAACAAGCTTCCCAGGACTGAGTCAAGTTTAGGGGGAGGTCAAATTAAAAGAATTATTCAATTACATGCTTTTAAAATACTAAAAATCTATGTTTTTCAAAATACCACTTGTTAAAATTTGTGTGACTTATGAAATGATTTTGAAATAATAGTTACTTAGGTTGGAAAAATTCCCAGGACACTTAGGAAATGTCCTTGTGGTCAACAAGGTTTCCTAGGATAGTGTCAGACTGGAAAATAGACCAAGTTAAGTAAAATATTAGATCTTCAAAATTCACAGTTTTTCAGCACATACTTTGTGAAATATTATCATTTTTCTTAAAAATTTATAATAATATTTACTTGTTTGAAAACTTTCCAGGACACTTAGGAAATGCCCTTGTGGTCAACAAGGTTTCCTAGGATGGTGTCAGACTGGAAAAGAAACTCAATCAAGTAAAATATTTTCAAAAAAAAAAGGACTTATGTCTTTCAAAACCAATATTCTTAATTTTGAAAAAAAAAATATTTTCAAATGTATTGTTAAGTACTTAATTTCTCAAAAAATATACTTATATTTTTTCAAAAAGGGATTTAAATAATCTTTTAAAAGTACTTGCACTCCTTACAAATCATCTTTTCAAAGTACTTATATTTTAAACCTAGAGCATTTTTCAAATTTATGCAATTTTTTTTTAAAAACAAAATTGCACTAAGTATTTTCAAAACAAAAATTCAAAGTTTTTTATTGTTGATGCAAGTTTTTTTTGATGCATGACAAAGGGGGAGAGAGTGCTTAAGTTAGAATTTTTTTTCAGTTAGAAAATTTTTTACTCTCCCAAAACCTATACCTTTTAGTTTTTCTATCCCAAGGATAGTAATTTAGCCCCTTAAACCAATCTAACTTAAGTTATTATCAAACATCAAAAAGGGGGATATTGTTGGTGCAAGTTGCATCAATGATGTTCTCCTTTATGTGTTTTAATGTTTGACAATATACTTAAGTCAGTAATATGTTGAACAGACAAAGGGGAGCGAAGGAGAAGTAACCTAAGCATGAGAAAAGTCCTAGTTAAGCTAGGCATGGAAACCTTAAGACCTAGCGAAGGGCTGCTAGGCTCTGGCGAAGGGCTGCCAGAATGAAAAAGACCTAGCGAAGGGCTGCTAGGCTCTGGCGAAGGGTTGCCAGAAAGAAAAGACCTAGCGAAGGGCTGCTAGGCACCTGACGAAGGGCTGTCAGGAAAATAAGTCCTAGCGAAGGGCTGCTAGGCACCTGACGAAGGGTTGTCAGGGGAACAAGTCCTAGCGAAGGGCTGCTGGGCACCTGACGAAGGGCTGTTAGGGAAACAAGACCTAGCGAAGGGCTGCTAGGCACCTAGCGAAGGGCTGCTAGGCATAGAAGACCTAGCGAAGGATTGCTAGGCACCAGGCGAAGGACCGCTTGGTAACAAAGACCTAGCGAAGGGCTGCTAGGCACCTGGCGAAGGACTGCTAGGAAATGAAGACTTGGTCCGAGGGACTAAGCAACTTAGCTGAGCGATGACTAAGGACAGGAGTAGAGACGGGTCGGGGTTCGGGCATCTCGAGATCCGGAGTAATCGTAGGCTAAGCAAAAGTCCATCCGAAGGACTGGGTGGCAACCGTCTCCTGAAAGGAGTAGGTGAAGGGCGAGCTCTCGGGGATAGGAACTCGTGCCGGTTCGACCTAGGGTTTCGTGCAAATCCGAAGTCAGAACCATGTCCTTAGGCTTAATATTTCATGTATATGTGCTTTGTGTTTATGTATCTTGCAGGTACCAAGAACCAGAGACAAAGCAAAGAAGTGAAGCTGGAATGCCCTAACCAGGGCGCCCCCAGCAGTGGGGGCGCCCCCAGCAAAGCACAAAAGTAGAGTAAATATGAAGCAGGCAAAATAGGTGTCAACGGGGGCGCCCGGAGCGTCCGGGGCGCCCGGATTAGTAGCTGTTTTGCTGTTTCGAAGTCATAACACAGGATAAGCCCTCACGGGGGCGCCCGGAGTGTCCGGGGCGCCCCCAGGCAGTACTAAGACACTGTTTCGCTGTTTCGAAGCTAGAAGCAAAGGATAAGCGCTCAGGAGGGCACCCGGGATGTCCGGGGTGACCTGGTCAACGATCTTATCACCTGCGGCGAGGTAGGCGCAAGGATGAGGTTTGACCGAGTCTTCCGGGGCGCCCCCAGCGACTAGGGCGCCCCCAGGAGTGATATAAAAGGGGTCTCGACCCCTCTGCTTCAAACACACTTTCCAACTTCGAATCTGTTCATTCCGACTGACGACAACGTGCTAAAGACGAGGTTCTGCGACCGGGAGGCTCCAGGAGGAAGTGCGCGGCACTTCGGAGGTCCAGATCGGCCGAGCTTCACACTTTGTGTTTTGGTTTGCAATTAATTACAGTATTTATTTTTCCATATTATTGCTTGTAATATTGCACTGTAAGTCGGGTTTCTCCGCCTCCAGAAATTCCGGAAAGGAGACTATTAGTGGACTCAACGCCGAGTACATAGGCCTTGGACGTACTGACCCTGGGGGGTTGGGAACCAAGTAAATAAACCTGCTGTGTCCACTGTGTATTGCTTTTTTATTTTTATTTTTATGTTTTCCGCTGCGCTACTAATATTCTGAGTCCAGTTTTACGAAAGTCTCACGAAAGTTTTCACGATCGATATTCACCCCCCCTCTATCGACGGCACCGGTCCTACAGTAGAGAACTCATGTCAATAACCCTTATCTTGACAAAATTCTAGAAACCTTTGGTTTTGAAATTCACCTCCATGATCACTTCTTATTGTCTTAATTGTTGATGATTTCTCATTTTCAACCCTTCTACAAAAAGAAATGAAAATATATAAGGTTTGATCCTTATGTTTTAAAAAGAAAGTCCAAGTATATCTAGTGAAGTCATCAATGATAACAAAGCAATATCTACTTCCATTCAGTGATATGATAGTGCTATAGTCAAATAAATCCATGTGAAGTAAATCTAAAGCATTGGAAGTACTTACAGTGCTTTTACCTTTATGTGCAGATTTTGTTTGCTTACCCATTTGACACGCATCACATAATTTATCTTTTCCATACTTGATGCTCGGTAAGCCTCGAACTAGTCCCTTGTTGGCCAACTTCCGGATGTTCTTCATGTTCACATGTGCTAGCCTCCAGTGCCAAAGTGTGGACTCTTCTTGTTTTGACATGAAACACTTAGCAAGAGCATTAGTAGCACTTTTAAATGAAACTTGATAAATATTGTCTACTCTTGCTCCTACTAGTACCGTGTCCAAGGTGTCATTTTGTCTAACTAGACATTGACTTGGTTGGAAGTCAATTGTGTAACCCGTGTCACACAATTGACTGACACTTAGGAGATTAAACTTCATCCCCTTGACTAGAAGGACATTTGAGATTCTAAGACATCCGGATATTTGAATGTCTCCTATTCCTATGACCCTAAGGCTACCATTGTTACCAAATGATACATTACCTCTACTCTTCTTGTGAAATGTGGTAAATAATGATCTATCCCCGGTCATGTGTTTGGAGCATCCACTATCAACGAACCAAGTTGATAGATGCTCCCCCTCAATCATAACCTACACAATTCGAAAAATAGAAGTCTTAGGTACCCAAACCTTGGGACCTAATGCATCAACTAAACATGACTTAGGCACCCATGCTTTGACAACTTTCTTTTGGATTTTGGGTGTCCTAGAATGTCTCATGTCAGTCCTAGACATGAGAGATACAAAAGAGGGTTCCTTAGGGCGGTAACCAATACCGGCCCTATTGTAGACCGCTCTTTGGGCATTTAATATCATATCTAAGGTCTTAGAGCTATTTGAGAATTTCCCAAGAATATTCTTGAGCTTCTCAACTTCACTCTTCAAGGATTGGTTTTCCTCTACTAACCCATTATCATGCATATCACTGATTTCCTCAACCTTAGAGGATTTCAGGCTTACAATCTCATGTTTCAAAGATTTAACTTCATCTTCTAGTAATTCAACATGCAAGTCATCAATGTTATCATCCCTAGAAGCTTTCAATTGATCAATTTCTAATTGCAATGCTTTAACTTTGTTTTTGGATTTCTTAAGCATACTAGTTAAACATGCAATTGCTCTATAACATTTTTCAAGCTCGGGAGAAGTTACCTCTTCATCATCCGAAGATGATGAAGCCGCGTTTGAGGAGCATGAAGTGTTAGTGATATGAGAGAAGTGTCCTAAAGCAATCGCCTTATGATATAAACATTTATATTAATAAATGATAATTCACTATTTGAGTATACATGTTTTGTGTATTTGATTGGGATCTTAAACTCATCTACTGAATGTCCGCAATACAACTCACAGCATAAGAGAATTTGTGATGGGATCACAACTAGTGATTATCTCTACATGTGCAATTGTGAAGTATTGAAACTATCCCTAGTCGATGAATTGATAAAAACGGACACTATCAATTCTGTTGAGACTAGCATGGGTTATTCTCTAATCAGCTGATTCTCACTGGCTGGTGACATTGGAATGTCCGGAGATAAACATGGATGCTAGTTGAGGGAACTAGTTCATTGGAGTGACTAGCTGTAAGACTTCATATGGTTATCTATATAGATATGTCAATGAAGTTCTTACTGCAGCTTAAGTGCGATGTTCCTTTGACTTGCGGTGTTCAAGTCATCTTGGTCATGGAGACTTATACTTTAACATCTTAAGCAAGCATCTCCAAGGAGGTGTGGACCCAGGATGATTGGGTATGAGCCGAAGTGCCCGAAGATGTTTGAACAGCCTACAAAGGATTCACCACTCCTTGCGAGGAGATGTATACCCAGGCGTATCGTCGGATTGTTACTCAAAACCTCTGGCCAGAGTATATCATGTTAAGAGTGCGAGTCTCTTAAATACATGAGAGTAATTAGAAATCCAAAGGACGAGAAAGACATTACTTGGGCTAGGTGTGACGTAGTCAGCCTAGTGGGGGCTGACACCATAGACCGTGTCCTGAACCAAGTGGGTATAAGGTGGTGAAGGGAATGGGGCACGATTCATTAGAGCTGCTGAAGGGTTTCAGAATAATTTCTTATGAGGTCAAACCGTTGATCTTTCGATTAATTGGGGATCATGATGTACTACTAGGTGCCACTCATGATCGTTCTATAATTAGTTGATTATAGACGGCCAACATAAATCGAAAGCCTATTTAGTCACACGCACTACGAGTAATCCGAAGGATTTAAAACGAGTTGAAAATTGGATTTTCCGATCAAGAGAAATAAGTCGAATCTGAGTTAATCAGAGGCGCAATGGAAGCTAAAAATGGCTCTAAGTCTTTTGAAGGCTTTTTGGGCGAATTAAATGAGTTTAATTCGCGTTGGTTCGACTCGGTTTGGGCCGGCCAAAGATGGTGCCAACCCTCCTTGGTTGGCCGACCACCTAAAGGGAGAGAACCAATTAATTTTGGTTTAATTAATAAAATAGATCTAGCACGATTTATTTTATAAATTATGGATAAATAAATTTGTATAAAGAAATTTATATAAATAAATTTATAGAAATTTATTCCTTTTATGGAAGTTAAAATAATCCATGAATTGGTTTATTTTAATTTTATAAAATCAATTATAAATTGATTTTTCCATAATAAGAAAGTTTATAAATTTCTTATAAAATTTATTCCATAATTTAAGAGAAGAAGAATTTGTTTTATTATAAATTAGTTATAATAAGACTAGGCTTAACAGAATAAGTCATAAGAAATTTTATAAGATAAAATTCTTATGATAAATAATTCCGTTAATTCTGTTAAAGAGGAGACTTAGCGAGGGAGAAGCAACTATATAAGGAACCATAGGCAAGCCTTGGATTCCCAACTAATCAATTGAGTAATTGATATAGAGCTCCCTCTATCTCTCTCTTTTATTCTTCTCTTCTCCTTCTCTCTTTCCCTTAGGGCCGGCGCCCATTGAGTGAATTAGGGCCGGCCCCCTTCAACAACCTAGGGCCGGCGCACATCCTTCCCTAGGGCAAGTTGCCGTGAGCTTCAAGAAGAAGGAGAAACGAAACAAGAAGAAGAAGAAGCGGATAGCGACTCCTCTCTTCCCGGAATTCGATTCCGTTTTCTTGGTGGTTAGTTTCCCTTTCCTCTCTTGATCTTTCTTGTTGTGCCTATAGAGAATCTAGTAGTTCTCGTCGGCACAAAACTCGTGACTTTGCGAAGTCATCCCGAAGAGAACTCGACGTGGACGCGAATAGAGGCGGAGCTTCCAAGGGACGCTACGGTTGGATCTCGTCCCTTACTTCGAGTTACGAGAGGTATAATGTAAATTAGTTTACTTTTCCGCAAAGTTTTATTTAATGATTATGTCAACACATCATAAGGTTGCATGCTAGATACGTGGTTAAATTAATTTAGGAAATTAATTTATGCTAATTCTTCCGCTGCACGTAAAAATTTTAAATTTTACGAACCCGTATCCTTGTCGACATGCACCCGGTCCCAACATGAAGTTTCTTCACTGCCCTCCTCTCCAAGGGCCATGAGAGCCACTTGCCTTGTGCTCTTCTCCTCCTTCTCATCATCGGATGAACTAGAAGATGACTCATCCCAAGAAGCCTTCAAGGCTTTCTTCTTCTTCTTGGATTTCTCTTCTTTTCTTTTAGGTTTCTCCTCCTTTTTAAGCTTCGGACATTCATTCTTGAAGTGTCCTCTCCTACCACACTCAAAGCAAGATGCATTATTCTTATCAAGTTTGGATTCACTAGTATTACCTCTCCTCTTGAAACGTCGATCTCTTCGCATCATCCTTCGCACGAAGTTTGCCATTTCGGATGAAGAGGAGCCACTGCCATCTTCCTCTGAGTTTGACTCGGATTCGGAGGAGGATGAAGATGATGAGATCTCTTTCTCCTTCTTCTTCTCCTTCTTCTTCTTAGTGGTCCGGTCCCCTGCAACTAAGGCAATCCCCTTCTCCTTGGGGCCTTTGTTAGCCATTTCATGCAATTCCATCTCACAAAATAAGTCATCTAATTTTACAATAGATAAATCCTTGGATACTTTGTAGGCATCCACCATGGATGACCATAAAGCATTCCTTGGAAATGCTTTCAAGACATACCTCACAAGGTCGCGATTCTCGACCTTTTCATCAATTGAATGAAGTCCATTAAGAACTTCCTTGAACCGGCTATGGAGCTCACTTACCGACTCATTCTCCTTCATGGAGAGATTTTGAAGTTGATTGAGGAACAAGTCCCTCTTTGCAATCCTCGAGTCCCGGGTGCCTTCATGGAGCTCTATGAGTTTGTTCCACAAGTCTTTTGCACTCGTGAAGGGACCAACCTTGATGAGTTGGTCTTTGTTCATGCCGCATTGTAGAGTGACAACCGCCTTAGCGTCGGCTTCACTCTTCCTTGTTTGTTCGGCAGTCCACCGAGATGATTCGAGTTCCTTGCCTTCATCATCCTTAGGAGGGATGAATCCTTCCTTCACCGCGAACCACGTATGGATATCCATCTTCAAATAATATTCCATCTTTGATCTCCAATATTGGAAGTCGGCGCCATCAAAGAATGGAGGTCGGGTGGTGGAGAAGCCTTCTCTCAAAGCCATCTTGTTGAGAACTCTCGGTTGTTAAGCCGTAAACAGAGCACCTTGCTCTGATACCACTTGTTGGGAACGAGATGGCTATAGAGGGGGGGTGAATATAGACAATCGCTTGCCCCTTGAAAACTTATCATGATTTCTGCAACTCAAATATCAGTAGCACAGCGGAAAGAATGGAAAACAGAGTATGCAGAAAAACAAATGAGAGCAATGCACACACAACTAGCAAGATCGCTAACAAGGAGGGTTTACAAGGTTCGGGGATAACTTGCCCCTACTCCTTGGCGTGCCCTTGAGGTGGGCGATCCCTTGATCGTCGGCAGATCAAGCCCCGGTTAACACCGGATATGAAGCAACCTCCTTCTCGGTGGAGAAACCTCTCCACAGTGTGTTTCAAACAATGATATATAATGAGCACAATGCAACAACAACAAGAAAGATCTTACTCAAACACTTAGCAAGGATTAAACACAGCAAGCTTCCCGAGCTCCACCCAGTGGCGATCTCACGCAGACCCCTGTCTGCTTCGTGTCTTCCCACTGTCGGACTCCCAGCTTCTTGTTTTCTCCTTCAAGCGCTCAAGTATGATGAATGCTTCTCAATAGCTTGCTTAGAATGGATGAAGAACTCAAGAACAGCAAGCTTCTATCAGCAGAACGCAAGAACACACAGGTTTTCAAAACTGAATCTCATCCTGAACTCAACTCTCGCGTTCCTTTTTGTTTCTCCGCCAAGCGACAGGTGACACCATCTCTGTAGCTCCCAGCTACTCCTCTGCCAACGCCATCCTCTACTGAGCTATCTCTGGACTCACTGAGCTCCTCAGTCGAGCTCCAGTCTTAGCTCCAGTCCGCAGCTCGCCGTTGCAACCTGAGATGGGAAAAGGGAAAAACCTGCTCCAAGGAAAGCACTCTTTGACTTCTCCTTGAGTGTTTGAATCCTCCCCTGTCACCTGAAACTCAATCAGAGCATTAGAGCAGAAGATCACAAAGCATATCACATACATCAGCAAATCGGATACGATCAGACGCTCTGACGACGTCTGACAGTGAAATTTGAATTAAAGTGATCGGTCACCGGACCGATCCAGGGTGTGTGGATCGATCACCAGACCGATCCACTACTTTGCTGGGATTCCCAGCTCTCGCAGCTATACACGCCTGATTGGTCACCAGACCGATCAGGGTGGATCCTGATCGGTCACCAGACCGATCAGATTGGATCCTGATCGGTCACCCAGACCGATCAAAGCAGATGAACAGTTACTTTTTAATCAAACCCAAGATTCCTGATCGGTCACCAGACCGATCCAAGGCTCTGATCAGCAAGGGAACTCACTCACTGTTTGCTCCCTGATCGGTCGTCAGACCGATTAGGAGCAAGACAGCAAGGAAGCAGCCTGCTCCCTGATCGGTCTCCGGATCGATCAGGAGCCACACAGTAGATTCCCAATCTCACTGTGCGCTCCCTGATCGGTCACCAGTCCGATCAGACATAGCTGGATCGGTCACCAGACCGATCCACTAAGGAGCAGCATGCCAATGTCCCTGATCGGTCACCAGACCGATCCAGTGACTCAACCCTAGCCCTCCAAGCTAGGAATTCATCCACCTTAGCCCTCCAAGCTAAGGATTTTTCCATCTAACTCTCCAAGTTGGGAATTTGCACCTAACCCTCCAAGTTAGGACTTTTCACCTAGCCCTCCAAGCTAGGACTTTTCACCTAGCCCTCCAAGCTAGGACTTTTCACCCAACTCTTCCGAGTTAGAACATCATCCAACCTAGCCCTCTAAGCTAGGCACCTGACCCTCCAAGCCAGGACTTTTTCACCTAATTCTCCAGGATGGGAATTTGCACCTAACCCTCTAGGTTAGGACTTTTCACCTAGCCCTCCAAGCAAGGACTTTTCACTCAACCCTTCCGAATTAGGACTTTTCCAACACCTAACCTCCCAGGTTAGGATTTTTAACACCTAGCCTTCCAAGCTAGGATTTTCCACACCTAACCTCCCAGGTTAGGATTTTCCAACATCATGTCTAATCCTCGATTAGGACTTAATCATAATCATCACAATCATCACACCTAACCTCCCAGGTTAGGACTTTCCATATCATGCCTAATCCTCGATCAGGACTTAATCATAATCCACCTAACCTCCCAGATTAGGATTTTCCATATCATAATCATCCTCCTAAACTAAAATCGTTGTCAACACCAAAACAACAATCAGGGCCAGACTACATCAATAGTTTTATCTTACTATAGATATTGTTTACAATTCATAACTAAAACTATTACCTGAGAATTTAAAAAATTATGAGGTTGAATCCCAACTTTCGAATATATTCACCAAAATTCCACGGATATGCTACAATTCTTGTATGTCTAAGAAAATACTGAAGAGCGACTCTTTGATCTTCGCAATGTGTCGATCATTTAAAATTTGAAATGCTTCAAAAAAATATTTAAAATGCCCTAAAACACTACACCAATGTAATTTTTTCCCAAAGTCATCTGAAACCTATAGTTTTTATACATTACAAATTTATTCAGCAAAAATAAGTTTAAGAATGTGCACAAACTCTGCTATTTTGACCTAAGACTATCGCTAACATACCTTGCTGGTTTGTCCGAAGGAAGAAGATGCTGAAACAGCAACAGACCTTTCTCTTGCCATTATCAAAAATATAAGCATTGCAGAAACCCTAAACCCTACTTTGGATATTGCCGAGCAGTCTGGACTTCAACATTAACACTTACAACCGCCTCTGGGACACACACAAACACCTACGGGACTTCCCTAGGTTTTGGTTGGGGAGACGGATTTGGGGGATGTGCTCACGACGATAGCACAATGTCCACCACCTTCAACAATACCATTAACGTTGTTGTACTGAGAGATGAAAAATCGAGTCCATGTCCATCCGACCCATAAATTAATATTATACTGATATAGTGGTTCGGAAGTCTCGAAATATGAATCAAGAAAGCCATCACTTGGCGGGATGGGTATAATAGGAAGTTCACTATATGGGATGCGCCCTTTGGTAAAAAAGAAAGTATGGTACTCCTTTTGGTAATTACCGATTGTTGGGTATGTCCTTTGGTAAAAAGTCGTTCTGAAAATATCCAAGGAGGTTAAAAAGAGATATAAAATTAGCAAATTCATAGTATGAGGCAAGAGAAATAATCTTTAGAAAACTATCGTATTTTAAAGTCCTAATTTACCTATGAAACTTCAGAATTTATCACTAGAAGCGATCATAAGGTAATAATTGTTGCATTTATCTATCTAGATATACCATTCGTCAATCAGTGATTGAGCCAATGTTTATTTTCCTAAGTGAATGCATAATGAAAAAAAAATTATTAGATCAGATACTACATAAATTTTAAGATGATTGATTCGGTCCTATGAAAATTTTTTATTAGTGATCTGGATAATCGAGAAGCACTCGTGGTGGCCGGTTTAAAAGCCTAGCGTCCCAGGGGTTGCTCTTCATTTGGAAAATTTTTTTTTATAAAATACATCGTAGCTAGGGATCAAATTGTAAATGCCTGAGATAGTGATTAATCATTGATCCTGTCGCGGAGTGGAGTGGCAGCCCAACGGGCCGGACGGGCCTCCCGGGGGCCGCGAACCGATGAAGTGGTCGGATGTCGGCCGCGCCCCGCCTCGCCCCTGCAAAACAGAGACCGTCAGCGAACCCACCGGGGGAATCCCCGGTCAGGCACTCCGACGATCAAGTCAGTCCCCAGTATAGATGAGCGGAAACTGAATAGAGAGGGGGTAAGGGATGCGAGAGCTCGCTTGCGCGTACCTGCGGTAGGGGGAGTGCCAAGCTTTTATAATCGGGGGGAGCTGACAACCCTTGTCCGCATAGGTGGGACCGGGGTGTGATGACTGTCAGCCCGCGTGGAGCACAGAGGAGAGATGCGACATGGCGTGGGGTGCTCCGGCAGTACGTGAGTACTGGGTGCGCAGTACGGGGGTATTGGAAGCGCAGTACGGGGGTACTGGAAGCGCAGTACGCGAGTACTGGACGTGCGGGATGGCCGCGAGGAGATGTCAGTCGGTAGGTGAAGCGTGAGGAACCTCGTTAACAATATCGTACCCCGGAAGTAAGGATATGGAGGGGTGCGTGGGCGGGGCAGCCTGTACCCCGAGCGCCGACTGGCCGGTCTCTGTGTGCCGGGGACCGAGTCGGGTGTAGACCAGGGAGCGTGGGTCGCCACGCGTCCGACCGGTGGGGAGAAAGAGATGGAGCGCGGGGTACGTCCTGGGTCAGCGGGTATCACTAGACCTGACCTTACCGAGGGTGCAAAACCCAGCTCTAGGTCGGGGTGCATTAGTGTGCGTGATCGAGGCTTTTACGAGACCGGCTAGCTGGGAGGGGGCCCAGTTACCTTTTCAGACGATCTGATGGACCTATTTCCTCGTTTCCCTTCGCAAGGGTATCTGGGCGCAGGGCCCTGCTTGCTGATAAGGCGGTTGACCTGTCTACCAGGCCCTCATGGCGCCAGGCTGGCTAGCGGGCCCAGCCTATGCCTCTACCCGTAGGCAAGGCCGGGATCATAAGCGTCCCCCTCGAGTCTAGTCGAAGGAGGCGACGAGTCCGACTGACTGGACCATCTTTATTCCACGGAAGCCTGGCGCGTCGGGGAGATACGGGTCTCGTCTGAGGACTTCTCTGCGGGCTTGTCGAGGCCTTGGGATCCCGGTCGGCTATGAAACCACGCCGCCTTTCTTTTTACCACTGACGGTTCTGTATTCCTAAGCGACTGAGAACTTCACATCATTGCTGCTTACAACTGGGGAGTGATTCCACGTGTCTTATCCCTCTTCCTTCTCCACTCGCCTAGGTAGTTTCTCCTTTCTCCGAGGAAAGAGGTTGGGCGCAGGGCGCTCTGCTTCTTGGGCTCCACTAGGCCTGCTCCAGTGGCTACTGCTATCTGCCATTTCCGCCGTGGCCCACCTTCAGGTGGTCTTGCCCTCCTACATAACCGCGTATAGTCCGTTCGCTTCTCACTCCGGCGTGTTGTCTTCTCCCTTCTGGTTAGGGTTGCGGCTCTTACTCAGTGCTCACCGTTCCTTTTCGCGATCCTCTCGCCTTCTCCGTGCTTCCATGGCTTCTTCGTCTCGCAATCCTCACCCTTGGTATGTCACGGCAAGGTCCACTCTGACTCGTGACGACCTTGAGGCCATCAGGGCGGAGTTTCATATTCCGCCTGATCATGATCTTCGGTTGCCTTCTTCTTCGGACCAGCCAGCCACCCCACCGAGGTACTATATTACTGTTTCGCGGGACCACCTACGGGCGGGCCTGCGTTTCCCCATTCATCCCTTCATTGCCTCCGTGTGTCGCTACCTCCGTATAAACATGTCCCAATTGACCCTTAACTCCATCGCCTCCTTTGCGGGTCTGCCATCCTTTTCTTGTTATACCGGTGCTCCTCCCACATCGAACTTTTTCACCACTTTTTCTACCTAAAGAAACAGGAATGGGGCGAGTTTGTCTTCCAAGCTCGCTCTGGGACTTCCTTCCTTTCCTCTCTCCCTTCTGCCAGCAAGGGTTGGAAGGAGAGGTTTTTCTTTATCCGTCCCGCGATTTTCCCGACCTAGCCATCTAACTTTCGGCGGGATTTTTCCCACATGCCTCCTCACCATACGGATCCCAAAAAGTTCTCTCCCTTCGAGCACGCCCTCTTAGTATTCAGGGACAAACACTTCCCAATCGGACCCTTTTGGCCGAGAACATCCTGTCTGCGTTTGGCCTGAGTCCAGCGCCCTTCACTCGCCCGGCTTCTTTAAGTAAGTGGTTTTTACCTGTCATTTAACCCTGTCCGTTTCTTGACTTTTTCTTCCTGACCAGCTGAGATGATGTGCACGGCTGCTCCCGAGCGGGTTTCGGGTTGGGACAAGCTGAGGAGATGGAGGAGCGCCTCCGAGCGGTGATAAGGGAGCAGCGAACGCAAGATGTGGAGCGTCGAGCTGCGCAAGGGCAACGCTTAGCCCTGCTGGCCGAACAGGAAGCGTCTCTGTCCGGCTCTCCTTCCCCTGCTTCCTCTACGGAAGGAGGGAAGACTCCACCGTCGGGCTCGGAGGATACCCGCCCTCTGATTCGTTCTTTGCGACGACCTGGGGGTGTCGGCTCCGCATCTATCCCAACCGACCCCCTGGGGGCCTCTTCTAGTTGGCCCAGCAAAAGGCAGAGGGGTGAATCATCGACCGCCATCCTTCCGGCGCTGCCATCACCGCCTCCTTCCGCGGTGCTACCACTGGCCTCGACGATGGTACCCCCGAGGGATGCCTCCCCGCCTGGCCAGGAAGGTCCTACCAGCGAAGGCCTACTGCATATGCTGTCGCCCTCGCTATCTGACTGGCGTCTGAGCATGACTCTGCCGAGCGATACTGCCCCCATGAGGTCGAGGGACGTCCGGTTATATGGTCCAACCTCGGACAGATTCATGGCCGGCTTGCGGACGAGCAACTCAGTGAGCCCATCTGTCGGGGCGGACGACTTCATGGCTCTGGCTACCCAGGCAAGTGTCCCCTAGCTGAGGGGGGAGCGTTCCTTATTCCTTCTGCGGTTGACCGGCTTGTTTCTTGCAGTCTTGGGCTCAGCGCTATAGCATAAGCGTGGTGATGCTAACTCACGCTAAGGCTCGATGTCGCGTGGAGAGGCGTGTAGAAGACCTTGAAGCCCGGCTCCTCTATACACAGCTGACTTCAAGTACCAATTCCTTGAATGGTTTGAGGGCAGAGGCTGTCGGCCTCCAGGACATGCTGCGTCAGACCCAGGAGGAGCTGGAGATTGCTAAAGCTCAGATCGCCACCGCCGACGCCGAGGTAGTCCGTGCACAAGAGCGAGTGATACAAGTCGAACATGCTCACCTCCACGATCGCAAGCGCAAGGGTGAGTTGCAAACAGAACTCTTGAGGGCCAAGGCGCACCTCCCCTGGGCCAACGAGCAGATTTTGTCCCTTCGAACACAGCTGGCGGCTGAGAAGCGAGAGACCGACTCGCTCAGGTACCAACTTCAGGATCTGCGGGGCCTCCGCCCGGCTTGGGACGCGGCCCAGGTCGAACTGGGAGAGCTTCGTGACCAGCAGGCGTCCTGGGATGCCCTTCAGATTGAGCTAGCGGAGCTGCGTGCCTATCGGGAGGCTGAAGCGAGTCGGTTAGAAGACCATCGCTTGGCGTATTTAAACGATCCGACCCATGCAGCTGAGATTGCCCGACGATTTCTGGATGTGATGGAGCAGTATGGCCTCAACATAATTCGCCAGCTCAGGCTCGGTGGGTTTTTAACCCCAGATTTTTCTCCCAACGCCGTCTCGCTCCCTGATTTGTGCAAGGACCTGCCCTCTGTGGCTGATCAACTTTTCAAGTGAAGCTGGTGTTTTTGCGCCTTCTGTTTCCTTGTATGCGAGGGGTTTCCGACCCTGGTTTTTGTAAGGCGCTTGCGCCTTTGACTATGATGCTTCCCCTTTTACGTGTTTGAGTAGCGTTTTCTTTCGACCCTGATGGATGCGTATGCGAGCTCTATGCCCATCTTTCTGATGGGCGATATTCCAGCCTGCGGGACGGATGTCCTTTCCCTGGTGCTTGTCTGTGAGGGTCTTTGGTCTTTATGAGGCGTGCTCAGGATTCTGGCTCCTGTCTCGGCACGAGGACCCAATCCCCCGTCAGGACCTCTGGCAAGAAGGTCTGAAGGTACATAGCTTGTGGACGTCTCGGCGTGTCAGCCGAGTGGGATCCGGGGAGCGTGGGCCACCACGCGCCCGTTCATGGCTCGGGCCGAGGGATCAGCTGGAGCGGGCCCGCGATGCGTATGGCCTCTTGGCCGAGCAGGACCCGGGGAGCGTGGGCCGCCACGCGTCTGCTCGAGGCTCGAGCCAAGGGATTAGTGGGAGCCGACCCGTGGTGAGTATGACCTCTTGGCCGAGCAGGACCCGGGGAGCGTGGACCGCCACGCGTCCGCCGGGTGTTGGCTTATTACCTTTCTGTCTTGAATGGCGGACCGCTTCTTCATCGTTTTTTCGTATTTCGGGCCCTACCTTGATGTCCAGCCGTAGGATGGGCTATCGCCCACGATCCTTCCATCAACGGCTAGGATTAACTTTTCATCCCTATATAGGTTCTGCGCTATGTCTCGTCTTCCTGCACTCCTTTGTCTCCCCCTTTTCTTCCTTTCATCTTCCTTGGCGTCTTAGCGCTCTATCCAAGATGCTGAGCGGCTTGTCCTGACGGAGGCTAAGGAAAGGCGGCCAGATATAAGGCGGTCGTGGGCGCCCTGCTTTCGGAGCCTATCCCATTCCTTCAGATACCACCCCGCCAGTCATCCCTGGACCTCCTACTTCGGCGCTAAACCATACCGCCACTTCCTCTGCAGACAAGGGCGAGGTGTTAGAGGAGGAAACACCAGACTCCGACATCGAGATATTGCCTTCAGATCCTTGCGTCAAGGGGCCCGAGCTTCCCCTGGATCGTTTTCACACCGGCTCATCTTCCCCCGGCGCTGCCTCCGCCTTGCTTCAGGAGATCCCTTCTCCTCCTGCTGCGGCGAGCGCCCGTCTTCTCTGCCAGTGACGGCGCCGATTACCTTGGCATTCCTTGAGACTCCAGATGTTCTACTAGCGCCCTCTTCGCCTCAACTTGCACCTCCTATCGAAGTCGCCGGGCCAATCCCCACTACCCTTCCACCAGGGGCTCCTACTTCCTCGTGTGNCTCTCCTTATTCAGGGACAAACACTTCCCAATCGGACCGCTTTTGGCCGAGAACATCCTATCTGCGTTTGGCTTGAGTCCAGCGCCCTTCATTCGCCCGGCTTCTTTAAGTAAGTGGTTTTTCCCTGTCATTTAACCCTGGCCGTTTCTTGACTTTTCCTTCCTGACCAGCTGAGATGATGTGCACGGCTGCTCCTGAGCGGGGTTTCGGGTTGGGACATGCTGAGGAAATGGAGGAGCGGCTCCGAGCGGTGATAAGGGAGCAGCGGGTGCAGGCTGTGGAGCGGCGAACTGCGCAAGGGCGACGCTTATCCCTGCTAGCCGAACAGGAAGCGTCTCTGTCCGGCTCCCTTTCTCCTGCTTCTTCTGCCGAAGGAGGGAAGACTCCACCGTCGGGCGGAGGATACCCGCCCTCTGAGTCGTTCCTTGCGACAGCCTGGGGGTGTCGGCTTTGCACCCGCCCCGGCCGACCCCCTGGGGGCCTCTTCTAGCCGGCCTAGCAAAAGAAAGAGGGGTGAATTGTCGACCGCCATCCTTCCGGCGCTGCTGCCACCACCTCCTTCCGCGGTGCTGCCAATGGCCCCGACGATGTTACCTTCAAGGGATGCCTCCCCGCCTGGCCAGGAAGGTCCTGCCAGCGAAGGTCTGCTGCATATGCTGTTGCCCTCGCTATCTGATTGGCGTCTGAGCATGACCCTGCCGAGCAATACTGCCCCCGTGCGGTCGAGGGACGTCCGGTTATATGGTCCAGCCTCGGACAGGTTCATGGCCGACTTGCGGGCGAGCAGCTCGGTGAGCCCGTCTATCGGGGCGGACGACTTCATGGCTTTGGCTACCCAGGCAAGTGTCTCCTAGCTGGGGGGGGAGTCTTGGGCTCAGAGCTATAGCATAAACGTGGCGATGCTGACTCACGCCAAGGCTCGGTGTCGCGCAGAGAGGCGCGTAGAAGACCTTGAAGCCCGGCTCCGCTATGCCCAGCTGACTTCAAGTAACGATTCCTTGAGCGGTTTGAGGGCAGAGGCTATCGGCCTCCAGGACATGCTGCGTCAGGCCCAGGAGGAGTTGGAGATTGCCAAAGCTCAGATTGCCGCTGCCGACGCCGAGGTAGTCCGTGCACAAGAGCGGGTGATACAAATCGAACAAGCTCACCTCCACGATCGCAAGCGCAAGGGTGAGTTGCAAACAGAACTTCTGAGGGCCAAGGAACCTCCCCTGGGCCAACGAGGAGATTTTGTCCCTTCGGACGCAGCTGGCGGCTGAGAAGTGAGAGACCGACTCACTCAGGAACCAACTTCAGGATCTGCGGGGCCTCCGCCCGGCTTGGGATGCGGCCCAGGTCGAACTGGGGGAGCTTCGTGACCAGCAGGCGTCCTGGGATGCCCTTCAGATTGAGCTAGCGGAGCTGCGTGCCTACCGGGAGGCTGAAGCGGGTCGGTTAGAAGACCATCGCTTGGCGTGTTTAAACGATCCGGCCCATGCTGCCGAGATTGCCCGACGGTTCCTGGATGTGATGGAGCAGTATGGCCTCAACATAATTCGCCAGCTCAGGCTTATCCCCAGATTTCTCTCCCGACGCAGTCTCGCTCCCTGATTTGTGCAAGGACCTGCCCTCTGTGGCCGACCAACTTTTCAAGTGAAGCTGGTGTTTCTGCGTCTCCTGTTCCTTTGTATGCGAGGGGCTTCCCGCCCTGGTTTTTGTAAGGCGCTTGAGCCTCTGACTGTGATGCTTCCCTTTTTACGTGTTTGAGTAGCGTTTTCTTTCGACCCTGATGGATGCGTAGGTGCGCCATACGCCCAGCTTTCTGATGGGCGCTATTCCAGTCCGCGGGACGGATGTCCTTTTTCTGGTGCTTGTCTGTGAGGGTCTTTGGTCTTTATGGGGCGTGCTCAGGATTCCGGCTCCTGTCTCGGCACGAGGACCCGATCCCCCGTCAGGACCTTTGGCGAGAAGGTCCGGAGGTACATAGCTTGTGGACGTCCTGGCGTATCGACCGAGTGGGATCCGGGGAGCGTGGGCCACCAAGCGTCCGCTCAGGGCTCGGGCCGAGGGATCAGCGGGAGCTGGCCCGTGATGAGTATGACCTCTTGGCCGAGCAGGACCCGGGGAGCGTGGACTGCCACGCGTCCGCTCGGGGCTCGGGCCAAGGGATTAGCGGGAGTTGGCCCGTGATGAGTATGACCTCTTGGCCGAGCAGGACCCGGGGAGCGTGGACCGCCACGCGTCCGCTCGGGGCTCGGGCCAAAGGATTAGCGGGAGCTGGCCCGTGATGAGTAAGACCTCTTGGCCGAGCAGGACCCGGGGAGCGTGGACCGCCACGCGTCCGCTCGGGGCTCGGGCCAAGGGATTAGCGGGAGCTGACCCGTGATGAGTAAGGCCTCTTGGCTACCCCTATTCCCCTCCTGCTCGAGTTGCCGAGTTAGCGATCCTTCTATCTTTTTTCAAGCATCCAGTTCCTTTAGGGCCACGTGTCACCGGGTGTGGATCTTTCAGGCGTTGGCTTATTGCCTTTCTGTCTTGAGCAGCGGACCGCTTCTTCGCCGTCTTTTCGTATTTCGGGCCCCTGCCTTGATATCCAGCCGTAGGATGGGCTATCGGCCACGATCCTTCCACCAGCGGCTAGGATTAACTTTTTATCCCCTATATAGGTTCTGGCAACTATTATCTCTGTCTCTCCTTCGCACTCCTTCGTCTTCCCCTTTTCTTCCTTTCGCCTTCCTTGGCGTCTTAGCGCTCTCTCCAAGATGCTGAGTGGCTTTGTCCTGACGGAGGCTAAGGAAAGGGCGGACAGATATAAGGCGGCAGTGGCAGCCCTACTCTCGGAGCCTATCCCTGTTCCTTTGGATACCATTCCGCCAGTCATCCCGGGACCTCCTGCTTCGGCGCCAAACCCTACCGCCGCCTCCTCCGCAGACAAGGGCGAGGTGTTATAGGAGGAAACACCAGACTCTGACATTGAGATATTGCCTTCAGATCCTTCCGTCAAGGGGCCCGAGCTTCCCCTGGATCATTCTTACAACGGCTCATCTCCCCCCGGCGCTGCCTCCGCCTTGCCTCAGGAGACCCCTTCTCCTTTCGCTGCGGCGAGCCCGTCTTCTCTGCTAGTGACGGCGCCGATTACCTTGGCATCCCCTGAGACCCCGGATGTCCTACTCGCGCCCTCTTTGCCTCAACTTGCCCCTCCTGTCGAGTCGCCGGGCCAATCTCACGCTGCCCTTCCGCCAGGGGCTCCTACTTCCTCGCGTGCTCCGGTTTCCTCCGACTTAGGGCTTGGTCCTTCTTCCGTTCCCCTTGTCTCCGTTGGCTTGTTCGCCGGAGTGTCTGTCGCCCCTTCTTCTTCTACTCCTGGCCAGACCCCAGACCTTCGCCCGGTACATCTTGTTCTTCCCTCACGAGCGAACCCCTCATCTGCTTTTGAGTTCTCGGATATTGACCCACTGGGCTCGGCTAGGGTGGTTCACTTGCATGCTCCCCTAAGCGACCACGTATACCAAGGCTTTCGATCCTTCGACGATCAAGATCCTATCGCCTGCATTGACGGCTTAGTCGTGGATGCCTGCCGAGTATGCTTCTCTGATGGCTCTTGCTTGGTTGATTTCTTCCTAATCAGCCCTGAGCTTCTTTTGCAGTTGACCGGGGCCTTGTATGCCATGGGCGTTTCCTTCGCCACCCAGAACCGATCCCTTCGGCAATTAGAGTCTCGTCGGGAGGCGCTGGAAACTCAGCTTCGTTGCGCCAGGCCCCCTCCAGATGATGAGGCCTGGGGTGCGCTGCACTCCGAGAACGCGGCTCTGTGAGGACAGGTTGCCCGTGCTGAGGCGCAGCTTCGAGCTCTTTTGACAGAGCTGAGTGCAGCCCGAGCCTCTGAGGCTCAACTGCGTCAACAAGTAGCTTTTTTGGAGCAAATCGAGCATCAAGCTCGGACTCGGGAACTTCGAGCGGGCTCCGAGTTGGCCAAGGCCCAGGCAGATCTTCTGGAGGCCAATCAGTCAGCCGCCACGCTGCTTGCAACCTTGAAGGTCAAGGGGGAAGAATTGGCGGCTTGCCAAAACGATCTCTTGCGAATGTGCGGACGCCCTGAGGCCCAGCAGGCTCAGGCACAGGCGACTCGCGATAGGCACGGCGAAGCGTCAAGGGTAGCCTCGTCGCAACCCTCGACGCCCCCTCCATAATTGTAGGTTTGCCCCCTTTTGTTGTCTGATGTAGGCAATGGTCCAAACGGCTAGCTATGGATGTTGCTTTTTCCCCCCTTTTCAGTGTCCTTTCCTTTTTTTCTTGCGTTCGCTTAATGGCTGTTAGGGCGATGGTGAGACTGACCGCCTTTTCCTGGGAGGGGAGGCGTTGGTGCGCCGGGTGGAGGTCCCACCTCCTTGATTTAGGGGCTGCTTCGGGGATGTAACTCGAGGAGCTTGAGGCTTCCTGTTTGAAGAGCTCGAGGGAAGGGCTCGCGTAGGGCCAGAGGAAGGCTACTCGCTTGGTGGTCTCCTGGGCAGCCTGATCCATCATGCGTCAGACCGAGAGCCGATCCGAGGGATAGGCTCGCGTGAAGCAGGGGAAGGCCACTCGGTAGGTGGTCTCTTGGGTAGCATGGTTCACCATGCGTCGGGCCGAGAACCGATCCGAGGGAAAGACTTGCGTGAAGCAAGAGGAAGGTCACTCGGTGGGTGGTCTCTCGGGTAGCATGGCTCACCATGCGTCGGGCCGAGAACCGATCCGAGGGAAAGGCTTGCGTGAAGCAAGAGGAAGGCCACTCAGTGGGTGGTCTCTCGGGTAGCATGGTTCACCATGCGTCGGGTCGAGAACCGATTCGAGGGAAAGGCTTGCGTGAAGCAAGAGGAAGGCCACTCGGTGGGTGGTCTCTCGGGTAGCATGGTTCATCATGCGT
Source organism: Boesenbergia rotunda (assembly GCA_024364735.1). Classification (NCBI taxonomy): domain Eukaryota; kingdom Viridiplantae; phylum Streptophyta; class Magnoliopsida; order Zingiberales; family Zingiberaceae; genus Boesenbergia; species Boesenbergia rotunda. The sequence goes on from JAGFNQ010002213.1 coordinate 33,656, forward strand.
CGGGCCGAGAACTGATCCGAAAGAAAGGCTTGCGTGAAGCAAGAGGAAGGCCACTCGGTGGGTGGTCTCTCGGGTAGCATGGCTCACCATGCGTCGGGCCGAGAACCGATCCGAGGGAAAGGCTTGCGTGAAGCAAGAGGAAGGCCACTCGGTAGGTGGTCTCTCGGGTAGCATGGTTCACCATGCGTCGGGCCGAGAACCGATCCGAGGGAAAGACTTGCGTGAAGCAAGAGGAAGGCCACTCGGTGGGTGGTCTCTCGGGTAGCATGGTTCACCATGCGTCGGGCCGAGAACCGATCCGAGGGAAAGGCTTGCGTGAAGCAAGAGGAAGGCCACTCGGTGGGTGGTCTCTCGAGTAGCATGGTTCACCATGCGTCGGGCCGAGAACCGATCTGAGGGAAAGGCTTGCGTGAAGCAAGAGGAATGCCACTCGGTTGAGGGCATCCCAAGGAGCGTGGGCCGCCCCGCGCCGCCTGAGACCCTCGCCGAGGCTTCCCGGTCGAGAGCATCCCAGGAAGCGTGGGCCGCCACGCGCCGCATGAGAGCCTCGCCGAGGCTTCTCGGTCGAGAGCATCCCAGGGAGCGTGGTCTGCCACGCGCCGCCTGAGAGCCTCGCCGAGGTTTCCTGGTCGAGAGCATCCCAGGGAGCGTGGGCCGCCACGCGCCGCCTGAGAGCCTCGCCGAGGCTTCCCGGTCGAGAGCATCGCCGAGGGTAATGCAGCAACGGCTATTCTTTCAGAAAAACCATTCCGGAAGGGAGCACTAAATATATGAGAGACATCCGGAAGATCCAATTTTCAGCCACGCGGCGAGTGTATATAAAATATATCCAGATTCCCAAAGACACGACGGCGCACAGTGAGTTATATCCAGAAGGCTGGATCACCTGAATGTATAGAATAAGTGCGGTACATCCATAAGGCCAGACATTAGGTGCGCGAAAGATGTAGCCTACATACTTTCCCTTATCCACTTTGCCAGAGAATAGAACAAATCAAGGGCTGCCCCGCAGGGACCCGCAATAAGGCCTCCGATGCGTTAATGCCCTTTCTTAAAATAGGTAAAGAAAGACCCGCCTTATTATGGAGTGCTGACCGTCGAAACCCGTATGGATCCCCCATTTCCACTTCCGATCAGGCTGCTGGTGTCCCTCCTTCTAGCGCCATTTTTGATCCTGTCACGGAGTAGGGTGGCAGCCCAACGGGCCGGACGGGCCTCCCGGGGGTCGCGAACAGATGAAGTGGCCGGATGTCGGCCGCGCCTCGGCTCGCCCCTGCAAAACAGAGACCGTCAGCAAACCCGCCGGGGGAATCCCCGGTCAGGCACTCTGACGGTCAAGTCAGTCCCCGGTATAGACGAGCGGAAACTGAAGGGAAAGGAGGCAAGGGATGCGAGAACTCGCGCGCGCGTACCTGCGATAGGAGGAGTACCGCGCTTTTATGACCGAGGGGGCTGGCAACCCAAGTCCGCGCAGATGGGACCGGGGCGTGATGACTGTCAGCCCGTGCGGAGCATAGAGAGGCGCGACATGGCGCGGGGTGCTCCGGCAGTACGTAAGTACTGGGTGCGCAGTACAGGGGGTACTGGAAGCGCAGTATGAGAGTACTGGATGCGCTGGATGGCCGCGTGGAGATGTCAGAGACAGGCAAGGCGTGAGGAACCCACTAGCAGGACCGTACCCTGGAAGTAAGGATGCGAGGGGGTGTCTGGGCGGGACGGCCCGTACCCCGAGCGCCGACTGGTAGGTCCGGGTGCCGGGGACCAAGTCGGGTAATGACCAGGGAGCGTGGACAGCCACGCGTCTGCCTGGTAGGGAGTGGAAGGAGAGCGCAGGGTACGCCCTGGGCCGGGGGTTGCCTCGAGACTTGATCTTGCCGATGGCGCTAAAACTCTGCTCTGGGTTGGGGTGAACTAGTGTGAGTGACTAGACTTTTTACAGAGTCAACCGACTAGTGAGGGAGTGGCCCAGTCGTCCTCCCGGAGGATCTGACGGACTCCCCCCCCCCCCCCCCCCCCCCCCCCCCCTTCCCCTTCTTTCGTTAGAAAGGGTCCCTGGTCGCGGGACCCTACTCGCTGATAAGGCGGTTGACCTGTCTACTAGGCCCTCGTGGCGCCAGATTGGCCGGTGGGCCCGGCCTACGCCCTTACCCGTAGACAAGGCCAGGATCATAAATGATTTTCCAACATGCAGGGCCTAAGTACTATTTGTATTCAGCAAAGATTTCCTCTAATTAGATGTTCTGATTCTAATGACAAGAAGTCTCAACGACGAGGAAAGACAAGAGAGGAAAGGAGAATGATGGTGGTGTTATTTATGGAAAAGTACTCATTCTTTCCTTGTTATGGGATTTCCCATTGTCAGAAATGCAATTTGTCTCTAGTTCTTTAATTTTTGTCCATAAAATTATTGAGTCATAGTTGGGTCATTCCGTATCAAAATTTGAAACTTAATCCAATGACATAAATGCTTTATCAACTTTATTATTTTTAAAAAAAATTATCTAAGCCCATTTTGATGTAGGGACCTATAAATTATGGGTCCGCCATACTTCAGCTACTACTCTAATGCACTTTAAAATATTGAATATAGTATTATTAGATGAGTAAATTATTGGGCCTTAGTTGAATCATGGGTCGATTCCGTATCAATATTTAGAGCTAATCGAGTTTCAATTTTAACGAATTAATAGATAAAATTTTTTAATAGATGGTTGACATAAAAATGCCAAACTGATATACATCAAAATATCGAATATAGTTTTATGCCATAAGTTGAAATTCACATTTAAATATTAAGTATTTTATCAAAACTTAATTAATATAAAAAATAATAATCACTCATATCTTAGAATTTATATTTTATTTTTTTAAGTGTTGCCAACCGATTAATTATTTTTTTATAGTTTATTGTTTGTCCATAGATTATTGGACATTAGTCGAGCCATAAGTTGATTTCGTATTAGAATTTAGAGCCTAATTTAGAATCACAAAGGCTTAATCAAGCCCCATATACTAGCCGCAGTATCCTCCGTGTTGAAGTGAGCGAATCGTCTTTTGCCAACATAAAGGCTTAATCAATTATTTTTAAAAAAAATATTATCAGAGCCAAGTTTCGATCTTGGGACCTATGGGTTATGGGCCCATCACGCTTCCGCTGCGCCACTCTGATACATTATAGAATTTTGAATATAGCATTATTAGATGAGTAAGCTATTGGGCCTTAGTTGGCTATGAACCAATTCCATATCAGAATTTGGTGTCTAATATAAAGCCAGGCTTAATCAACTAATTTATGTTTAAAATCAACTAATTTATATTTAAAAAAATATTAGAGCCAAGTTTTGTTCTTGGGACTTGAAAGTTATGGGCCCGCTACGTTTTCGGTGTGCCATTTTGATACATTCTAAGATATTAAATATCGTATTATTAGGTGAGTAGACTATTGGGCTTTAGTTGGGCCATAGGCCGATTCTGTATCAGAATTTTGAGCCTAATACAGAGCCACAAAGGCTTAATCAACTATTTGATTTTTAAAAAAAATTATCAGAGTTTAGTTTCAATCTTCGGACATGTTCATAATGGGGTCACCATATTTACATTATGCTACTTTAATATATTTTAAAATATTAAATATAGTATTATTTGGTGAGTAGGTTATTGTGCCTTAGTTGGGCCATGGAAATTGTCCGTATAATACTTTTTAATATATTAAATATAGTATCATTAGGTGAGTAGGTTATTGGACCATGGAAATTGTCCATATTAGAATCTCGAACTCAATAGAAAGCCACATGCTTAATCAACTATTTAGATCTAAGTTTCGATCTTAGGACCAATGCGGCTCATCATGCTTTTGCTGTACTACTTTAATATATTTTAAAAAATTGAATATAGTATTATTAGTTAAGTAGGTTATTGGGCCTTAGTTGGGTCATGGGTTGATTCCATATCAAATTTTGGAGCCCAATATTTAACCACAAAGGGTTAATCAACTATTTTATTTATTAAAAATATTATTAGAGTCAAAGTTTCAATCTTGGGATCGGTAGGTTATGGATCCACCATGCTTCCCCAACATCACTCTGTTATATCAAAATAAAAATAATAATTTACTCTATTGAGCCATAAAGGCTTTATACACAGTCTCCATGGGATGGACGAATATCTAATCTGTACAAAATTATTATCTTAAGATTTGGGTCAAAATCTGACAAAACTAGTATTAGTCCTCTCAATGTACTAGCCATAACATTCGGAGTAACAGCCCCTTGACTTACCTCCTTAGTATTGACGTTGGGATAAATTAGCGAGAATACTATATAAGCGAAACGTTTTTTACCATTATAAAGATTTTATACATTATTTTATTTTTTAAAAAAATGTAAAAATGATCAAAGCTATGTTATGACCCATCACGTTGCAGTGTTACACAGATTTGAAGTGTTTTATCAAAACTTATTTAATATCAAAATAAAAAAATAATTTACTCATATTTTTTATTTCATTTTTTCCCATAAACTATTGGATTTTAATTGGGCCAGACAACCAATTGATTCAATAGAGTGAATCAATAGGTAGATCCTAACAGATTGGAGTCCAATACATAACCTCTATTTTAAATTTTATTTTTCTTTTTTTAAATGCTTTTTTAAATTATTGCGATGAAACTCTAAATTATTTTTCATTTTAAAATAAAATAAAATTTTCATGGAAAACAATGAATTTTAGAAGATATTGTTAAAAAAAAAAACTATAATACATTAAAAATATTCATAATTTAATAGTTAATAGTTAAAGTAATTGAAATAGCATTTTAAATAATTAAAAAAATATCACATAATTAAGAATGATATATAGAATAGAGAAATATGAATCATGCTGAAATTAAAATTAATTATTACAAAGCATGATTTATGTCTTATCAACTTATAATCGAAAACATTGTAAATTATACCATATAGAAGGCGTATGATGAAAAAATACTAAATCGTCAATTTTCGAGAATTGCTCCTGACCATTATACTAAAATTGTCATACGTCTTAGGATAACTTTCAAAATTAGTTGAATCGTAAGACTTGAATAACTGAATTATTTAAAAAATAGATATGAGAAAATAATTAAAATATTGTGTCAAAATTAAAAAGGCGACATTTTAATATATTTTTATTTAAAAAAAAATCTTAATTTCATGTTATTATAATAGTTATGTTATAGTTTTTTAGTTGGCACCAGATATATAATTTATGTCAATTAATCCCCCAATTCAGTCTCATATAAATTATCAGGATAAATTAGAAAGGGTAGGAACACCAAAAAAAAAAAAAAAGTTTTAAAACCATTATAAAAGACCTATAGCAACGTTTACCAATTGCTACAACCTATTACCCCGTTTTCCAGTCGTTTACAGATGTTGATGGTGCTAAGGGCAACCAAAATGGTAAAATTAACCGGTGGTTTAAACCATTTAACCACTTCTGATCTATACATTTAGAAGCGGTTAATAACCATATCAAGGCTTACGCCTGACTAATCCGCATGGCTGACCGATCCTGTCCCGCAACCTTCAACGAGAATCCTCACCGATTATTAATCGCTTCTAATTGTTTATCATTGGAAGTAGTTATAAATTGCTTGTGAATGTATTTTACCGAAGCAGTTTAAAAATGATCCTATATTATTAGGAGCGGTTTAAAATTGCTTCGAATATTAAATTTAAACTGGGTAAAATATTATAGCTAAAAATGATCCTATATCAAGTTTACCTATATATTTATCCGATTTCCAAAATCAAATGCAATACCAAATTAAATCAATTCACGATATTCACATTTCAATTCATAAACTAATTTATATTCAAAACCATATATAATATTCACATTTCATTCCAAAATATTAATATACCTCATTTATATTTTTCTCCACAATGTACAACCAACACAAAATCTTCTTCAATCTCAAAAATATATAACCTTTAATAACATATTCGATGCATACAGCTAAGAGGATCCATGAAAGGAGGAAATCATTGTCTGTCTTTCTACAACCGCTTTCACTACAAGAAATTTAAGATTCAACTATAGCCAATAAATAATGATTTTTTTGAAAAACTATTATCATTTTTCATTTAACAACAATTTTATTGAAAGTAGTTGTTGTTGGTATTTTTTTTTCAAAAAATACAAATGATTTTTAAAAAATTGGAGTCTTCTATAAGCCAAAGATAATTATTTTTTTAAAACTTTTGTATATGAGTTTTTTTTTATTTACTATAATGATTTTAATTAATTATTACCTATTAGCATTGCTTACCTAGTAATAGACAACGATTTTATTAAATTGTTGTCTATGTATGTATATTTGTTGCCACTTAGCATTAAACGTGTCTGGAATAAAAAAATATATATTTTTATAAAAATAATATTAAAGAGCATAAAATCTATTTATACCCGGCCCGATAGGAGCATAAAACCCTAGTCGACCCGATAAGATCCACATGAATGAATTCACAAGCCTAAATGATCAACTCCTCTCGGTTGTTAGAATTGTTTATAAGAGAATAGAAAAATGAAACTCATATATAAGGAATTGATGGGATTTGATTGTTCAGAGTTCATATTATTGGATATCTTGGATATCTATTGTGAATGGAAAGGGAGGTGGTGGGACTTTAGTCCCACATTGAAATTTTCCATTCATATCTATGGTGAATGGAAAAGAGATGGTGGGACATTAGTCCCATATTGGAACTTTCCATTGAATGGAAAGTGAGGAGGAGAATAAAGGGACTCCCTTGAGAGTGGGGCTTTAGTCCCACATTGAGAGTTTTAAGGCAAAATGTTTGGTTTATACTGTATCACAAGCATGGTAGTTGTGAACAAATGCTAGGGAAGAGACTCTCTCTCACGCGTGGGTGCGCAGGGGGGGTGCAAATCCAGGGCCCAGATTTGTACTGAACCAAGTGAACTCGTGTGCGTGCACGACCCGCGCACGTCGAATGTCCAACCGGTCAGGCCAGTAAATGACGATTAATTCGTCATTTAATTTTGCGGGGGTCTGAGCCTATAAAAGGAGGCCGTGACCGAGAGCAAAATACACAGAGCTACGAAATTCTCCTCCACTCCACCTCGTTCCCGACCTCTGCCGCAGTCGGGTACCTCTTCAGTTCGCCACGAGCAACGAGTGCTCCGTTGTGCCCGTGGTCTACTGTTGTATCCTGAGAGACAGAAGTCCATCTGAGCCTCGAAACACCGCCGGAGGAGGACGAATCTGTTTCAAGGAAATTGCGCTGCGCAGGCCTCAGCAACTTCCCGGTCGGGAGACATCCGACCACTGCTCGGGAGATCCCAGTCGGGAAACTCACTCGGCCATTCCGCTCGGGAGCTCGCTCGGCCATTCCGCTCGGAAGCTCGCTCGGCCGCTCGGGAGCTCGCTCTGCCATTTCGCTCGGAGCTCACTCGGCCACTCAGGAACCTCACTCGGCCGCTCAGGAGTTCACTCGACCGCTCGGGAGTTCACTCAGCCACTCGGGAGAATCTGCTCGGGTCAGGAGATTCCACTCGGACCTCATTCAGCCACACCGGAATTTCGCTCGAGAGATCACCCTGCCACTCGGGATCTTCACTCGGGAGCTCGGGAAACTGCTGCTAGAGAAGAAGGCAGCTCGGGCCACTCAACAGAGATAAGTTAAAATTAGTTTCTGTAATTTCAATTTACTGTAAAATCTCGAATATTCCTCCAACAATCTTGAAACAGACTCGTTCTGTTGAGATGGCCACGGAACGTGTTGAGGTGAAACAGACTCATCACCAGGCCCCCTCCGCCCCGATCGGGAATGTCCCGATCAACCATGGGGAAAAGCCAGAAAAGTTCACTGGGCTGAACTTCAAGAGGTGGCAGCAGAAGATGCTCTTCTACTTGACCACGCTCAATCTGGCTTGGTTCTTGACCGAGGACCCTCCTACGCAAGCTGAGGCTGCTGAGGTAGAGGCATGGACTCATTCTGAGTACCTATGCCGAAACTACATCCTCAACTGTCTGGCCGACTCGCTGTATGCTGTGTACAGCACGAAGAGAACGACCAAAGAGCTATGAGAGTCCTTGGACAAGAAGTATAAGTCGAAGGAAGCTGGGGCTAAAAAGTTCATTGTGGGTAGATTCTTGGACTACAAGATGGTTGACTCTAAGACTGTGATCAGCCAAGTCCAGGAGCTTCAGGTGATCCTCCATGAGATCCACTCAGAAGGTATGGTTCCGAGTGAACTCGTGTGCGTGCACGACCCGCGCACGTCGAATGTCCGACCGGTCAGGGCAAAATTTGCTCGGATGTAACTGATGCATTAATTTTGATTAATGCGAGATCAGTAACCCCCAGACGTTTGGATCTGGTCGGGTAAATGCCAGTAAATGGCGATTAATTCGTCATTTAATTCTGCGGGGGTCTGAGCCTATAAAAGGAGGCCGTGACCGAGAGCAAAATACACAGAGCTACGAAATTCTCCTCCACTCCACCTCGTTCCCGACCTCTACAGCAGTCGGGTACCTCTTCAGTTCGCCACGAGCAACGAGTGCTCCGTTGTGCCCGTGGTCTGCTGTTGTATCCTGAGAGACAGAAATCCATCTGATCCTCGAAGCACCGCCGGAGGAGGACGAATCTGTTTCAAGGAAACTGCGCTGCGCAAGCCTCAGCAACTTCCCGGTCAGGAGACGTCCAACCACTGCTCGGGAGATCCCAGTCAGGAAACTCACTCGGCCATTCCGCTCGGGAGCTCGCTCGGCCATTCCGCTCGGGAGCTCGCTCGGCCGCTCGGGAGCTCGCTCTGCCATTTCGCTCGGAGCTCACTCGGCCACTCGGGAACCTCACTCGGCCGCTCGGGAGTTCACTCGACCGCTCGGGAGTTCACTCAGCCACTTTGGAGAATCTGCTCGGGTCAGAAGATTCCACTCGGACCTCATTCGGCCACACCGGAATTTTGCTCGGGAGATCACCCTGCCACTCGGGAACCTCACTCGGGATCTTCACTCGGGAGCTCAGGAAACTGCTGCTAGAGAAGAAGGCAGCTCGGGCCACTCAACAGAGATAAGTTGAAATTAGTTTCTGTAATTTCAATTTACTGTAAAATCTCGGATATTTCTCCAACACATATATGCTTTTTATTATGCATGTAATTTAGTCAAAAATACTCATATATCAACTATGTTAAATGTATATATGAAAGACGTTGAGCTTGTTTAATTCGATCAAACGAAAGGAAGAAAGCATATGTACTATGGTTTATGTGTATATTGGTCATTAACAATATGATTTGCCTTTAACCTAGGCTCCTAGGCAACTAGATGTGAAACAATGTGATTATTACGTGATGAGATTTATGAGATAAATTATTGAAGAAGTTGCAACGATCAAGGGGGATGCACTGTGATCGATAGTAATTTTATCATTAGTATCTTAAATAATTAGAAATTATTTAGTTATCATTTTTTCAATTAATTATGTTCTGTCCTTTAAGATTATATAATTTGTGTATTCACAGTTCACCAAAGCAGAGTCCTCTCAAGAAGAAATTGACGAAGCGTGCTCCGAGATAGCCGAATGTATACAAGATCATATTTATGAATATGTATGGACATGAGTTTATCTTATTGTCTTTGATAGTGATAATAACAGTTTTTTTTTCTTTGGAAGAATATAATTGAATTTGAAAATGATAATATTTATGTTGAAATGTTGTCGAAATGTTTATTTTTTGATTCATGGGCTGGTTTGGCCTTCACTTGTTAAATGAGTTTTCAAATTCAATATAATTGAATTTGAAAACTCAATTTCACTTGTGAAGCGATCTTGAATTCACCCCATGACTTCTGTCTCGTATTGAGGTTTGTTTTTTCTTAGAAACTCATCTTTTCGTCTAATTATTTGATGGTGTAGATGGGTAGTTAATGATGCCATTTTTTATTAATGTGAGGTGTTTTTATGATGTTATTGGTGTTGAATTGGATAAAAATCATGCGATTTTTATTTTCATTAGCAGGAATTGATATCTTAGAAAATGCAGGAGCGGGAAAATTTAATCTAACAATGTAAAATATTTTGGAATTCATATGTGTAATTCATTATTGGTTGTGAGTGCTATTCAGTTTTTTAAACTTGGCTCATGCAATATGGCTACAGATTTTATTGATTTAATTATTGGTAGATTACGAGTCTATTCATGATATGATCATTATAATTAATGCATGTAAGTTCTTGATATTGATACTTAGATAATCATTATAATTAATGCATGTAAGTTCTTGATATTGATACTTAGGTAATGTTTGGATTGATTTTATATAAGGTTTGATGGATATATAGTTTGAAATATTTTTTAATTAGTTAAACAATTTATCTTTTAAATATAAGATAATGATTTTGTAAATGTATTATTTAAATAAGATGGTGATTTTAAAATGATGTAAAACACAATCAAATATAATGGTTTTAAACTGTTATTAAACTGTTGTCGATTGTGTTAAAAGATAATGATAAAAAATCATTGTTGTTGACGAAAAGATAATAATTTTTAATTGTTGTCTTTAAGCGCACTTTTAATAATTCATCTTTTAATAATAGTTTTTTAGGTTTACGACAACCATAAAAATTCGTTGTTAATAAGAGTTTTTCTTATAGTATTTGGCCATATGCATAAACGGTTGAACATCACAAAAATATTGTTTGAATACATGGTAAAATCAAAATTAGTTTAAAATTTCCCGTAAATGCTTTATATTTAGCATTTGAAAAGAAAAAAATAAGTGAAACCACAACCCATACAACTAGTTGCTCGTGCATGTTTAAAAATATTAACAATTAGATGTTGAAACATGGTAAATATCTAAAATAGTAAAATTGTTTTACCTTGCCCAATATGAGGATCATATATTTGATCAAATTCATAATTCTTCTTAAGATTGGTAAGAGAATCATCATTGGTGTTTACTAAAACTAAGGATGAAAATAGGTCAGGCGACCTGTTAGGGGCTTGTGGCCTGACATGTGTTTAGCCTGGTCTGGCCTAGCCTGACCTGTTTAGAAATAGGATAATCTTTAGGCCTGTTTCAAAGTTTATTTTTCTTATCAGGTCAGGGTCAGGGTCAGGGTCAGGCTCAGGCTCAATATAAAGACTACCAAGCCTGACAGGCTGGCCTGGGCCTGTTAAGATTAGATATATATGTATATATTTGTAGGTCTGACCTGTTTGAGGCCTGTATGATGCAAGACCTGTTTTGAAGTCTATATGATGTAAGATCCGTTAAGGTTGATTTTCAACCTGTTTAATGCTTTGCTATGTTAGCCTGTATAAAGTGTTTTAATTTATAGGCTTTGTAAATAGGCCACAAGCCAGACCAGACTATTGAACAGGCCAGGCTTAGGTTAAGAACAAAGCCTATAATAGGTCACAGGTCAGACTCAGGCCATTTTGTTATTATACAGACTTGACCTGTTAAGATAAAAGCCTGACCTAACCTAGCCTATTTTCATCCTAACTAAAACTATGAATTCATCTAGAAGCTCAATTGTAGAAAGACCTTCCTCTTCAAAAGTGGCCTTATATGACAATCTACTTTAAATGACAAAAACTTCAAAACATATGAGGATTGAAATAAAAGATTGATAAATCTAAAAATAATGGGTATGCATTCAGTGGGAGTGGTATCATTCATGGATATTTTATATACTTTTGGCGGTCAACAAATTATTTAAAACTTTTTGCTCCTCGTTAATTAGAGGAATTATTCTAGCCTAACTTTCAAGAACAGCTTGATTGGAAATAGAAGGCAAATTTCAAATAATAGGTCAAGTTAGTTGAATATGATATTTATTTCAATATCATGCCATGCCAAGTGAAGTATTATGATATAGCCACAAAAGCTATTTAGAAAGCAATATATAACACAACTAATGATATCAAAATCTAATAGATATATCTTAATAATAAATAAAATACACTACATAAATATAATATCAACATAGGAAGGACATAACAATATATTATCATAATAAAAGATGATTTATTTAAAATAATTCTTCTATATTTGGTTTATCAAATTAAAAAATAATTATAATTAAGTTAATAGATGTAAATATAATACATTGATTAAATAGGATATAAATAACCAGTGTTCTAAAAGATTGGGCCTAGGACTGCGTAAGCGCTAACTAGGACCGCCTAGAAGGTGGGCACCCACCGCCCTGCCTTTTACAAAGGCGACGTCGATGGGCGTCGCCGAATTAATCATCCGCCCAAGCGATGATCGCTTTTTTTTAAAATCAAAAACCTCCCGAATCATTAGCTAATCGATTGAACACTATTAGTCGATCGGCTAATCGATTGACATTTGTTTCATGAGAAACAGAAATCTTCCGAATTTATTGGGCGATCGATTAAACACTTCAACCGATTGGCCAAAAATCGATTGAACATTTCGCGACAAACAAAAGTTTTTTTAATCGATTGGTTGATCGATTGAACCTTGTTAATCAATTGTGAGTTTTTATCAATCGATTAGGTGATCGATTAAACACTATTAATCGATTGGCTGAGTTCCACCTAAGCGCCGCCTAGGCGCTAAGGCACTAAGCGACGGGTGACCGTCAGTCTACCACCTGACACTTTTTAAAACACGCTAAATAACTCAAAGGTAGAAAAATAATAGCTTATTGCTAAAAATATAAGTAAAAAGTTACATAAGAGCTTCAACCAACCACATATCTTACAATAACTAAGTCTTGCTATTACATTGTTTTTATAGTTGACACTTGAGAATTCACTTTAATTCTTAACTTCAGGAAAAATGCTCAAACAAAAAATGCTCAAACAAGATCCTTCCCCCCCCATGTGATAGAAAATATCCAAACAAGGCCATTAATTTTAAAATTTCCTATCAGACCTCAAAGAACAAAATGCTCCTGAAATTCAAACAAAATATTGCTACAGAGAATTATGAAAAAATGTTTTCATCATAACATAGTTTCAAAGATAAAATTCAATTTGATTTGTAGGAACCTTGATAATGAGTTTCTACACCTTGCTTCCATGTTCTTTGAAAAAAAGTAATCTTACTAATTTTCTCCTAGCTTCCATAAACTAAAACTAACCATTGGAAGAAATATTTTGTCAAACAACTTGAAAGCATGATTCAAATTAAACTAAGTGCACGCAACTGAAATATAGGAGATTAAGCCAATACAATTCAACAAGCAATTGGAATATCCAACACACGGGAAACTTAACATCCAATTAGAACAAATTTGAACAACCAAAATAGGATAAGAATTACCAAAGCTTCAGAAGAACAGAATTAGCCCCGATCAGGACTGATGAGCTTGTGGAGAAGGCTTGCTATCCGAAAAAGTCGGAGATGACGATGAAGAGACTCCCAACGAGCGTATGCGGCAAGATCGTGGAGGTAGAACTCTCCTCTTCAATCTAAAGATGAAAGGTGGAGAAGGCAGAAGTGGATGATCAACTGCGAACTTCCAAGGGAGATGGGAGAGTCTGTTGGTGCAAGGAGCATCAGATCAGAACAATCAACCTCTAGAGTTTTGATGTTTGACAATATATTAAGGTCTAATCAATTTAACCAAGGATTAATCCAAACAGAACCTAATGTTTGCAAGAGAAAAGTCTAGTCAAGATTAGATGACTAGTAAAAAAATCCTAGTCAAGGGATTGGACAAGAAGTCCTGATTGGGTAATTGGGCAACGAAGGCCTGGTGAGTGAAGCCAGACAATGAAATCTTGGTGAGTGAAGTTGGGTCCTAGTGAGTGAAGCTAGGTGGTGGGAGTCTTGGTGAGTGAAGCTGGGCAACGAAATCCTGGTGAGTGAAGTTGGGTCCTAGTGAGTGATGTTAGGTGGTGGAAGTCTTGGTGAGTGAAGTTGGGCAACAAAATCCTGGTGAGTGAAGCTGGGTCCTAGTAAATGAAACTAGATGGTGAAAGTCCTATTGAGTGAAACTAGGTAGTGAAAAATCCTAGGGGAGTGAACCCTAGATGATAATACCCTAAGAAGTAGACTTTAGTCAGTAAAGTGTTGGATGTAGTCCAAGCACGAAACCTAATAGGTTCGGTAGACTTACAGGAGTGCGGCTTGATCCTAAGGGATTGACCCTTAGGTGGTAGACTTGGAGGAGGGACCTTCAAACAAAAGGTAAGCCTAGTAGGTTTGGTAGACTTACAGGATTAAGACTTTGGTTGTTTGTTTGTTATTGTATGGTTGTTTTACAGGAACCGACAACTGGAAGCAAAACAGAGAGCGAACAAATACAAATGGGCGTTCAGACTTGACTCAGGTTGAACCAGACCCAAATCGGTTCAGTAGATCGAACCAGCGGTGTGGTAGACCGACTGGGTTCAGTCCAGATTAATGAATTGTCAGAAATGTTGACATGGAAGATGATGTGGCAAAAGATATGATTTATCTTTATGATTTTGATAAGGATAAAGATAAGCCAAATGATATGAATAAAGATGAGGTTTCATCTAGATATTACTTCATCTAGATAAGAGTTAATCAGGATAAGGATTTGCTTCAATTCCACTATAAAAGGAGATGAAGGCTCTACATTCAAGGCAAAGAAACTTTTTATTCTACTCTCCGTTTCTACGCTCAAAAAGCAACGCTGCAAAACCTACGACCAAGGAATCTCCATGAGGGGCGAGCTACACTCAGGACTTTTGGATCGGTCGTCATTTTTTATTTGGTTTGCATTTTACAAGTTGTACTTGTTTTTATTCTATTTGTGCTTGTTTTCTAAACTATAAGACGGGTTTCTCCGCCTCTAAAAGCTTCCAAAAAAGAGACCACTAGTGGATGAGCGCTTTCCATGATTAGGCCTTGGACGTACTGATCCTGGGGGTTGAGAACCAAGTAAATCTTGTGTGTTCATTGTTTTGTTATTATTTTATATTCCGCTGCCACTAACGCTCTTGATCGAAAGAATGAACGAATGAGCACAGGAAAAAGGATGATTAATATTTACTCCCCCCCCCCCACTTCCTTTATCGACACGCACCGATCCTACAGAGACCTCATATCCAAGATACCTCATCTCCTCTCCCAATCAAGGGAGGTGGCTTTGGTGGTGAGAAATCGGCCTCCTGCTCTTCCAATCGAGAGAGGAAGGAGATGAAGTGGGCGTTCATCTTCAACTTCTCCCAATCGGGAGAAGAAGAAGGTGGCTGCTCCAACGATGAGTGGAGATGCGCATCTCCCTTGGAACTTCTCCCAATGTGAAGGAGATGCGTTTTTTTTTAAATTATGATTGAACTCTATAATTCAATTGGGAAGGTGAACCCTATGTATTTTCGATTTTTAATTTTTTTTTTTAGCTTGAACACTATAACTCAATTGGGAAGGTGCTCCTAGGAGTTTTCGATTTTTTTTTAGCTTGAACATTGTAACCCAATTGGGAAAGTGAACCCTAGACTAAAATAAAAATAAAATGTTAATTTTTAGACTAAAAATGTTTTTTTTTTCAAAAATTTAGTATCAAAATCGTCTATTTAGTATCAAGTTTGATATTCAAAATATATTTTCCTCATTTTTTTAATGTATTATATTTTTATTTTTTTTAAAAAAATCTCTTCTAAAATTCATTCTTTTCAATGAGAATTTTTATTTTTATTTTAAAATAAAAATATTAATTTAATGTTTCGCCATAATAATTTTAAAATGCATTTAAAAAATAAGAAAAAGAAAAATTAAAATAGTAGTCATTGTTGCTATGTATTGGACTCCGAATTCTCTTCCATAAACTAAAACTAACCATTGGAAGATATATTTTGTCAAACAACATGAAAGCATGGTTCAAATTAAACTAATTTCCTCAACTAAAGCATAGGAGATTAAGCCAATATAATTCAACAAGCAATTGGAATATCCAACACAAAGGAAACTTGACATCCAATTTGAACAACCATTAAAGGATAAGAATTACCAAAGCTGTGAGATTGAGTTGCGATGCATGAGTATTCTGCTTCGTGCATCTAGCTGAGGGGAGAGAAAAAAATACAGATTTTATCTTGACCATGCGCTATTTTTTTTAATCGACCTTTATAAGCGGTCTTTGCCGCTTCCAAAGACAACTTACGGAAGCGATCAAATTAACCGCTTCTAAGTTCTAACGGTGACCAACAGAAATGTTTTTTTGCAACTGCTTCAAAAATATACCAATTAAAATGGGTTTTAGAGTGGTTTACCTATAACTAATTATATTAATTCTGCTTATACAACTATTTTGTTGGCCACGACTAATTTTCAATCCTAATGTCTATTTTTTTTTCTTTGTAGTGACTTTGTGATGGCAATCAGCGGAATGCTAACTGATATACGAGGATTCTACTTGATTCAAAGGATCGAGAATTCTCTTCCATATACACGACTAATGTTCATGAGAAATTGATATGTTATGATATATCCTTTTGAAGTGTAGAGTATTAGATATCAAATATGGCATGCACACAACAAAGTGATCTTTGAAGTCGTGTATGATGTTGTGGAAATCTACCAACACAACATAGAAAGATGCGTATAAGCATTCTTCTTGCGACATGGTTGACTTCATGTCTCTGCGAGGAATAATACGAGTCAGAGGGCTTACCAGGAGATACCCTAGCGAAACTCCTCCGATACCTAAGTTGTCATGGGGGGTGTAACTATTGGAGTGCGACCGCCCCCTCCTAAATTTGTGGGGGGGGGGGGGGGGGGGGGGGGGATTCATATATTGAAAAAAATTAAATGCCAAAATACAAAGTCTAAACCTTTTGTATTTTTCACCAAAAAAAAAAGTCTAATTAAAAACTTATCTTGGTGTTTTCTCTCTGCTGTTATTTTCCCTCTTCTCTCGTTTTATTTTTCGTCTCTCACGTATTTTCTTTTTCCTATTTCATTGTGTTTTCTTCATCCTCCTTTACTCCCCTTCTTACTTTTTCCTAACTCTAATTTTATTCTCAAAATCCTCTGTCGCACATCGCTACTAATGTCATTTACATTGTTGTTGCAGCATGCTATTGCTTTTAACACCATCATCGTCGCTTCGTCGATACTCCACAATAAATACTTTTTGATTGAGGTGAAATTTTCTTGCTTGATCTATTTTGATTACGGATTTAAGTAATAAAAATATATATAGTATTAATTTTTTATATATTCATGTTTTTGTTTGCTAGTTATTTGTTTGGTATTCATTTTGTTTGTTTTGTATTTTTGAATTATTACAAAATGATAATTTTTAAGTTAAGTGATTATGTTTCTAAAACATCATACTAATGATAAATTAAGTAAAATTACAATATTGAAATAAAATCTACTTCAAATAGGAAATGTCCCCCTACATCACCTCCTCCTCATCTAACTCCTCTACCACTTCTTGATGCTGACTTGAATGAGTATCCTAGTAATTCTGGGCTAAGAAAAAACATCTCGAGTATAATATGAATGGTGGATCGACGTTTCAATAGATCAAGGGTTTAAATCAAAATTTTTTTGAATTTAAGTTCATTTTAAACTACTTGTTGGACCTTTGGATGGCTAGAGGGGGGATGAATGTAGCCAGACACAGAAATCACTTGCTCTTTGAAACTTTCTGCGATCAGAGATTAGCAGCAGCGGAAACAATACAAGTATAAATGCAGAAACGCAGAAATGAAACAAACCACACAGGCGCTAACACGAGGATTTACAAGGTTCGGGGATAACTTGCCTCTACTCCTTGGCGTGCCCATGAGGTGGGCAATCCCTTGATCGTCGGCAGATCAAGCCCCGGAACTCCGGATAGAATAGAGCCTCCTTCTCGATGGAGAAACCTCTCCACAATCGTGTCAAGGTGATAACAGTGAAGCGCAGAGACACGAGAAGAACACTCACAAAGATCTAATAGGAACGCTCAAGCAAGAAGCTTAAAGAGAGCTCAAACACAACCCAGCAAAAACTTCTCTCATTTTTTTGTCTGTTCTCTTCTCTCACGCTCCTCTGCATCTCCGCTTCCTCTTAAGCTCCTGCTCACCATTGCCGGGCTCCATCAGCACCAATGAGCCTTAGCCTGACCCACTGACTCCACTGAGCGCTCAGTCCACTAAAGACCTCTTCAGCTGAGCCTCCGTCTGTCGCCAGCTGCGCCAGAAGCCGTTGAGACCTGGAAACAGGAAACAGACAAACCTGCCACGGTGAAAGTCGCCATTGACTCTTCTCCTTGGTTTGTATCATCCCTGTCTCACCTGTACACTCAACAGAAGCTTAGCAAAGCATATCACAAAGAAATCAGCAGGTGTCAGAAAGATTCAGATCGAAATCCGGGCGTCTGACAACGATTCAAATTAAAGTTATCAGACACTGATCGGTCACCAGACCGATCAGTGATGACCCTGATCGGTCACCAGACCGATCAGTGAAAGCCCTGAACGATCGGGCTCCAGCCTGATCGGTCCAGTGAGGTCACAGGGATCGTGGATCTTCTTGTGATCGGTTACACTGACCGATCAGGGATGTGGATTGGTCATTCTGATCGATCCAGCAGTTTGCTTGCCACAAATCGCAGGAACCACACACCTGATCGGTCACCTGACCGATCAGGTTGTGCCCTGATCGGTCTGGTGACCGATCAGATCACTCCCTGACCGATCAGGAACCATCCTGATCGGTCAGGATGCGGACAGACTGATCCCCGATCGGTCAGATAGACCGATCAGGGTTTCTCACAGAGCCAATCTGACCTTTCTCTGATCGTTGACCAGAACGATCAGAGGCCAAATAGAACCATTCTGTTTCCTCTCTGATCGTTCACCAGAACGATCAGAGATCGATCCGGGCTCGGGAGTTCGGGAACCTCACTCGGGAGCATGTGCCAACTTCTGATCGGACTCCAGACCGATCCAGACACTTGGCTTACTCATGCTTAGTCCCCCGGACCAAGATTTCATGCTCGGTTTCACTCACCGGGACTTTGTTCAACCTAGCTTCACTCACTAGGACCTGGCTTCACTCACCAGGGTTTCGGTCACCTAGCTTTACTCGCTAGGACCCGGCTTCACTCACCGGGATTTCAGTCACCTGACTTCACTCACCAGGACCCGGCTTCACTCATCGGGATTTCCGTCACCTGGCTTCACTCACCAGGACCCGGCTTCACTCACCGGGGTTTCCATCACCCGGCTTTACTCACCGGGATTTCCATCACCCAGCTTCACTCACCGGGATTTTCGTCACCCGGCTTCACTCACCAAGACCCGGCTTCACTCACCGGGGTTTCCATCACCCGGCTTCACTCACTGGGACCCCGCTTCACTCACCGAGATTTCAATCACCCGGCTTCACTCACCGGGACCCGACTTCACTCACCGGGATTTCCGTCACCTGGCTTCACTCACCAGGACCCAGCTTCACTCACCAGGGTTTCAATTACTTCGTGCCCAGTCCCCGACCAGGACTTAAGCCAAATTCACTCACCCAAACTTAAATCGGTGTCAACACCAAAACAACAATCGGGCCAGACTGCATCAACACTACTTATATTCGGAATTTAGGCTTTTGAATCATGAAAATTAATCTATAGTAATATTTGAAATTTATGAAAATCACCTGTCACGGCCCTAGAGGCTCATGCTTGCTCGAAAATCAAACAGTATCTCCCTTGTACGGCGAACAATCTAAATCATGTCTACATATATATCAATATACAATATGGCACAGCCACACTCGGTTGACATTCACACAATCACAACTATAAGAAATAAAAATAAACAACTACGCGGTTAAATAATATGCCTAATAAATAATAAGCATAATAAATAAATCTTCGTAAACTAAATGCAGCAAATCAAAAGTCGAGCAAAAATAAATAAATGCACGTCCATAAAAAAATCAATACAATTCGTTATGAAAACAAAACTAAAATGACACCAATACGATAAGATTACTATGAAAGTACGAAAACGGTAAAAAATACTCAAGCAAAGGACTGGCTGGTGGATCCTTTTCTGGTGGCACGAGATACAACTATCAACTACTTAAAACAAAAATGAAGGCAAGGGATGGTGAGTTCGGGTAAACTCTACGGATATAAGAATAGATAAATGCATGATATATAAAAAAGATGCAACAAGCATATAAAATCAAAGGTATATAGTCTCTGACATAAAGAACATAAATCAAATACATTGTACGAATAAACGTATTTGAAAATTAATGTAATACGTAAGGACACAATCAGAAATCCCCATAATACCTCAAAGGACTGCTAGTACTGCCGAGCAAATCCAGATCATATAATAAATACAAATCGTAACCGAATATGCATGTCAATCAAATGCATCAATTATAGCTCAAATAAATACAGCAAACACAAACAAATGCACAATGCATAATATGCACATAATGCAATAACCCGATCTATACACTCCAACTACCGCTACATTGGATAGGTCGGGTGGACAAGATACAAGTGTCAAAAATCTGTGGTATGCAAAAAAGCCATTATACCTGTGACTCATAAACCCTAAAAATACTTGTGGGGGCTCCTAACACCTAGGGTATCAACTATTTGCACACAACTCTAACTAAACTTGACCCAATAGAAAATATGACTGACGATCCATCTCAACCACAGATGAGCCAATGGTTATCAGCATACAAACAATGCTATGATGCATATCACTAATATGCACAACCTCAATCAAATCAAAATTATGCAATGAATACGATACAAAACGCAACCAACAACAAAGTAATTAAACGTGTACTAATTTACTATGTAGGATTTATCTAATGTCAACCAAATTCTAGATAAATTACATGATAGTTTTACAGTACACGCGTACAAGCGGTACTCTTTAGATCAGAAAACAAGAGTTGAGACTGTATAATTGAACATTTTAGATTACTATTCAAAGGCCAAGCAAGAATAAGTATCAAGCAGGAAATACAAGCAAAATGAAGTCAACGTAAATCAACCTACTCAGAAAATATACTAACCATACATTTAAGAAAAAAGAAACTATAGAATCAAAGGAAAAGTACTCGTCTTTAATGTAGATTATTCTAACTGTCTTCAAGTTCATGAAATCACCTCTGGCTCGAATCCTACAAGCATAGGATACAAGGTAAAACTAAGGATCTACAAATGATGTATCATCCTACTAATTAATTAATCTATCCATTACTTAATTAATTGACCACTTAATCAATTCCCAAACTTGATTATGATCAATTAACCCAAAATTAAGAATTACTTCAACTAACACCAATCTATAATAACTAAGAACCTAATACATTTGCTCAACATGAGTAGTTAACAATTTATTATCTAATTAACAAACCAACGGTTAATCACTTTGATCAAATACTAATGATCTTATCTACATATGTGACAAGTTTGGACCTTAATCGATCACCCAAAACAATTAGCTTACTAAACCAACCTACAACACCATTAATCACAGCAATGAATAATCCACTTAGTGATCATCCAACTCAAATAATCTCGTTCCCATACTTCAATTTCCAATCCATTTTATTAACAAGCCAACTCATAAAGCCAACTAATCAATGATCTACCATTAATCTACCATTCGTAGGTGATTTATCAACTCAACTAAAACTCATATTCTAATCACTATCTCATTGATTTTTGCTATGTTAAATTACTGGTAACATGGAACCACTCAACCGAACAAACTCAAGCAACCAACCCTATTGATCATATGGGATATGATCCTGTCATCGAGAGAGGTGGAGTCCCAAGAGCGGAGTGGTCCCCGAGTGTCACGAGCTACTGACTCTAGCTCCAATCTGCAAGAAAAATGACCGTTAGCAAACTCGCCGGGAAAAGTCTCCGGCAAGGCCCTCCGACGGTCAAGTCAGTCTCCGCAAGAACAAGGCAAAACAATGAACAGTGGATGAAAGCACGATCGCGCATACCACCGGAATGAAGAGGGGAGGGGCTTATATAGCCGAGGGAGCTGATAACTCCTGACCGCGTAAGTCGTCCTTTCGTACCCGACCGAGACAGGGGCATGGGCGCTGTCAGCTCACAAGATGGCGTCGAGCTACGCCTTTCAGTCTGACACAGCGAATGACAACTTGGTGCAGGGTGCCCGGGTAGGACAGAAGTACAGAATCAACGGGATGTCCGCGACATGCATTATAAATAGGTAAGGCATGCGCCAACCCCCGTACCACGGTCATAAATGCGATGTCAGGGAGCGGATGCCACGAGGATAGATTTTGGGAGTAGATCGCCGACTGGCCAACTCGAGTGACGTCGAGCCTCTCAAGTATCATCCCAGAGTGACGCAAAAGCATTCTCCGAGTCAGGGAGAGCTCGGATATGATCATTCCACCTAAACCGAAGTCTCACGAATAAGTTGTTGAGAGAGCGCCGACGAGGACTTTGGGGGGGGGGGTGACCAGAGGGCTCTAGGCTCGACCGTTGGGACCCTGTGCACGGGATCACCGTAACAGGTATCTTGGGTATCTGACGGGGTCGGACACTTGGTATCTAGCTCTGGGACTCGGGTCGAAGAGCGCCTTGCTACCGGCTCACTCGGGTGCCCCGGGCTGAGTAAGCCCTGGAATTCTTACCCCGCCCTCTGTATCGGTCTGCTCGACCGTGGCGGGCCCAACTTGGCCTTAGGTGGTGTCAGGCGGGCCGACCGAGCGACATGTAAGCTAGGACGAGATCATAAGCATCCTTCTCGAGTCTAGTTAAAGGAGGCGCCGAGTCTGACTTACTGGACCCATAGTGTAGAACGAGCCTGGCACTGCCGAATGAGCATCGACCCGACCGATCTGTGTACCCTACTGTCCGATCGCCCAATCGAGACGTCGAATGTGTCCCATCCGACCGTCTTATCGGTCTTGTCCCTGACTCTCGGCGAGTTGATTCGGATCTCCCGCATTAATAGTCGTTCTTAATTGCAAAGTCACGTGTCTGCTACCTACTGGTCTCCCAGTCGACAAAGCGACCGCCGCTTGGCACAGCGAATGGGCGACTCGCGCGTGCGACGCCGAGCCTCAGGAATCACCTCGAGCTTGATCAGATGGCCAACGTTCCTTCCCGCCTTTTCCTCGGATCACCATCGGACGGCTGCCCTCGTTTGCTCGACCCTATAAATAGGCCTTTACCCCGCCGTTTTTACCATCGCCTTTTACTCCGATGCCGTCGTGCTGCTTCTGCGCGCTCTGCTAGGGTTCCGGCGAGTTCCCTTTTCCGGTCATCTTCTCCGACCAACTTTCTTTCCCTCGGTTAGTTCTTCTTTTCACTCGGTCTCTTTCCCATTCATTCGGTCTTTTTCCCTTTTCGTTCATCCATCGATTTTCCTTCTTCTCCCTCGGACTCTTGGTATACTACCATGGTGTCTCAGCTCCACCACCACGATCTTGACCAACTCCGAGCCGAATACCATATTTCTCCCGACTATAGAATTCGCTTGCCCGACCCGACCGACCGTCCCAAGGCCGCCCCCTCAGCTTCTAGTGCCAAATTTGATCCTGTCATCGAGTGAGGTGGAGTCCCAAGAGCGGAGTGGTCCCCGAAAAATGACCGTTAGCAAATCCGCCGGGAAAAGTCCCCGACAAGACCCTCCGACGGTCAAGTCAGTCTTCGCAAGAACAAGGCAAAACAATGAATAGTGGATGAAAGCACGATCGTGCATACCTCTGGAATGAATAGGGGAGGGGCTTATATAGACGAGGGAGCTAACAACCCCTGTCTGCGTCAGTCGTCCTTCCGTACCCGACCGAGACAGGGGCATTGTAACGACCCGGAAAATTCTCTTAATATTTTCTTAAAATATTGAGCATGTATAAATAATTTTCCGAGGGACCTAGAAATAATTATATAAAATTTGGCCTAGAAATCCATATTTTCTCAATTAAATTGAGAAAACTAAGTACTAATGGGCCTTATATGGGCTTTTTAGTACCATGATTATTGGTGAATTTTAGGTGAAAATTTATAGAAATATGAAGGGATTTTAATAAGAAATATTAACATAATTATGGGGGAATTTTTTTTAGGATTTTCGAAAATTACTAGGAAAATAAAATAGAAGCAGTGGGAAAAATTGTACATTTACCAAGGATTGAACCTTGGACCTCTTGTACAACCATGTAGGCTCTAACCAACTCATCTAGCAAGGGAATGTTTTGAGGAAATGAAGTGAATATTGGTTAAGGCTTAGAAGAAGATGAAGGGTCATGGAGAGACTCTTCATTTACCTCTTTAATGGGTGATAAATAGGGGGGTTTGGGAGTTACCATTTCTTCCCATTATTTTGCAATTGCTTCCTCCTCCTTCCCTCATCCTAGCCGAACACCTTCAAGGGAGCTCTCCCTTGGAAAACTTCCACCAAGGTCTCATCTCCAAGATCTAAGGGGTCTTCCAAGGATACAAGGACAAGGGTGTTCAAGGGTCCAAAGATCTTACCATTTTCTTCTCTTCCAAGGTTCGAAAAATCAAGATCCACCAAGGTAAGACTCCCTCACCTGTGGTATAATAGTTCCTTATGATTTCCATGATTTTTAGCATGATATATTGGTTAGTTTTTGGATTTGATGTTGAAAGGAAGAAAAGCCAAGAACCTTAAGTTTAAGGGTTTCGACCACCATGATTTAAAGGTCTATAATTATGCTAAAAATCATGATAATGTTGTTTAATGTTCCCTTATGATTTTTAGAGGTTAAGTATAATTTTTGGGAATTTTTGGAGTACCCTAGGACACCCTAGGGTTTCGGCCAACATGAAAGAAACAAAACTAAGAACCCTAAGTTTAAGGGTTTCGGCCACCATGATTTAAAGGTCTATAATTATGCTAAAAATCATAATAATGTTTTTTAATGTTTCCTTATGATGTTTAGAGGTTAAGTATAATTTTTGGGAATTTTTGGAGTACCCTAGGACACCCTAGGGTTTCGGCCAACATGAAAGAAACAAAACTAAGAACCCTAAGTTTAAGGGTTTCGGTCAGCATGATTTAAAGGTCTATAATTATGCCAAAAATCTTGATAATGTATTTAATGTTTCCTTATGATGTGTAGAGGTTAAGTATAATTTTTGGGAATTTTTGGAGTACCCTAGAGACCCTATAAGTTTCGGCCAACCTCAAGGACCCAAAGGTTAGGGTTGAGTCCTAAACTTCAAGTATATATTTTTATGTGTCGTCATGATATAAGGGTGATGGAGGGTGATTATGTGAATTTTCACATGGCCTAGAGACTCTATAAGTTTCGGCCAAGAAGGGTTAATAGGGTAAAAGTTATGATTTATTTCAAGGAAGGACTCCAATGGCTCTATGGTAAGATGTGTTAAATTCGGCGACACAAAAACCCGGACCAGAAAATTTCGAGAAATTTTATAGAATTTCTTGTGATCTGTTTAGGGGTCCCAAGTTGTTGGAGGAAGTAGAACCTTAATTTGATGGGTTCAATTGTTTAAATCCTAGTGATTTGGAAGGTGATTTGAGTATAAATCCAAATTAAAGGGCTTATGTTGTATTAGTTAGAAAGTTGAGGGGTTTTCCCGCAAAAGATTCATCACTTATAAATCTCTTCTTCCCCTCTTTCCGCAGCCAAACCCGACTTCTTTGTGATGCCCTAGCGCCGAACCCCTTCCGGTCGTCGACTCCCTCACCTCCTCACCACACGAGCGCATCATCCTCGCTCATCGACGCCGCTGGATCCTTTCGGTGTGTTGCCGTCTCGTCGAATGTTCTTCCTCTTTGGTTGCCGACTGATTCCAGCTTGCCAGGGGAGTTGCTAGCTTAGTTCTGGAGTTGTGGGTGGGCGATTCCCCTACCTGTTCTGTTTCCGGCAAATCTGAGCAGAGATTTAGTTGCCGGTGCCAAAACCAGGTATGAATGGTTGTTTCAGCTTGTCATTGAGATAGGAATCGAATGTGGATTTGTTTTCTTCCTCCCACCACTGCCTTCACGTTCCCTTCCTCAGATTTCCCCTTGTCGCGAGTTCAGGGAGGTTGGGTTAGGGTAGGGCAACGTGGTTTGCAGCTGCTGTTATTGATGGATTTCGCTTCGCGAGGGAATTCCAGCACCTGAGCCCGGATCGAGTCTGACCTGTGCAAGGGAACTGCTCCGGCACATCCTCAGGTGAGTTGCGAAGTTGAATTGGTATTGCTTATTTTGTTGGATCAATTTTCTGATTACACAATTAGGAATGTAGGAATTGGATGATGGGTTCTGTTAGTGTTCTGATTGAGTTAGTAGTTGCTATTGCTTTCAAATTTCCCTGCTGTGATTTTCCTGCTTTGCCGTGATGTTTCCTTGTTGGGGTCAGATTTGGAGTTGTTTGATTGTTTCCATGGACTTGATGGCTTGTGAAGGTAAGTTGACTTCAATTCTACTCTGTGCTAGGAGTTATTTGGTTCATTGATGTTTTTGCTAGAAAACATATGAGTAGAGATGATGATTTGGATTGTGGATCATGGTGTGTTGGTCTTGAATGAATTGTGTTGTCATGATTTGGGATTTGTGATCTTGGAGTTGTGTGATTTTAGACGTTGATTTATAGCTTAACTCTGTGTTGATTCACTTCCCCTGCCGTGATCAGATCTTATTATGGACTTTAGGAGTGCCGTGCTGTGTACCATAGTTTGAGCTATGGGTTTTGGTAGGAGGTTGATTTGTGGTGGCTCTTCCTCAGGTTTGGGCTATGGATTGAATGACATTGAGATGAGAATTGGAATATCTCTGCTTAGATCAGTTCGAATTAGTTTATCTACCAACTAATAAGGTTGATCTTGAAAACAAGTTGTGTTGGAATTGGAGATTCGGTTTATTTTAGATGGATGTGTCTATACATAGATTTGAACATATTAGATCTATGTTGTTAATTAGAGTAGTCGTGTATATTTTATACTTCTTGCCTTTGCACCCATGATTTGCCATTTGGAGCGGGTTATGGCGAGTTAGGTTGGATACTAGTTTAGGGGTGGGTTGAACCTAAACTCGAAATCTAACTTTAAATATAACAAGGGCTAATCATTTAATTAGGTAATTAAATGAAATAGATGATTATGTTAACCCTAATACGGTTTAGGGTTTTGTTTAGCTATTTAACAATTGTATAATAGCTAAAACTATGTCCTTCGATACAGGGCATTGATTTGGTTTCATCAGTGCTGATTATTGGACGGGAGGTTCTCATTGATACGAGCTTCTTCATTTGAGGCGGGTACCCCTGACTTATCTTTTTAGATATTGTCTTACTATTATGCATAGTTTGCTATAGATAATAGTAAGTTTATACGCTGTACCTGCCTTTGTGTATTATGATCTAATATATGTTGTTTAGATGACTCCTGTTTAGTTCCATACAGTCTCGATATTTGCCATGCGTACATATGTGCTGAGATACAGCAATAGGTCACTTTGTATCTGTAGTTGGATTGATTCCTAGATATACCTTGCATGGATACCTAGGGTAGAATGGTTAGATCTGGATACATACGTTAGACCTATACCTTTCCCACCGATGTGTGGTTGGATTGATTCCTAGATATACCTTGCATGGATACCGAGGATAGAATGGTTAGATCTGGATACATGCGTTAGACCTATACCTTTCCCACCGATGTGTGGTTGGATTGATTCCTAGATATACCTTGCATGGATACCTAGGATAGAATGGTTAGATTTGGATACATGCGTTAGACCTATACCTTTCCCACCGATGTGTGGTTGGATTGATTCCTAGATATACCTTGCATGGATACCTAGGGTAGAATGGTTAGATCTGGATACATACGTTAGACCTATACCTTTCCCACCGATGTGTGGTTGGATTGATTCCTAGATATACCTTGCATGGATACCTAGGGTAGAATGGTTAGATCTGGATACATACGTTAGACCTATACCTTTCCCACCGATGTGTGGTTGGATTGATTCCTAGATATACCTTGCATGGATACCTAGGGTAGAATGGTTAGATCTGGATACATGCGTTAGACCTATACCTTTCCCACCGATGTGTGGTTGGATTGATTCCTAGATATACCTTGCATGGATACCTAGGGTAGAATGGTTAGATCTGGATACATGCGTTAGACCTATACCTTTCCCACCGATGTGTGGTTGGATTGATTCCTAGATATACCTTGCATGGATTCCTAGGGTTGAATGGTTAGATCTGGATACATGCGTTAGACCTATACCTTTCCCACCGAGGTGTGGTTGGATTGATTCCTAGATATACCTTGCATGGATACCTAGGATAGAATGGTTAGATCTGGATACATGCGTTAGACCTATACCTTTCCCACCGATGTGTGGTTGGATTGATTCCTAGATATACCTTGCATGGATACCTAGGATAGAATGGTTAGATTTGGATACATGTGTTAGACCTATACCTTTTCTACCGGCATATGGTTGAGGATCTGATTAGTGGGGTGGGTGTCGTTATCATACTTTACCCTCTAGGTTGTATACTGAGCTGTAGGCTCTGTATGAGTGTATACTGGCGATTATCGGCTCCCCTAGGGTCTGAGCCCGTCGCACAACCAGGTTTCCTGTATTGATTGAGCTATTAGCACGATGCTATTATCGTGATGGAGACCATCGGCTCCCCTGAGGTCTGAGCCCGTCTCCCGTCATGGCTACACATTTGCATCCGCCACAGGTGCTTGGCGTCATGATTGCATTGCCACAGGTGCTGGGCATCATATTTGCATAACCACAGGTGCTGGGCTACATATTGCATCCGCCACAGGTGCTAGACGTCATATTTGCATAGCCACAGGTGTTGGGCTACATATTGCATTGCCACAGGTGCTGGGCATCATATTTGCATAGCCACAGGTGCTGGGCTACATATTGCATCCGGCACAGGTGCTAGGCGTCATATTTGCATAGCCACAGGTGTTGGGCTACATATTGCATTGCCACAGGTGCTGGGCATCGTATTTGCATAGCCCCGAGTGTTGGGCTTTATAGGTTGCACGCCACAAGTGTTTGGCTTCTATATGCAACCATGAGTGGTTGGCTTACCTGTTTCCTGTTCACCTGACCGCCGGTCCGGTGGTGGCTGAGGTGTGTACAGAACAGATCGTTGTACTATGTGATTGGGATGCATTGTACCTTTGTTGGTGCTTATTGTGTTTGAGTGTGGTATATGTTTGATATACACTTACAGGTGATCTACACATTTGGATTGTGTACTATTTTTGAGGTTATATAGAGGATTGATTACACCTACCTACAGGATAGACAGACTCTGGTATGTATTTCACTCTTAGTCTTTAAATATGCTTTATCCTCTATATTCGAGACTGCATCAGCGTGATTCTTATTGTTATATATAGCTTGCTGTGCATATATGTTTCTGGGATCCGCTGAGTTTATTTGGACTCACCACCGTTGCCTATATTTTTGTTTCCAGGAGGATTGGTCGCCGAAGTAGCCCCAGTTGCCAGTCCCAGGTCCCTACGACTCCAGTGATGGGTGCTTCCGCGTAGTTATGTTCTTTGTCATCGTATTATTTGGTTTGTATTGGTTTTATGTCGTCGCACTTGTATTGCGTTTCGTTTGTCTTGGTATTGTATTTTTGAGTCCTCTGATGGACTATGTGTTTGTTGTTTTGTTGTAAGTCGGACCGGTCCGCAGTCAGGTATGATTTACTTTGCGTTATGGTTATGTTATGTCTTGATTTTGAGGCCTGAGGCCAAATTATTATTGCGTGTGTTGTTTGTATGTGTAAATTGTCCGCCGGACAGGGGAGGTGCTGCCCGATTTTATATTGGACCAGCGGCTCCTGGGTCTCGGGGCGTGACAAGATGTGATTAGTGTTTAATGATTGATTGGGGATTTTAATGGAATTTTTCCATACCCCCATGGCCTTATAAGTTTCGGCCAGCCCTAGGAAAGTGGCCTAAAGGTTAGGGTTAACCCTAATCATGAGCCCCAAGGACTTCCTATGGTCTTATAAATAATGTATGGTAGTTCCTTTACCTTATGTTATATTACATGTTTATGGAATTGATGGAACTCCACCTTAGAAGTTTCGGCCAAGCCTTGGATCTAGGGTTTGGGGGTGGAGTTAGGGTTCAAAGAATGATGGTTCATGTTTACCATAAAGTATTTATATGTATAGGATCAAGCATGTGGTAGGAATCATGTTAACCATGACCCTAAGGTTAAAGCACCATGCTTTATGGTTAATGTTTAGGTTATGACTGGATGCCATGATAAGTATGATAGGTTTATGTTCATGATATGAATGATGCCATGATAAGTATGATAGGTTTATGTTCATGATATGAATGATGAAGTATGGTAGGGGTATGTTCATGATAAGAATGATGCTATGATAGGTATGTTATGTTAGGCTCATGATAAGAACGATGCCATGATAAGTATGTTATGTTTATGTTCATGATAAGAATGATGCATGCCATGTTGTATGAATAAAGATGTATGTCATGCTTATGAAAGAAGATGCATACCATGTTTATGAATGAAGATAATGCTCATGCCTTACAGGCATCATGATGTTATGCAATAAGAATGAACAATGAAAGGACAAGCATGTGTTAAGTCATGCTTTATGTAACATGGTTATGCTATGAATGTCTTATGAATGATGAAACATGAAAAGTATTTTACTTTATGTATGGGCTTGTACCGGACCGAAGTATGGGTCCAAGGGATGAGCACCTTAAGAACGCCCCGGTTTTGGACTACCGAAGCTGTCCACGGTTCTGGCACTACCGGAGCTGTGCAACAGGGATGGGCACCTTAAGAACGCCTCGGTTCGGGGACTACCGACTATGCTGTCCTTACCCTAGTAGGTCGGGGCTCGCGACCTCGGACTTGCTAGGGATGCGCGCTATGATGTATGTATGTGGTACAAGCCGGGGACCCCAAATGATGTTATGATGATTATGTTAAGCAATTAAAAGTATGTTATTAAAAGTTAAGCATCCTTACGTATATGCATTCCACTCATGCATCCATTCATGTTATGCATTATGCTATGTGATAAGGTTTTATGCTTACGTTTCATGTTAAGAAGTATGCATGAGAATGAATGAACTATGCCATGATTATGTTAAGAAGATGTTCATATGATATGATAGGTATTATGCCATGTATTATGCCATGCTTAGAATGTTCACTATGTTTATGTTTATGTTATGTATTATGCCATGCTTAGAATGTTACTATGTTTATGTTAATGTCATGCTATGTATATGATAAGTGATGTAAGATGTTATGTTCTAAGTAGAGCACCAAGTATGTTAATGTTTCATGTGCTCATTATGAGATGATGAATGATGAATGGTTTTTGTGAGTAGGAAAGAGTCTTACTAAGCCTGTGTGCTTATAGTCTTATTTCCTTATGCCGCAGATCATTCAAGGGGGGCAATGATGGAAGCAGCAGGAGGGCAAGAACGCATGTGTGTAGTAGTGACTTGGCCCAGGAAACCATATGTTTACTGTTTATGCTAGAACTTCACCTTGGTTACTTATATGTTTGAATAATAACTTCTGGAACCTTATGATATGATGTTATGTATGACATGATATGATGCTTAAGTTCAAAGTTAATATGCTAAGGTTCCCATGTCAATAAGTTAGGAATGGTAGTAGGGCATGTATAAGTTAAAGTTATTCCGCTGCCTTATGATGTTTACATGCCCTAAGCATGTTAACGTAACGCCGCTTATGGAAAAAAAAAGCGGGCGTTACACATGGGCTCTGTCAGCTCACAGGATGGCACCGAGCGGCACCATTCAGTCTGACACAGCGAATGGCGGCGTGGTGCGGGGTGCCCGGGTAGGACAGAAGTACGGAATCGATGGGATGTTCGCGGCGTGCATTATAAATAAGTAAGGCCTGCGCCAACCCCCGTACCACGGTCATAAATGCGATGTCAAGGAGTGGATGCCGCGAGGAAAGATTTTGGGAGTAGATCATCGACTGGCCGACCCGAGTGACGTCGGGCTTCTCAAGTATCATCCCCGAGTGACGCAAAAGCATTCTCCAAGTCAGGGAGAGCTCGGATATGATCATTCCACCTAAACCCGAGTCTCAGGAATAAGTTGCTGAGAGTGCCGAGGAGGACTTTGGGGGGGGGGGGGGGGTGACCAGAGGGCTCTAGGCTTGACCCTTGGGACCCTGTGCATGGGATCACCGTAACAAGTATCTTGGGTATCGGACGGAGTCGGACACTCGGTATCCAGCTCTGAACTCGGGTCGGAGAGCGCCTTGCTACCGGCTCACTCGGGTGCCCCGGGCCGAGTATGCCCGGGAATTCTTACCCCGCCCTCCGCATCCGTCGAAGTAGAAGAAAAAGAAAAGAAGAGGGCATCGGTTTCCCCAACAACTTGGTGCCCGTCGAAGTAGAAGAAAAAGAAAAGAAGAGGGCATCGGTTTCCCCAAGGCCGATGGTCAAATCAGGAGAGAAGGCACTGGCGAGGAGGCGACGACCAACGACGAGGAGGGAAGTGGCAGCGCAGCAAAGGAAAATCAACACCATGACGAGGGCGACCAATACTGGAATCGAGATAGGGCACCGGCGTGTGGCGGTTAGGAGGTGGAAGCTGGCGACGTGAGGCGTGGAGTCGATATCGGGGAGGAAGAGAAAGAATTAGGAATTAGGTTTTCTTCCGATAACATATATATATATATATATATAAACTCAAATGGAATTAAAATCCAACATCTCCTCAATTAATTGGAAATATCTAAAATGGATTTCTCCTAAATTCAGTTTATCCCTATAAACTCTAAAACGATCTCAGAAAATTTTAAAAAATTATAAAATTTTCCGAAAAATACTATAAGGTTATTTCCTGATACACCTTTAGAATTTAAATTGTCATATTTAATATCGCCTCTCCTAGTGTAAAATCCTGACCACGCGCACTAGTTGTCATGCTGCCTCAATCAACGAATGAAAAAGGAGAAAGTAAAGAAAAGAGGGAATCTCACAGAGCCCTCTGGGTGAAGTATATACCTAGAACATTAACCATGTGAGATGTAAAGATGTCTCTGGAGATCATAGGAACGTGAATTTAGGAACGCCCAAGTCATCCCAAATTTGATGTTACATAACTTGATTATTTTTTTTATATATTTCATTTTTTGTGCATAAGTTATTGGTATTAGTCGGGCCATGACTAGATTCTGTATCAAAATTTGGAGACTAATCTAGAGTCGGCTCTAGAGCCACAAAGTCTTAAATCAACTATATTTTTAAAAAATATATTATCAGAGCCAAGTTTCGATCTTGGGACCTATGGGTTATGGGCCCATCACGCTTCCGCTGCGCCACTCTGATATATATTAAATTAATGAATATAGTGTTACTAGGAGAGTAGACTATTGGGCCTTAGTTGGGGCATCAGCTGATTCTGTATCAGAATTTGGAGCCCTACCACTATCCTACTCCGATACATTTTAAAATTTTGAATATAGCATTATTAGGTGAGTAGGCTATTAGGCCTTAATTGGACTATAGGCCGATTCCATATCAGAATTTTGAGTCTAATACAATGCCACAAAGGCTTAATAAACTACTTTATGTTTAAAATCAACTAATTTATGTTTAAAAAAAAACTTCAGAGATATCTTCACCTAATCACCATTGTCTTCCTAACTTTCGTACGTTCCTATGATCTCCAGAGATAAACTCACCTCTCACATGGTTAATGATCTACGTATATGCTCCACCAAAGGGGATGTCAGACTCCCTCTTGTCTTTACTTTTTCCTTTTTCATTTGATGATTGAGGCACCATGATAACTAGTACACGTAGTCAGGAGTTTACACTAGGCCAGGGGATATTAAATACGGCAATTTAAACTCTAAGGGAAAATCATGAAATAACCTTATAGTTTTTTTTCGAAAATTTTCAAAATTTTGTTTTAAAATTTTCTGAGATCGTTTTAGAGTTTATGGGGACAAACTGGATTAAGGAGAAATCCATTTCAGATATTTCCAATTAATTGAGGAGAAGTTGGGATTTTAATTCCATTTGAGTTATATATATATATATATATATATATATATATATATATATATATATATATATATATATATATATATATATATATATATATATATATTATTTGAAGAAATCCTAATTCCTTATTCTTTCTCTTCCTCCCCGATACCTCCTCGACTCCGCGCCTCACATCGCCGTTTTCCACCTCCTGACCGCCACACGTCGGTGCCCTATCTCGATTCCAGTATTGGTCGCCCTCGTCATAGTGTTGATTTTCTTCTGCTATGCTGCCACTTCCCTCCTCATCGTTGGTCGTCGCCTCCTCGCAAGTGCTTTCTCTCCTGATTTGACCATCTGCCTTGGGGAAACCAAAGTCCTCTTCTTTTCTTTTTCTTCTACATCGATGGGCCGAGCCGCCGCCCATTGTCCAAAAAATTGCCTTGGGGAAACCGATGCCCGCTAACTTTAGTAGTGTATATAGAAGCGAATTCTCGATCCTTTGAAACAAGTAAATCCTCCTATATAAGTTAGGATTCCGCTGATTGTCATCACAAAGTCACTACAAAAAAAATAGATATTAGGTTTGAAAATTAGTCGTGGTCAACAACTTTGTCGTGGTCAACAAAGCGGTTGTAAAAGCAGAACCAATAGAATTAGTTATAGGTAAACCACTCCTAAAACCATTTTAATTTGGTATATATTTGAAATGGTTGCAAAAAAAAATGTTTCTGTTGGCCACTGTTAGAACTTAGAAGCTGTTAATTTGATCGCTTCTATAAGTTACCTTTGGAAGCGGTTAAGACCACTTATAAAGGTCGCATACGAGATTAAAAAAAAACAGCGCATGGTCAACATCATATCCTTATTTTTCTCTCCTCTCAACTAGATGCATGGAGCAGAATACTCATGCATCGCAACTTAGGCTACGTTTGGTAAGATGTAATCAGTCTTGTAATATAATCAAGATATTACATTACAAGATTGATTACTTTTATTTGGTATAGTTTTAAAACTGTAATGTAATATAATTTAAATTACAAAAGCTAGTAAAAGTATTGTAATCTGGAATATAAGGCCAACAACATATAATTTGGATTACATTACATGCTTAATTACATTACAAACTGGATTACATAACTCCTAACCAAACGCAACCTTAGTCTCACAGATGCGGCCCTTCTTCCTCTTCGCCTCACCATAAATGGTCGATGGCCTCCTCATCCTCACCACAACCACTAGCCGAAGTCAAGCTCCACCGTCCTCTATTCCTCTCTTGGTTGGGAGAGGAACCCTTCTCCTATTTCCCCTCGATGAATGCATAACTAGGTGAGGATGCAAATCATCCAAATCTAGGACGCCATCTCCACTCATCGCTGGAGCAGCGACCTTCTTCTTCTCTCGATTATGAGAAGTTCAAGCTAAACACCCACTTCATCTCCTTCCTCTCTCGATTGGGAGAGGAGGAGGCTGATTTCTCATCACCAAAGCCACCTCTCCCGATTAGAAGAGGGGAAGAGGAGATGAGGGATCTTGTTGGTGCAAAGTGCATCAGTTATGAACAGTCTGTTGGTGCAATCAACCCAAGTGTGATCGGGTAGATCATGTGTTTTGATGTGTGTGTCAATATGATTAAGTTAGAATTTCATGTTGATCTAATATGTGTATTTGAGTGTGCAGGGTTGCAGGATACACATGGACTTAGGTGGAAAGCTTCGGGTCTGGTGAAGGATAGCATGGGAAGAAAAATATCGAAAAGAAGCGAATGGGCGTCGACGAAGAAAAATTCGCTTCGATTAGGAAGACAATGGGCGGCGGCTCGACCCGTCAAAGAAAAGAAGAGGGCATCAGTTTCCCCAAGGCCGATCGTCAAATCAGGAGAGAAGGCACTGGCGAGGAGGCGATGACCCACGATGAGGAGGGAAGTGGCAGCGCAGCAGAGGAAAATCAACACCATGACGAGGGTGACCAATACTGGAATCGAGATAGGGCACCAGTGTGTGGTGGTCAGGAGGTGGAAGCCGGCGACGTGAGGCATGGAGTCGAGGAGGTACCGAGGAGGAAGAGAAAGAATTAGGAATTAGGTTTTCTTCCGATTAGGGGTGAGCAAAAATTCAGAAAAACTGAATTAACCGAACCGAACCGACCGCATTTTGAAATTCGGTTCGGTTAATTCGGGTTTTAGTTTTTTTCTCAAAATTCGGTTTGATTTTTGGTTAATTCGGTTCGATTTTCGATTTTGAATTTTGTAATTCGGTTAAACCGAATAAACCGAATAAGAATATTAATTTAATTATTTTTATTTAAAAATATAATTAAATTAAATAAAATCTTATTTTTTTATTAAAATCGAATACAATTTTAAAATTTAAGTTAAATCAGTTAATTCGGTTAAAAATCGAAACCCTAAACCCTAAACCCTAAACTGATATTTTATCGGTTCGATTTTCTCGATTTTTATCAAGAAATTCGGTCGGTTCAGTTATTTTGGAAAATATCGATTTATTCGATTTTTGGTCTATTCGGTTCGATTTTAACCGAATACTCACCCCTACTTCCGATAACATATATATATATATATATATATATATATATATATATATATATATATAACTCAAATGGAATTAAAATCTCAGCCTCTCCTCAATTAATTAGAAATATCTTAAACGGATTTCTCCTTAATCTAATTTATCCCCATAAATTCTAAAACGATCTCAGAAAATTTAAAAAACAATTTGAAAATTTTCAAAAAATACTATAAGATTATTTCCTGATTTACTCTTAGAGTTTAAATTGTCGTATTTAATATTGCCTCTCCTAGTGTAAAATCCTGACTACGCGCACTAGTTGTCATGGTGTCTCAATCATCGAATGAAAAAGGAAAAAGTAAAGAAAAGAGGGAGTCTGACGGTGACAGAGCCCCCGGGTGGAGTATATACCTATATCATTAACCATGTGAGAGGAGAGGTGAAGATATCTCTAGAGATCATAAGAACGTACAAAAGAAATTTATGAAAAAGTAGTGATCATGGTTTAAATCTGCTTGTGGCTTGTCGACCTCGGCTAAAAACAACTTGGGCGGCTCGAAAAGCTCGACCTAATGACTTGGTAACTCAAACGCTCAATCGATCAAATTATCTTTAGATCTTACATCAGCTAGAAGCCTAGAACCTACTCGAGATGTGATCACGTAGGTGCATCCTACTGACTTGGACTCAATCGGATATTGACGGATTAGTATATATATCACATAACTACATCATACACAAGATACAAATGGATAAATTTTTATTTATTTTTCTTACCCTAAGTCTTAAAAGATGTTTCAACTAGCCCAAACATTATATGCTTTTTTTTCAAAAAAAAATTAAAGTTTTCATTTACTTATAAATAATTTCTATAATTTACTTATCATTTTTATGGTATAATTTACAATGTTTTCGATTATAAGTTGATAAGACATAAATCATGCTTTGTAATAATTAATTTTAATTTCAGCATGATTCATATTTCTCTATTCTATATATCATTCTTAATTATGTGATATTTTTTAATTATTTAAAATGTTATTTCAATTACTTTAACTATTAACTATTAAATCATGAATATTTTTTAATGTATTATAGTTTTTTATTTTTTTTAAACAATATCTTCTAAAATTCATTGTTTTCCATGAGAATTTTTATTTTTATTTTAAAATGAAAAATTAATTAGAGTTTCATCACAATAATTTAAAAAAACATTTAAAAAAGAAAAATAAAATTTAAAATAGAGATTATGTATTGGACACCAAATTCTGTTAGGATCTACCTATTGATTCACTCTATTGGTTGTCTGGTCCAATTAAAATCCAATAGTTCATGGGAAAAAATGAAATATAAAATATGAATAAATTATTTTTTATTTTGATATTAAATAAGTTTTGATAAAACACTTCAAATCTGTGCATCACTACAACGTGATGTGTCATAACATAGCTTTGATCATTTTTACATTTTTTATAAAAAAATAAAATAATGTATAAAATCTTTATGATGGTAAAAAATGATTCGCTTATATAGTATTCTCGCCAATTTATCCCAAAGTCAATACTAAAGAGGTAAGTTAAGGAGCTGCTACTTTGAATGTTGTGGCTAGTACATTGAGAGGGCTAGTCCTAGTTTTATTAGATTTTGACTCAAATCTTAAGATAATAATTTTGTACAGATTAGATATCCGTCCATCCCATGGAGACTGTGTATAAAACCTTTATGGCTCTATTGAGTAAATTATTATTTTTATTTTGATATTAATTAAATTTTGATGAAATACTTAATATTAATGTAGATTCTAACTCGTCTAATAAAAATATATTCAATAACATAAAATGTAACATAGTGAAGCAGCGGAAGCATAGTGGATCCATAACCTACACGTCCCAAGATTGAAACTTTGACTCTAATAATATTTTTAAAAAATAAAATAGTTGATTAAGCCTTTGTGATTAAGTATTGGGTTCCAATATTTGATATGGAATCAACCCATGACCCAACTAAGGCCCAATAACCTACTTACCTAATAATACTATATTCAATATTTTAATATATTAAAGTAGTGCAGTGAAAGCGTGATGAGCCTCATAGGTCGTAAGATCGAAACTTAGATCTAAATAGTTGATTAAGCCTGTGGCATTGTATTGAGTTCCAAATTCTAATACGGACAATTTCCATGGTCCAATAACCTACTCACCTAATATTACTATATTTAATATTTTAAAATATATTATACGGACAATTTCCATGGCCCAACTAAGGCACAATAACCTACTCACCTAATAATATTAATTTAATAATTTAAAATGTATTAAAATAACATAACGTAAATGTAGTGACCCCATTATGAACATGCCCCAAGATTGAAACTAAACTCTGATAATTTTTTTAAAAAATCAAATATATTAAGCCTTTGTGGCTCTGTATTAGACTCCAAATTCTGATACAGAATCGACCTATGGCCCAACTAAAGCTCAATAGTCTACTCACCTAATAATACGATATTTAATATCTTAGAATGTATCAAAATGGCACAACAGAAACATAGTGGGCCCATAGCTTTCAAGTCCTAAGAACAAAACTTGGCTCTAATATTTTTTTAAACATAAATTAGTTGATTTTAAACATAAATTAGTTGATTAAGCCTTTGTGGCTATGTATTAGACACCAAATTCTTATTTGGAATTGGCTCATAGCCAACTAAGGTCCAATAGTCTACTCATCTAATAATGTTATATTCAACACTTTAAAATGTATCAGAGTGGCGCAGCGGAAGCGTGATGGGCCCATAACCCATAGGTCCCAAGATCGAAACTTGGCTCTGATAATAATTTTTTTAAAAATAATTGATTAAGCTTTTATGTTGTCAAAAGGCGATTAGCTCACTTTCAGCCAATCCGTCACAGGGCCAACACAGAGGAGGTAAATCACGGGGCCTACTAGGCCGGATGCTGCGGCTAGTGCGTGGGGCTTGATTAAGCCTTTGTGATTCTAAATTAGGCTCTAAATTCTAATACAAAATCTACTTATGGCTCGACTAATGCCCAATAACCAATGGACAAACAATAAAATATAAAAAAAATAATTAATCGGTTGGTAACACTTAAAAAATAAAATATAAATTCTAAGATAGGAGTGATTATTATTTTTTATATTAATTAAATTTTGATAAAATACTTAATATTTAAATGTGAATTTCAACTTATCACATAAATTTATATTAGTTATTTTGATGTATATCAGTTTGGCATTTTTATGTCAACCATCCATCTATTAAAAATTTTTATCCATTAATTCGTTGAAATTGAAACTCGATCAGCTCTAAATATTGATACGACCCATGGCCCAACTAAGACCCAATAGTTTACTCACCTAATAATACTATATTAAATATTTTAAAGTGCATTAGAGTAGCAGCTGAAGTATGGCAGGTCCATACTTTATAGGTCCCTACATCTAAATGGGCTATGATAATATTTTAAAAAAATAATAAAGTTGATTAAGCATTTATGTCTTTGGATTAAGTTTCAAATTTTGATAGAGAATCGACCCATGGCCCAACTAAGGCCCAATAGTTTACTCACCTAATAATACTATATTAAATATTTTAAAGTGCATTAGAGTAGCAGCTGAAGTATGACAGACTCATACTTTATAGGTCCCTACATCAAAATGGGCTTTGATAATTTTTTTAAAAGATAATAAAGTCGATTAAGCATTTATGTCTTTGGATTAAGTTTCAAATTTTGATACGGAATCGACCCATGACCCAACTATGGCTCAATAATTTCATGGACAAAAAATAAAATATAAATTCTAAAATATGAGTAAAAATAATAATTATTATTTTGATATTAATTAAGATTGATAAAACACTTAATATTTAAATGTGAATTTTAGCCCATTGAGTAATACTATATTCAATATTTTGATATGTATTAGTTCAGCATGTTTAGGTCAATATTTTGACTAGTACTATGTTTAATATTTTGAGACTGAGTTGTGATGCATGAGTATTTTGCTCCATGTGTGTAGCTGAGAGGAGACGGAAATAGGGATTTGATCTTTCATGCCTCTTTTTTTTTAATCTCGTACACAACCTTTATAGAAGCGATCAAATTAACTGCTTCTAAGTTTTAACGGTGGTCAATAGAAATGTTTTCTTTGCAACCACTTCAAAAGTATACCAATTAAAATGATTTTAGGAGCAGATTACCTTTAATTGATTCTATTGGTTCTGTTTTTACAACCGCTTTGTTGACCATGCCTAATTTTTAATCCTAATGTGTATTTTTTTTTGTAGTGACTTTATAATGACAATCAACAGAATGCTAACTGATATAGGAGGATTCTACTTGTTTCAAAGGATCGAGAATTCGCTTCCATATGCGCTACTAAAGTTCATGAGAAATCGATGTTATAGTATGTGCTTTTGATGTGTGGAGTATTAGATATCACATATGGCATGGACACAACAAAGTGATCTTTGAAGTCGTATATGATGCGGTGGAAATGTACCAATGCAACATAGAACGATGACGTATAAGCTTTCTTCTCATGACATGGTTGACTTTGTGTCTTTGTGAGGAATAATACGAGTTAGAGGGCTCACCGGGAGTTGCCCTTGCGAAACCCCTCCGATGCTTAAGGTGTCATCGGGGGTGTAGCTATGTATGTTGAGGGAGTGCGACTGCCCCTCCTGAAATTTGGAGGTGAAATTCATATATTGAAAAAAAAATTAAATGTCTAATTATAAATTTTAAAACCTTTGGATTTTTTTTCACGAAGAGTCTTATTAAAAACATGTCTTGGTTTTTTTTCTCTCTCCCATGTATTTTCCTTCTTCTCCTCTTTATTTTTCTTCTCTCACGTATTTTCTTTTTCCTATTTCGTTGTGTTTCCTTCTTCCTCCTTTTGTCTCTTTCTTATTTTTTTCCTAACCCTAATTTTATCCTCAAAATTCTCTGTCATACGCCGCTACCGCAATCGTCCACATCGTAGTTGTAGCACCCTATTGCTGTTAGTACCATCGTCGTCGCTTCGTCGATGCTCCACAATAGACACCTTTTGATTGAGGTGAAATTTTCTTACTTGATCTATTTTGATTACTGATTTAAGTGTTGAAAAAAATATGCAATATTAATTTTTTATATATTCATGATTTTATTTATTAGCTACTGTTTGCTATTTATTTTTTTGTTATTTATTTTTGAATTATTAGAAAAAGATAATCAATAAATTAGGTGATTATTTTTCTAAAATATCATGCCAATGATAAATTAACCAACCTTGGACACTTACTTTTGTAGTGTTCTCTTTCTTTACACTCAAAACAAATTATATGATCTTTATTTTTATAAGTTAATATTTTTATACCTTTGTTTGTAGAGGTGACACTTGACTTTTCTTCATTGACCTCGAATGATGATGATGATACTCTTTCTTGTTCCAACGACAATGACAAATTTTGCTCCCCTCAATATTTAAAGTAGAAGCTTCTTGAATTTCAGGCTCAGATGTTGAGCATCTCTCAACATCCTAATTCTCTTTGTCCAATGAATCTCCCTCTTTTGATTTATCTTGACTTGACAAAGTGGAGGGATCTTCATGGAGCTTGGTCAATTTGCTTCATAGCTCCTTAGCATCTTGATAGTCTTCAATTTTTTCCAAGATGGTGCTTGACAATAGATTAACCAACAATTTGGTCACTTTGTCGTTGGCCTCTTATTTCTTGATTTGCTCCTCATTCCTTTTAGTTTTCTTGAGAAGCTTCCTTTGTTGCTTGTTGGAGATTCAAAACCCTCTATTAGAGCAAACCATTGCACTATATCCACCATGAAAAAAATTTTGATCTTTGTCTTTCAAAGATCAAAATTTGATTTGTCGAACGGGGAGGTGCCCGGATATTATACCTGAACTCCATTCTTAAAGTTGAAACCTTTTGATGATGACTTCTTGAAATTAGGGTTTTAAGCTTCTACTTCTTCCTCTTCCTCTAGCTCTTGCTCTCTCGACGATGAGCCCCAAGAAGAGTGACCTCATTCTAATACTACTTGTTAGGACACGTAGGCAAGCTAGAGCGGGTACCGATTAGCTCTAATTTTTGCTTGGTGAAGATTTATCGCAGCGGAAACATAAACAATACGAACACCTTAGGATTTACTTGGTATCCACCTTCTTGAGGTAACCAATCCAAGGATCCGCTCTTCCTCACTCTCTCATTCACTATGAAAGATCTCTTTCTTGAGATGGAGAAATCTCTTACAAGCTCACAAAAAGAAATACAACCAAGAACAAGTAAATACAAAAGAAATCATACAAGATTTAGGAATTAGGTTTTCTTCTGATTATATATATATATATATATATATATATATACACACACACACACACACACACTCAAATAGAATTAAAATCTCAACATCTCCTCAATTAATTTGAAATATCTGAATATCTGAAATGGATTTCTCCTTAATCTAGTTTATCCCCGTGAACTCTAAAACCATCTCAGAATTTTTTTAAAAAAAAATCTAAATTTTTTTTTAAAAATACTGTAAGATTATTTCCTGATTTACCCTTAGAGTTCAAATTGTCGTATTTAATATCGTCTCTCCTAATGTAAAATCCTAACTATGTGCACTAGTTGTCATGGTGCCTCAATCATCGAATGAAAAAGGAGAAAGAAAAGAAATGAAGGAGTCTGACAGAGCCCAGGGTGGAGTATATACCTAGATCGTTAACCATGTGAGAGGTGAAGATATCTTTGGTGATCATAGGAACGTACGAAAGAAATTTATGAAAAGTG
The DNA here is from genome assembly GCA_024364735.1 of Boesenbergia rotunda. NCBI lineage: Eukaryota > Viridiplantae > Streptophyta > Magnoliopsida > Zingiberales > Zingiberaceae > Boesenbergia > Boesenbergia rotunda. Next base: position 76,986 of record JAGFNQ010002213.1, read on the forward strand.
GTGATCATGGTTCAAATCTGTTTGTGGCTTGTCGACCTCGGCTAAAAAAAACTTGGGCGGCTCAAAAGGCTCGACCTAATGACTCAGTAACTCGAACGCTCAGTAGATCAGATTATCTTGGTAGCTCAGATCTTACATCAGCTCGGACCAACTCAAGATGTGATTATGTAGATGATTCCTACCGACTTGGACTCAATCAGATATTGACGGATTAGTATATATGACATAACTACATCATACACAAGATACACATGGATAAATTTTTATTTATTTTTCTTACCCTATGTCTCAAAAGATGTTTCAACTAGCCCAAACATTATATGCTTATTTTTCAAAAAAAAATTAAAGTTTTCATTTACTTATAAATAATTTCTATAATTTACTTATCATTTTTATGGTATAATTTACAATGTTTTCGATTATAAGTTGATAAGACATAAATCATGCTTTGTAATAATTAATTTTAATTTCAGCATGATTCATATTTCTCTATTCTATATATCATTCTTAATTATGTGATATTTTTTAATTATTTAAAATGTTATTTCAATTACTTTAACTATTAACTATTAAATCATGAATATTTTTTAATATATTATAGTTTTTTATTTTTGTTAAACAATATCTTCTAAAATTCATTGTTTTCCATGAGAATTTTTATTTTTATTTTAAAATGAAAAATCAATTTAGAGTTTCATCGCAATAATTTAAAATGCATTTAAGAAAAAGAAAAAGAAAATTTAAAATGGAGGCTATATATGTATTGGACTGCGAATTCTGTTAGGATCTACCTATTGATTCAATCTATTGGTTGTCTGGCCCAATAAAAATCCAATACTTTACGGAAAAAAATGAAATATAAAATATGAATAAATTATTTTTTATTTTGACATTAAATAAGTTTTGATAAAACACTTCAAATCTGTGCAACACTTCAACGTGATGGGTCATCACATTGCTTTGATCATTTTTACATTTTTTTTAAAAAATAAAATAATGTATAAAATCTTTATGATGGTAAAAAACGATTCGCTTATATAGTATTCTCGCCAATTTATCCCAAGGTCAATACTGAGGAGGTAAGTCAAGGGGCTGCTACTCCGAATGTTATGACTAGCACATGAAGAGGGTTAGTACTAGTTTTGTCAGATTTTGACCTAAATCTTAAGATAATAATTTTGTACAGATTAGATATCCGTCCATCCCATGGAGACTGTGTATAAAGCCTTTATGGCTCTATTGAGTAAATTATTATTTTTATTTTGATATTAATTAAATTTTGTTGAAACACTTAATATTAATGTAGATTCTAACTCGCCTAATAAAAATATATTCAATAACATAAAATGTAACAGAGTGATGCAGCGGAAGCATGGTGGATCCATAACCTCCAGGTCCCAAGATTGAAACTTTAACTCTAATAATATTTTTAAAAAATAAAATAGTTGATTAAGCCTTTGTGGTTAAGTATTGGACTCCAAAATCTGATATAGAATCAACCCATGACCCAACTAAGGCCCAAGAACCTACTTACCTAATAATACTATATTCAATATTTTAAAATATATTAAAGTGGTGTAGCGAAAGCGTAATGTGCCCCATAGGTCCTAAGATCGAAACTTAGATCTAAATAGTTGATTAAGTCTGTGGCATTGTATTGAGTTCCAAATTCTAATACGGACAATTTCCATGGCCCAACTAAGGCACAATAACCTACTCACCTAATACTATATTTAATATTTTAAAATATATTAAAGTAGCATAACGTAAATGTGGTGACCCTATTATGAACATGTCCCAAGATTAAAACTAAACTCTGATAATTTTTTTAAAAATCAAATAGTTGATTAAGCCATTGTGACTTTGTATTAGACTCCAAATTTTGATACAGAATCGGCCTATGGCCCAACTAAAGCTCAATAGTCTACTCACCTAATAATATGATATTTAATATCTTAGAATCTATCAAAATGACGTAGCGGAAACATAGTGAGCCCATAACCTTCAAGTCCCAAGAATGAAACGTGGCTTTAATATTTTTTTTAAAACATAAATTAGTTGATTTTAAACATAAATTAGTTGATTAACCCTTTATAGCTCTGTATTAGACACCAAATTCTTATACGAAATTGGCCCATAAAGCCCAACTAAGGTCTAATAACCTACTCATCTAATAATGTTATATTTAAAATTTTAAAATGTATCAGAGTGGCACAGCGGAAGCGTGATGGGCCCATAACCCATAGGTCCCAAGATTGAAACTTGGCTCCGATAACTATTTTTTTTAAAAAAATAGTTAATTAAGCCTTTATGCTAGCAAAAGGCGATTCACACTCCCAGTGCCCCCGAAAAACTGCGTACTGAACTTTTATGTTTACGGGCCAAAGTTCTGGCACATGAAAGTCAAAGTATATACTTCATTTGATACAAACTCTGTTTTTTTAGGATCCACTGTGATAGTGAGAAAGCTTTCTACATATCCGACCAAATCTATTAATAATATCACAATCCGCTAAATCGGTCCAAATTGGTTTAATCACGGGGACTACTAGCCCGGACAACATAAAAAAAACATGCATTATTATATGCATATTTTTTTTTATTTTGTTTACCCTAACTTAACTCGGATTGATGCACAACAAAAAGGGAGAGATTGTAAGTACCCTGGTTGGTTTTGATATGATCAACCGATTTAAGTTAGGTCATGGTGTGTTTAATGTTAGATCGTTGTCGGATTGTTAGAGGGGGGTGAATAGCAACTTTTCGATTTTTCTTCCTACACGTTGTTAGTGCGCAAGCGGAAATACAATAAAACAAAACTAACAACTAAATAATGCTAACACCACCTGATTTACGTGGTTCGGAGATGATACTCCTACTCCACGGCAGCCCGTAAGGTGGACGATCCCTCGATCCTTCGGCGGATCACTCCCCGGATGCCCTCCGGCTAGCTTGCGTAGCTCCTTGTGGGTGGAGAAACCTTGCCACAACCTTGAACACACTTCTGAGCTTTACAGACTACTAACAAGTCCTAACCAAGCTTGTTTCGTCAAAGGTTTCCAGCCAAACCCGACCCTCTTTAAATAAAGCTCAAGGCTGGAAAACACCCTACCAGTCGACTGCCCCCAGGCAGTCGACTGGTCCCACTGAAAATCTACCATTGCAGCTCAACGTTCAAATTTTCAGCCAACTTAACCAGTCACTACCATTCGACTACTCCTAGAGCAGTCAACTGGTCCAGGGTCGAAAACATTCTGTGAGTTTCTGTGTTTGCTGGCAGTCGACTGTTATATCGACTGCCCAGCTTACAAACACACTCCTCCTTACTCCGAAGACCCTCCTCCACGTGTGCCTTCAAGTTCACTCCCTTGGCTTTCCCCTTGAAGTCCTCTTCCACCGGCTATCGTCCCTCGGATGCACACACAAACCCTCATCTTGCCTCCATGCCACCCTTCATGTGTGCCCTTTGAAGTTCACTTCCCGGCTTGCCCTTGGAGTCCTCTTCCCTCGGCTCTCGTCCCTTCATGACTCAGCTGACTCTTCACCAGCAGCCTTGACTATTGCCTTCGCGCCTTCTTCGTCTTTGGCTCCCGTCCCTCGGATGCACACAAGCCTCCAACTTGCCTCCATGCCATCCTTCATGCATGCCTCGAAGTCCACGCCCCTCGGCTCATCATCCTTGCTATCCATGGTCCCTCGGGTGCACAAAAGCCTCCAGCTTGTTTCCATGCTACCCTTCACCGTATCGAAGCCGTCCAGCTAAGTCAATATGTGTAGCATGCAATCCTGCACACTCAAATACACATATTAAATCACAAGGGTAAACCTAACTTAAATCCTTTACCCAAACATCAAAACACATGGTCACTCCAGACCATAGATTGCCCCAACATTTAATCCCTCTTCTAAGCGTGTAGGAGCTTAGGTACGGAGGAAGTCGAGCGTAAGACGTAGCGGATGAGAAGGATTGTGCGGGGAAGTGAGTCGATGGGCTCGGTATAATCCGAGGGGCACGGAAGCTACGAAAGAGTACGCCGGTGGAGCGAGAAGGACGCACGCGGTGTCCGAGGGACAAGAAGCTGGGAGGAAGGAGGCTCGAGGGTGAAAGGCCGAAGTCGAGTTCGGGTGAGCCTAACTCCGTTTGGTCGGAAATCACCCAGAAGACAAACAACCAAAAGACCGGTCAGTTTGACCAAGTCAAACCAGGCGTCAGAAAAAAAGACATTTATTTGTTGCTGTGAAGATTCGAACCTCATAGGCATATATCTCCATACTTACCAATTGGGATAAGCAGGCGATGTGGTTAAAGTTGTTGCGAGCAGAAGATAAAGTCATTTAGCTGTTGCGAGCAGAAGACAAAGTTTTAATTAAACTTTATCTCTTAAAGGATAACCTTATCCTTTAATCAGATCCAATGGATGCAGTTTAATCCCATCCAAGATCAACCATCCAGATTACATCCATGGATCAACGGCCAAGACAAAATTCATCAACAATCAACAATCCAAATTTATTCTCTTAGGCTATAAATAAGCTTAGAAGTTTTGCTTTAGAAATCATTCATTAATTCATTCTTGTAAAATCTCTAAAAGTCTAGCGTGCTATTTTTGTAAGGCTTCTCCGCCACAAGGAGATTTTTATTGAGCGTACACTGCCTTGGTCGCAACTAAGGACGTTGCTTCCATGGTTAAAGATCTAGGTATATGCTCTACCCGAGGGCCTCTGTCAGACTCCCTCTTTTCTTTAGTTTCTCCTTTTTCATTCGATGATTGAGTCACCATGACAACTAGTGGCGTAGTTAGAATTTTACATTAGGAGAGGTGATTTTCAAAATTTTCAATTATTATTATCGATCAATTTTCACCAATCAAAAGCCTAAATTCAGAATTTAAGTAGTTGAAAATTAAGCCTAAATTTGACGATTAATGACATTATTGTCGCGAGAACAAAAACTTCCCTCATTGATTGGGCAATCAATTAGGGATGCCTGAATCGATTGTGCAATCAATTCAGGCTGGGTTACGATTCAGCATAGAAGTGTGTTAAATCGATTGGCTAATCGATTAAATTTCAAAATATAGTTGTTGTAATGACTAGTCTGACGTGGTAATCGATTGTTAGCCCTAGGTCGTGGGTATATAGGGTTTTCACATAGGTTTGAAGCGGTAGAACTTTGCAACTACTTTTCGCCTTCCATCGCTATTTCAAGTGAGTTCTTTGAACAAAGTGCTGCTACATTTCCAAGGGTCGAGAGGCGATTCCAAGCTAGAAGAAAGCAAGAAAAGCAAAGAGTGTTTATTGTTACAAATCTTGTATGATTTCTTTTGTATTTACTTGTTCTTGGTTGTATTTCTTCTTGTGAGCTTATAAGAGATTTCTTCACCTCAAGAAAGAGATCATTCATAGTGAATGAGAGAGTGAGGAAGAGTGGATCCTTGGATTGATTACCTGAACCTGAAGGAGGTGGATACCAAGTAAATCCTAAGGTGTTAGTATTGTTTATGTTTTCGCTGCGACAAATCTTCACCAAGCAAAAATTAGAGCTAATCAGTACCCCCTCTAGCTTGCCTACGTGTCCTAACAAGTGGTATTAGAACGAGATCACTCTTCTTTGGACTCATCGTCGAGAGAGCAAGAGCTAGAGGAAGAGGAAGAAGTACAAGCTTAAAATCCAAATTTCAAGAAGTCATCATCAAAAGGTTTCAACTTTAAGAATGGAGTTCAGGTATAACATCCGGGCACCTCCCCCGTTCAACAAATCAAATTTTGATCTTTGGAAGACAAAGATCAAAAAAAATTCATGGTGGATATAGTGCAATGGTTTGCTCTAATAGAGGGTTTTGAATCTCCAACAAGCAACAAAGGAAAGTTTCTCAAGAAAACTAAATGGAATGAGGAGCAAATCAAGAAATAAGAGGCCAACGACAAATTGATCAAATTGTTGATTAATCTATTGTCAAGCACTATCTTGGAAAAAATTGAAGACTATCAAGATGCTAAGGAGCTATGGAGCAAATTGACCAAGCTCCATAAAGATCTCTCTACTTCGCCAAGTCAAGACAAATCAAAAGAGGGAGATTCATTGGACAAAGAGGATTAGGAAGTTGAGAAATGCTCAATATCTGAGCCTGAAATTCAAGAAGCTTCTACTTCAAGTATTGAGGGGGAGCAAAATTTGTCATTGGCGTTGGAACAAGAAAGAGTATCATCATCATCATTCGAGGTCAATGAAGAAGAGTCAAGTGTCATCTCTACAAACAAAGGTATAGAAATTTTAATTTATAAAAATAAAGATCATATAATTTATTTTAAGTGTAAAGAAAGAGAACACTACAAAAGCAAGTGTCCAAGGTTGGCTAATTATTTGTTGTACTTAATTTATCATTGGCATGATATTTTAGAAAAATAATCACCTAATTTAATGATTATCTTTTTCTAATAATTCAAAAATAAATAACAAAAAAATGAATAGCAAACTGTAACTAATAAATAAAAACATTAATATATAAAAAATTAATATCGCATATTTTTTCAACACTTAAATCCGTAATCAAAATAGATCAAGCAAGAATATTTCACCTCAATCAAAAGATGTCTATTGTGGAGCATCGACGAAGCAACGACGATGGTACTAACAGCAATAGGGTGCTACAACTACGATGTGGACGATTGCGGTAGCGACATACAATAGAGAATTTTGAGGATAAAATTAGGGTTAGGAAAAAAATAAGAAAGAGATTAAAAGAGGAAGAAGAAAACACAACGAAATAGGAAAAAGAAAATACGTGAGAGAAGAAAAATAAAGCAGGAGAATAAGAAAAATAAAGCAGGAAAGAAGAAAAATACATGGGAGAGAGAAAAAACCAAGACATGATTTTAATAAGACTTTTCGTGAAAAAAATACAAAAGGTTTTAAAATTTATAATTAGACATTTAATTTTTTTCAATATATGAATTTTACCTCCATATTTCAGGAGGGGCAGTCACACTCCCTCTACATACATAGCTACACCCACGATGACACCTTAAGCATCAGAGGGGCTTTGCCAGGGCAACTCCCGGTGAGCCTCTAACTCGTATTATTCCTTGTAGAGACACAAAGTCAACCACATCACGAGAAGAAAGTTTATACGTCGTCATTCTATGTTGCATTGGTACATTTCCACCGCATCATATACGACTTCAAAGATCACTTTGTTGTGTGCATGCCATATGTGATATCTAATACTCCACACATCAAAAGCATACACTATAACATCGATTTCTCATGAACTTTAGTAGCACATACGGAAGCGAATTCTCGATCCTTTGAAACAAGTAGAATCCTCCTATATCAGTTAGCATTCTGTTGATTGTCATTATAAAGTCACTACCAAAAAAAATACACATTTGGATTAAAAATTAGCCATGGTCAACAATGTGGTTGTAAAAATAGAACCAATAGAATCAGTTATAGGTAAATTGCTCCTAAAACCATTTTAATTGGTATATTTTTGAAGTGGTTGCAAAAAAAAAACATTTGTATCAATCACCATTAAAACTTAAAAGTAGTTAATTTGATCGCTTCTGTAAGTTGCCTTTGGAAGCTGTTAAGATTGCTAATAAAGGTTGTGTACGAGATTAAAAAAAAGAGGCATGATTAAGATCAAATCCCTATTTTCGTCTTCTCTCAGCTACCCACATGCATCACAACTCAGTCTCAAAATATTAAACATAGTACTACTCAAAATATTGACCTAAACATGCTGAACTAATATATATCAAAATATTGAATATAGTATTACTCAATGGGTTAAACTTCACATTTAAATATTAAGTGTTTTATCAATCTTAATTAATATCAAAATAATATTATTATTTTTACTCATATTTTAGAATTTATATTTTATTTTTTGTCCATAAAATTATTGAGCCATAGTTGGGTCATGGGCCGATTTCGTATCAAAATTTGAAACTTAATCCAAAAACATAAATGTTTAATCAACTTTATTATTTTTTTAAAAAATATCAAAGCCCATTTTGATGTAGGGACCTATGAATTATGGTAGGGACCTATGAATTATGGGTCTGCCATACTTGAGCTGCTACTATCATATACTTTAAAATATTGAATATAGTATTATTAAGTGAGTAAACTATTGGGCCTTAGTTGGGTCATGGGTGGATTCCGTATCAATATTTGGAGTTGATCGAGTTTCAGTTTCAACGAATTAAAGATAAAAATTTTTAATAGATGGTTGATATAAAAATGTCGAACTGATATACATCAAAATATCGAATATAATTTTATGCGATAAGTTGAAATTCACATTTAAGTATTAAATATTTTATCAAAACTTAATTAATATCAAAAATAATAATCACTAATATCTTAGAATTTATATTTTTTTATTTTTTTGTCATCCAAAATTAGATGTGGCCAATCCCATTAATTATTTTTTTTATATTTTATTGTTTGTCCATAGGTTATTGGGTATTAGTCGGGCCATGTGTAGATTTCGTATTAGAATTTAGAGCCTAATCTAGAGCCGCTTAATCAAGCCCCACGCACTAGCCGTAGTATTCAAGCTAGTAATCCCGTGATTTACCTCATCTGTGTTGATCCTAATTTTTTAAAAGAAAATTATTATCAGAGCCAAGTTTCGATCTTGGGACCTATGGGTTATGGGCCATCACGCTTCCGCTGCGCCACTCTGATATATTTTAAAGTATTGAATATAATATTATTAGATGAGTAGATGAGTGTTTTTCATTTTAATTTCTTTTACCGTCTATTCACCCCCTCTAGCCGGTCCAACCTGATCCAACAAGTGGTATCAGAGCCAAGGTTGCCACAGAAGGACTAACCGTCGACTGTAGCAATTTTGAGAAAATGATTGGAGGCATAATCTACCCGCCAAAGTTTGAGGAGGAGTTCGTGATGTGGAAGCGCCGAATGTTGGTATTTTTTAAAACTGATATTGAACTGCTACTAATTATGAAAAATGGTTTTTCAGTTCCTAAAGACAACAATGGCAAGGATAAAGAAATAGAGTTGTGGACCAAGAAGGAGCAAGCGGATTTTATAGCAAATGGCAAAGCTGAATTTCATCTGCTAGCCGTTCTTCCCGCGCAAGAAGCCAACCGCATCGAGAATTACGACTCGGCAAAAGAGCTCTAGGAGAAATTCTTGGAATTGCATAAAGGTACCTCAGAGGCAAAACTGAAGGCCACTTGGGATGAGTCCTCATCAGAAGCGTCGGAAGGTCAAGAATATACGGGACTTGCGTTGATGGCAAATCATCAAGAAGGGAGCACTGATGAAGGGGGAAGACGTCAGAAGAAAGCGACGACGAAAGAGGAACCTCGCTTTTCGAAAGCGACCCGGTAAGTGAGGTTTGTTTTCTTCCTCATGATCAGTTGTATGCAGGAGTTAAAGCTTTTCTCAAATCTAATTGTAGATTAGAAAAAGAAAATTTGAAATTAAAAAATGAATTGACACTTATATCCTTTTCTGAAATTTTGAAAAATGAAAATAATAATTTGAAAAACTTAGTGAAAAAATTAGAACTTGATATTGCATATTTACGCCAAAAAAAATAACTTTCTTGATAATTTAAATTGGTATTTTAAAAACCATAAGGGTCAATTTAAAAAAGCGTCCAAAAGTTATATATTCCGCCTAAGTTTTTAATTAATCCTGTAGAAACTTATTTTGAGTTTCAAAATTTATTTTAAACTGATAAATTTTTTATTATTTATGTGCAGATTTTTTTTTACAAAAATTATATTTTTTATGCACAATTGTGTTGTTCATCTACTGAGAATTTTTTAAAATTTTTAAATTTTTTTTATTTTTCACTCAAAATTTAAAATTAAAATTTTAAAAATAGATAAATAATTTACTTTCATAGATCTAATTTATCATGATTCAAATATAGTGGAAAGAACTCATTATATATATTTTTAAATTTTTTGAAGTATTTTTCAAAATTTTTTTAAATTTATTCTTCAAAAACTAGTATCTGTTGTTTTTTTTCAGACTCGATGAACAAGTTTAAAGCTGAAAATTTTTGTCCAAACTCATATCTTTCTCTTCAACTTTGATAAAAATATTCAAATTTTTTATAGATATTTGATTTTTTTGTTTCAAAATTCAAAAGAAAATTATTTTGTTATCAAAGGGGGAGAGTAAGACAATAATTTTTTAAAAAAAATCAAAAAAATCAAAAAAAAAAAATTCCTCCCTAATTATGTTTCCCTATTTTTTTATGTGATCAAAGGGGGAGAAATAGGGTTAAATTAAGGGGTAGACTTTTAATTTACTCTAAATTTAAATTTTTTTGAACTTACATTGTTTGCATTATTATGCATATTTTTTATTTTATTTACCCTAACTTAACTCGGATTAATGCACAACAAAAAGGGAGAGATTATAAGTACCTCTGGTTGGTTTTGATGTGATCAACCGATTTAAGTTAGGTCCTGGTGTGTTTAATCCCTCTGCTAAGCATGCAGGAGCTTAGGTACGGAGGAAGTCGAGCGTAAGACGTAGCAGATGAGAAGGATTGTGCGAGAAAGTGAGCTGATGGGCTCGGTACAATCCGAGGAACGCGGAAGCTGCGAAAGAGTACGCCGGTGGAGCGAGAAGGACGCGTGCGATGTCCGAGGGACGAGAAGCCGGAAGGAAGGACTCTCGAGGAGTGAATGGCCGGAGTCGGGTTCGGGTGAGCCTAACTCTGGTTGGCCGGAAATCACCCAGAAGATAAAGAACCAAAAGACTGGTCAATTTGACCAAGTCAAATCAGGCGCCCGAAAAAAAAATTATTTGTTGTTGTGAAGATTCGAACCTCAAACCTCACAATCATATATCTCCATACTTACTAATTGGGGTAACCAAGCAATATATTTAAAATTGTTGCGAGCAGAAGATAAAGTCATTTAGCTGTTGCGAGCAGAAGACAAAGTTTTAATTAAACTTTATCTCTTAAAGGATAACCTTATCCTTTAATCAGATTCAATAGATACAGTTTAATCCCATCTAAGATCAATCATCCAGATTATATCCATGGATCAACGGCCAAGAGAAATTTATCAACAATCAACAATCCAGATTTATTCTCTTAGGCTATAAATAGGCTTAGAGTTTTTGCTTTAGAAATCATTCATTAATTCATTCTTGTAAAATCTCTAAAAGTCTGGCGTGCTATTTTTGTAAGGCTTCTCTGCCATAAGAAGATTTTTATTGAGTGTTCACTGCCTTGGAAGCAACGTCCTTAGTTGATTAAGCCTTGGAAGCATTTTTAGGTTAATCGTCTATTAAAAAAATTATATTCATTAATTCTTTGAAACTGAAATTTGATCCACTCCAAATTCTGATATGAAATCGGCTCATGGCCCAACTAAGACTGATAGCCTACTCATCTAATAATATTATATTCAATATTTTAAAATATATCAGAGTGGCGTGATAGGCCCATAACCTATAGGTCACAAGATCGAAACTTGGCTTTAGTAAATTTTTAAAAAAATAAAATAGTTGATTAAGACTTTGTGCTTCTATATTGGTTTCCAAATTCTGATACGGAAATGGCTATGACCCCCAACTGAGGCCCAATAGTTTACTCATCTAATAATACTATATTAATATTTCAAATTATCAAAGTAGCGCAGCGGAAGCGTGGTGGGCCCATAACCCACAAGTCCCAAGATTGAAACTTGATTTTGATATTTTTTTGTTTTCATTAAGCCTGATACAGAATCGACCCATAGCCCAACTAAGGCCCAATAGTCTACTAACCTAATAATATTATATTCAAAATTATAAAATGTATCAGAGTGTTGTAGCGGAAGCATGGTGGACTTATAATTCATAGGTCTCAAGATTGAAACTTGGCTCTTATAATTATTTTTTTTTATTAAGCCTGATAACGGAATCGATCCATATCCCAACTAAGGCCCACTATCTTACTCACCTAATAATACTATATTCAAAATTTTACGGTAATTTACCAAAGGGCGTACCTAAGAATTGGAAATTACCAATTCGCGTACCATAGTTTCTATTTTACCAAAGGGCACAGGCCTTTAAGTGAACTTCCTATTATACCCCTCCCGCCACAAAATACCTTTTTCGATTCACATTTTCGAGACATCCGAACCACTTTTGCAGTAAAGTAATAATTTATGGTTCGGATGGCCAGATAGTCGAAATTTTCTCAGCCTATATATATATTACTACCTTGCACAAGTCGAATCATCACGACGGTACGTATATATTTCGACCTTGCACAACTCAATTCATCACCAAGGCAGTTGAGGAAGATAGGTGTTGAAGGAGAAAAAGCAAGCAACAGATTGGTAACAAATACAAATAGTAATATACATATGATTGTCATCTTTGATATGGTATCAGACCTAGTTTTATACTTATCAACTCTTTCTACAATTTTTATGTTTGGAGGAGTATAAGGGTGATATGCATTACATAATAAGGGCTCTCTGAAATTTGTTAAAGTTAAGATAAATAAATGCTTGAATTCGACGTAGGGGTGATATCTTACCATATCAGGCCCTAGGAGGGTGTGAAATTAAAGGATTTCAGTCCCTGGGAGTGCATGATATCATTAGATTTCAGGCCCTAGGAGGGACTGAAATATGTTATTTTCAGGCACTGGGAGGGCCTGAAATAAAAGGAAATCAGGTCCTCCCAGGGCCTGAAATGAAAATATTTCAGGCCCTCCCAGGGGCTGAAATCATTTGATTTGAGGGCCTGGGAGGGCCCGAATCAAAGGATTTCAGACCCTCCAAGGGCCTGAAATATAATGATTTCAGGCCCTCAGGCCTTCCTAGGTCCTTGATTATGATTTTCAAAGTTTGTAAGATGTAATTGTAATTTATTTTTCAGGGATGATAATGTTGTTGATGAAATTCTATCTGAGATATGGAATACTCTTGATGATAATGATGTCATGGGGAATGGATCAGAAATTACAAGGAATTTGATAATTGATCTAAATGAAGAAGAAACTAATCTAGAAGATGAGGGTTTGAATTCTTCTACAAGAGTTGTTGAATTCTTTGAGCTAACCTGGAGTGGGGAGGAAGGAATTGAAATCTGGAATGCAGATGAATTAGGACTCATTACAAGTGTACTAGAATTCCAAGCCGATGATATACAGATTGACCAATATGAATTCCCCCCAGATCAGTATAGTGACTTAGAGGAGGAGTTTCCATTAGCTAAAGATCCTTATATTTTGAATTCTCGATTGCTTGCTGGGCCAATTAGAGAGGTAGATGCAAGAGATGGGCATGAATTTTTTGTGGGGCAGATATTTCCATCTAGAGAAGAATTCAAGAATGCACTTGTCAAACATGCCATGGTTAAGCATATGAGATATAACCCAGTTGACACCCGAAAAAATAGAGTTAAAGCAGTGTGCTTCAACCAACCATGTACATGGAGAGTAGTAGCAAGGGGGGAAGTAGAGTTCACTGTTACAAAATATATAAAGGAAGACCAATGTGGAACTGTTAGGGAAAGTGCTGATCATCATGCATGCTCTTCATCATTTGTTGCTTCTTTTGTTGAAGAGCAATTTCTTCATAATGAACAATACAAACCAAGTATAATTATATCAGATATTAAAGCTAGATTTGGAGTGACCATATCATACAGAAAAGCATACATAGCTAGGGAGAAAGCATTGAAAACGGTTGTTGGAGATTATGATGAGGCTTACAGAGATCTTCCACAATATCTGCGTGAGTTAAGAGCTAGAGATGCTGAAACGTATATGGCACTATGCAGGAATGGTGACAATTAGTTCCAGTGGTGTTTTTGGGCTTTTGGTGCTTGCCGAAGGGTGTTCAGGTCTTATTTGCGTAGACTTATCGGAATTGATGCCACACACCTAAGAGGAAAGTATCCAGGAGTAATGTTGATTGCAACGACGATTGATGGTAATGACAATGTTCTCCCAGTTGCCTTCGCAATAGCTGAAGCTGAATGTGGGTCTGTATGGGAGTGGTTTTTGGAGCATACAAAAAGGTTCTTTGCTGTCGATGATCACTCAATCACCATAGTATCAGATAGACATCGGGGCATTATATCAGCAGTTAGAAAAGTCAACACAAACGCGCATCATGCCTTTTGTTGCCACCATATGTGTTGTAATATGGTAACTGATACTGGAAGTAGAGCTGCTGTAGGTTTGTTTTGGGCAGCAGCACGAGCCAACACAACACTCCAATATGATATGATAATGCAGACAATGCTTGAAAAACATCCAGCTACCCATAAGTGACTTCAGAACATTGACCCTAAAAGGTGGGCAAATGCACACTTTACAGGGAGAAGGTACAGAATGCTTACCACGAATTGTGTGGAGAGCTTAAATACTTTGTTCAAGTCTACACGTGAGCTTCCCATAAACAGGTTAATTGATAATATAAGAAGAAAAGTTGCTCAATGGTTCTATAACCGTAGAGAGGAAGTCTCCAAATGACATGTTGTTTTGACACCTTATGTTACAAAAGAAATGGATTCAAGGAGAGAGAAAGCAAGAGCTTATAAGGTTCACCCTTACTCTCAATAAGAAATGGAAGTAGAAACATGGGGCACTTCATACATTGTTGATTTGGAAAAAAGTTTTGTCATTGTGGGGAGTTTCAAATTTCAGGACTTCCTTGCTCACATGTTATTGCCGTAATCATTCACAGGAACATGGATACACTCCCATATTGTGAGCATTATTTTTATTCTGAAACTTGGAAGTGGGTTTACACGGATCGTATTTTCCCTTGTAGAAGCAAGCAGTTTTGGCCTACTGGAGTAAACGACATTACAGTTCTATGTCCCCGTAGCCTTGTGCAGCCTGGTAGACGAAAGAAGGCACGTATTGAGTCCAGACACAATAGCAAGGTGAAACTAAAATGCAGCTGGTGCAAACAACTTGGTCATAATAAAAGGACATGTAGAATGCCGCCAGCCTCAAGGTCTTGAGTTAATTGGTATATGTAGTGACCCAACATTCTGATTGAAGTGTATATTTTGTATGGAGGAGAACTAAATGTATATATTTTATATATTGTACTGCCATAGTATTGTCAAAAAACTAGTTGTTGTTAATGTTGTGACTTGAAGAAGTATTTCAATATTATGATACATTTCTTCTTGTGTAATTTTATGTAAGCAGAAAAGATCAGTTGTGAAGTCCTCTGATTTTTAAACCCACAATAATGTTATTTCTGGTCTTGAAGTCCTGAAGACCTATGCTTTGTGAATATCTGTCATTTGAGGCCCTCTGTTTGTTTACTTTGTTGATTCATTGTTCTGTGCTAACTGATACTGTATTAACACGTAATTGATAATCATTAGGACTATGTTTGGAGACCAAAAATACCATCTCCTAGCTAGCTAAACTCTAACTACTGGTAATGAGTTTTGAGAAATCAAAATATCATAGGTCCATGATACAAACCCTCCTGCTGTGCCAAATTCTGAAAATATGAGGTAATGATGTAGATGGAATTAAATTGTGGTATGCAATGTCTATTTAGGTACTCTCCTTCTTGTTTCATATTAAAAATATTTTCACAACATGTATATTTATATCAAATATTTAATCATTCGTTTATTGAATTATTTGAAATCTGAAATGAGATTATTGTTTCAGGCCCTGCGTGGGCCTGAACATTATTGTTTCAGGCCTAGCTTAGGCCTGAAATGAGATTATTTCAAGCCCAGCGTGGGTTGTGAATTCAAATTAGGGTAGAGGAAAAGTAAGGTTCAATATTACACAAATTATAGTATCGACAAGAGGACAGATTATAGATTAGAGATTACACAAAAACAAGGATCGAAAGCAATGCTCCATTGGAGTATCAAAATGGTTTACATACATTATAACTACAAACATATATTGTTTGTCATTACACTTACATTATACAACTGAATCATTTTGTTTTAGGCCCTGAGTGGGTTTCCTAAAATGCTTTTGTTTCAGGCCCACCGTGGTCCTGAATTCAAATGATTCCAACAAAAGCAAGGTTCAATATTACTGATGGGTTCGACAATAATTACTGATTACAGATTATATATGAGACAAAAACAATGATCGAAAGCAAAGTTTCATTGATTTGAAAAGGAGTACATAGATTGTATAATTACAAATATACAATGTTTGTCATCACAATTACATATGCATAGTATCAACAAAAATAATATTTACAGATTTGGCTTCCAGAACTTGTCTCTCATTATTTTATATCCTACCTGAAATCGATAATTTTTCATTTGCTTTTGGCTAAAATCTGTAGATCTTTGAAAGACCAGACTTTCAGCATACCACATAATGAAAAAAGCACAATCCAACCTGAAAACCCAATATTCGCATTGTTGTCATCTTATAAATCCAACCATGAAATCAATTGTTATTTTTAACAAAAATAAACATCCTCTTACGATCTGCTTTGGGTGGGTCCTTCTACAACAATTTTATTAAACTCTGTCCCAGCTATGAAAGGCAATCCTTTATTCCATATCTTGTAATATGACCAGTTCAAATTTTTGAAAAACGCCACCTACACAGATATTACATTAGTAATAATTATATTGGTCTGAAACTTTTTGTAGAGGTATATATATGAAATAGAAAACTTACAGTTTTTTCAAATTTGGCAGTGTACCCTTCTGTGGCGCCGAGAGAATTATAATGATGGATACTACCTTCCTTGAGGTCAATAATCATTAGATGCGAATGATCATCTGCATTATTTAGAGGACAGATGATATATCTAATTGGCTTATCCGTATCAGTAGCAATAGTTTGTTCAAATGCCTGAGCGTGAATCACCTCAAAATGTTCCTATGTTTATTAAAAAGGATGTGCCAGTGGACTAAATCATAGAAAAAAATAACAAAACAAGTAGCTAATTGACTTACATCAAACCCCACCCCACAGAATATGGAGGGCTGGTATGGTGAGTTACACGTTTTTGCTTCATTTGCAAGAATTGTCAAGTATGTATTTATGCAATCCCCGGTGATGTAGTCATTCCAATCAAATATTGTCAAAAATGATTGCATATCTACGAAAAGGTCCCATTGGACCATACTGGATTCAACTCATACCTACATGCAAATAAGATAAGCAACTTAATAACAATGTGAATGATTAAATTTTATTAATGAATGTCAATAATCATCATTGTTTTACAATATTTTTCCAAACGCAATAGCAACTAACTCACTTTAATTTACTAAGCTTTAATAATGTTTCAGCAATCTCTGCATCTTTATTCTTCTTAAAAAATGCCCTAGAATTCTTCAAGATTTTGCTTTTCACCTTTTGAAATTCTTTAGCTTTAGCTGCCTGATGTTCAGATATGTTTGTTTGGGTGGAGGTCGCAGATTTTGTTGTTTGCGTTGTAGTATCTGACATTGATGGGGCAGGAGCCTTGTCATCTTCATCTTCATCCTCATCCTCATCCTGAACAACTTGTTTACCCTTGCCTTTGTCCTGGTAGTCTTGTCTGACCTGAGTTATTTTCCTTTTTTTGGCAAGTGGGTCACCTTCATCTGACCCTTTGCTTTCCAATTGTTCATGCAGCTTCTTGAGTCTTTGGTTAGCCTGAAGTATGATCGTCTCTCTTACAGCTATCATTTTTTTATTTTGCTCATCTTGTTCTTTAAGCTGCGAATCTTTGTCATCAATTATTTTATCCTTTTCAACAATGATGTCATCTTTTTGTTTCAGCTGGGACTTCTTCTCCGCAATTATTATTTCTTTCTGAGCAATAATTTGATTCTTGGCACTGATGGTTGTTGCCGTCTCACTTTTGCCTTCCTCCAAACTTTTAAGTGTTATATTTAATTGTTGCTGTAAGGTCTCAATTTGTTCTTGTTTTTGTATACATAGATTGCAAGCTTCCATTTGTAAGGCATGTAGCCTTCCTTGTGCTGCCTGGCTTCCTTCTGGTGCCTGCTGTAATACCTCACAGTGTACCTCAAGTGGTTGAGTTGGAGGAGAGTAGTCAGGTACCAAATCATGTTCTATATCAAACGGAATTAAATCAACAATAATTAAATTTGTGGCCACACGGTTTATCATCGTCTTGATACTCTCAACATGGGCTTTAGGCCAAGTCCAGCGAAGTATTCTTGGCAATCTATGAGGATGTTCAGGAGCAGCAATACTAATATGTTCAGTCGCATATACCTGCAACATCATTATAATCAGTAAATAATATCCATCATCAAATTATATGAGCAGGTATATGTACTCTAACTTACAGCCAAAATATTTGGAAATCCCTTGAGTAAGGGAGCCTTGGCCGGTTGGGTTGAATCACCTACATGTGGACTATGCCTCAATGTCACCTCCTTTCCAATGGCTCCCAACTGAGGAGCCATGAAATTGTACACGGCATTGCACCAATTATAGTTTGGTAGATTGTCAAAATCATCTACGCAATCAATAAGTGACAGGGCAGGAATGACAAGTATGCTTCTAGTACCACAAAATAGCACTGTACAAAAAAAATAGAGAATATACAACTGACAGTACAGCTTGTCATTGGATGTAGATTTTATTAGCAGTTTCTCCAAATGCCGTGCAGAACAACTGGAATCTTGAAAATACTCCTTGTATAGTGGGCTGGAGGCCTCATTCAAATCAAGTTGGACTATCTCTCCATGGTCAGGTAGCCCTAGCATAAGTAATATATCCCCGATTTACCCTGATGACCGGTGGAAAACTTCCGTGGGGCCGGGCCGGTCACCCCAGGTTCAATTTGTCTGCTGTCTGGTTCATTATTTTTTAGAATAAGTGATATATCAACCTTTGTGAAATTGAGTTTTTCCATGGAATACAAAGCTCTGTTCTTCTTCATCCCAATTATCAAACATGTTCTGAACCTGGGGTCTTACACAAGAACTAGTAGGAAGGTCGAGGACCCAAGAAAAGGGTGTTTCTCGAAGCAACTGTTCTTGTGCTGGTGTAGGTGGAACAGAATCAATAAAATTTTTGAAATGGCAAAGGCTACTTTTTCAGTTCATTCGTTTACTTCGACCTCTGTTGGCAAAACTTGTATACTCGGTAAGCAATTTGATTTTTCGTTGTGTCAGCTGCTTTTTCCCATGACTTCCCCCCGGGACTTGCTGTTTCTTTGATTTGGTAGGAGCAGCTTTCTTTGAAGATGATCTTTTTTGACCCATACCGAACTTAGCAACCATCAAACAAAAAATTATTTGACACAAACAAAAATGACACTTAGAATTCGTTCATAAAAGGGCCTCCTCAAATTTGGTCTTTTATTGAAAACTATTGCTAACCCTAGGTGAAAAGCAAGAACTGAAATGACAAACTACAATTTAGGGTACGTATAATTTGACTAGTCTGATGACGAGGATGTCGCCCACAACTACTCCAATGAAGACAAGCGCGCTACCTTGAAATCGCAACAAATCAGGAGCTAGAAGACGATTGCTTAGCACTAGGCTCCTAGGGACGCTTTAAAGCTGAGTGACTGCTGGGCCTGATATAAAAGGATTTCAGGCCGTAGGCGGGCCTTTTTTCTTTATATGTATTATAAATATAATTTAGATTATATCTATTTTTATTTCTTAAACTAAAACTAAAACTAAATTTGTTATATATCATATATATTTCTGATTTATCATGTGTATTTTATTGATTATATATGTATATTTAATTTTCAAGACTCTAAAATTCACATATAGATGAACGACGCTGGGCCTGAAATAAGAGTTATTCAGGCCCACAGTGGGCCTGAATATCTTTGATTTCAGGCCCACTGAGTGCCTGATATGTCAGATATTCATGCCCACCAATGAATAAAATTTTTATATGTCATCTTAAAAAAATTATTAATTATTTATCATGAATTATTATTTAATTAGGTATATCAGTGGGTAAGGTGTCCAAACCTCTAATGATTCTGTATCAACAATGCTATAGGAGTAGTTTAGGTATATCAGTAGGTTTTGAGGAAAATCCACTGATGGACCTACCATATCTGGAATTCTGAAAATCCTATATCAGTAGACATGGTTGAGCTAGGAGATGATATTTTTGGTGTCCAAACCTATAATCATTCTGTACCACCAATGCTATAGGAGTAGTTTAGGTATATCAGTGGGTTTTGAGCAAAACCCACTGATGGACCTACCATATCTGAAAATCTGAAAACCCTATATCAGTAGACAGGGTTGAGCTAGGAGATGATATTTTTGGTGACCAAACCTATACTCATTCTGTATCACCAATGCTATAGGAGTAGTTTAGGTATATCAGTGATTTTTGAGCAAAACCCACAGATGGACCTACCATATCTGGAAATCTGAAAACCCAATATCAGTAGACAGGGTTGAGCTAGGAGATGATATTTTTGGTGTCCAAACCTCTAATCATTGTGTATCACCAATGCTATAGAAGTAGTTTAGGTATATAAATGGGTTTTGAGCAAAACCCACTGATGGACCTACCATATCTAGAAATCTGAAAACCTTATATCAGTAGACATGGTTGAGCTAGGAGATGATATTTTTGGTGTCCAAACCTCTAATCATTCTGTATCACCAATGTTATAGGAGTAGTTTAGATATATCAGTGGGTTTTGAGCAAAACCCACTGATGGACCTACCATATCTGGAATTCTGAAAATCCTATATCAGTAGATAGGGTTGAGCTAGGAGATGATATTTTTGGTGTCCAAACCTCTAATAATCATTCTGTATCACCAATGCTATAGGAGTAGGTTAGGTATATCAGTGGATTTTGAGCAAAACCCACTGATGGACCTACCATATCTGGAATTCTGAAAACCCTATATCAGTAGACGGGTTGAGCTAGGAGATGATATTTTTGGTGTCCAAACCTCTAATCATTATGTATCACAATGTTATAGGAGTAGTTTAGGTATATCAGTGGGTTTTGAGCAAAACCCACTGATGGACCTACCATATCTGGAAATCTGAAAACCCTATATCAGTAGACAGGGTTGAGCTAGGAGATGATATTTTTGGTGTCCAAACCTTTAATAATCATTCTGTATCACCAATGTTATAGGAGTAGTTTAGGTATATCAGTGAGTTTTGAGCAAAACCCACTGATGGACCAACCATATCTGGAAATCTGAAAACCTTATATCAGTAGACAGGGTTGAGCAAAACCCACTGTTGCAGGGAAAACTTTCTTGACGATTTTATTGAAGCCTAAAAATTTGCATAATCAAAATTATTAATAACCACATCATAATATTAGGTCTTCTACAATCTATTAATTGATACTAATTTACATCACTTACTGTGAAGAAGGTTAAACAATATATTGACTTGTTGTATGACCTACCACATGTGGATGCTCCCCTAAATATAATTTTACAGAAGGCATCAATGACCTCGCCTTTTGTAAAAACCTCTCTATTGAGGATTTGTAAGAATGAATGCAAATTCAAAGCAAAGGGTGCATCCTCCCAAATAAATTCATTAGCCAATCTGCCAAGTTAATTGATAAGATTATATATTAAAGCCCCAAATATATTAACTAAACTATGTTTCATAACTTACTTTAGGTTCTTCAATTTATTTATCAGGTAGGCCACTTCTTTATCTTTATTTTTCTTCTTCGACTTCATAAAATGCTTCTTCACAAACTACATCTGTTAATTCCGACACGTTTACTATGCTCCGGAAATTTTTTGGGAAAAGGTTCTAGGGTTTCCGGACCCTTGGACAAAGAAAAAGGGGATTGAATTTGTAAATTTGATAAACTTAAGGGGTGAAACCAAGAATCTGAGGGCTTTGAGCGGAATGACAGAATTAAAGGGGCTAAATTGCAAATGTGCGCCTCACATATATCCTTCTATTTTTTCCCCCGACCCTCATAGCCCTAGTTCGCATCCTCCCACCCTTCGACGTCGGCGCCGCCACCTCTCTTCCCTATTCTTCGTCGTCGACATGATCTACTTCTCCTCGTGTTCACCCGTAGCTAAGCACATCCAACGACGCCATCCTCTGCCGATCAGGGCCATCGCCGCACGAGCTGGTCTTGCTGCTAGAGCTGACGACTCCTTTCCGCTGCCAGAGGCCAATCGGAGGTAAGCTAGGGTTCAATGAGCCCAGGATCTTGCGAGCCAACATATTAGATGTCCGGTTCATAGCTAATCCGTGGCCATTTCTCCTGCTTGAAGGACGCTCCAGAGGATTGGCTGGGGTCGATCAGATAGGTGGTTTGGGGGCAAGCTACTGCACACGCCGGGGTTGAGGTTTTGGGCTAAGGGGCAGGCATGGGAAGGGGGATCTTTGACTGGCTTCTCTGATCGGTGGCTGGATCACTCAACTCTGAGCAGAGGAAGGATCATCGGTGACAATTCAGGTAAGGGCTGCTTGTTAGGGTTGATCTTGAATGGAAATGTGATGGAATCAGTGCTCTGTGGGTTTACAATCCTCTGATTTTGTTTGGGTTATGGGTTTAGTTTTTCAATTGGTGGGGATTGTTCTTGCCTGGATTCATGTTAGGATGAGTAGATCAGAACATGAGTTCTTATCGGTTGATGTAGTATTTCTTGAATATTCTGGGTGTGTCGAGAGTTTCAGTTGATGGATCTTGTTTTGATTTGAGCTCTATTTTGGAGTAGATCGGAAGATGATTTGTATGAGTTGGTATTGCTATTGTTTAGGTTATATCAAGTTGCAGTAAGTTTCTGTTTCGGGTAGTTCATGCCTGTTTTTGATACTTGCTGAGAGCTACACAATCAGTTTTGGGTTTCTTCGTTCTACCCTATGTTGACCTTCCTATGGGCTTGATTCTTGATTTTTGAAGGTTGAGGATTAAGATTGGATTAGTCCTTTGGTTGTGGAGATACATTGTTTAGCTGGATGTTGTTTTGTTAAGATAGCTAAGCTTTGACTTATGATACAGGACACTGAGCTGTATTTAGACTTTTGGTTGCGGATCATTGGACGGGAGGTTCTCTTCGTATACAGGCTTTTATCATTGGAGGCGGGTACCCCTGATTTATCTTTTTAGATACTGTCTTACTATTATGCATAGTTGGTTATAGATAGCAGTAGGTTTCTACGCTATACCTGCCTTTGTATATCATGATTAGATATCTGTTGCTTACTCATCTTAGATGATTCCTATTTAGTTCCATACAGTCTCGTTATCTGTCTTGCGTGCTTATGTGCACAAATACAATAATAGGTCACTTTGTATCTGTAGTTGGATTGATTCCAAGATATACCTTGCATGGATACCTAGGGTAGAATGGTTAGATCTGGATACATGTGTTGGACATATACCTTTCCTACCGGCGTATGATTGAGGATCTGGTTAGTGAGGAGGGTGTCGTTAGCTTACTTTACCCTCTAGGTTGTATACTGAGTTGTAGGCTCTGTATGATTACATACTGGCGATCATCGGCTCCCCTAGGGTCTGAGCCCGCCGCGCAGTCAGGTTTCCTGTATTAATTGAGCTATTAGCACGATGCTATTACCATGATGGAGACCATCGGCTCCCCTGAGGTCTGAGCCGGTCACCAGTCATGCCTGCATCATACTTGCATAGCCACGAGTGCTGGGTATCATATTTGCATACCACGAGTGCTGGGCTACATACTTGCATCGCCACGAGTGCTAGGCGTCATACTTGCATTGCCACGAGTGCTAGGCATCATATTTGCATCGTCACGAGTGCTAGGCGTCATACTTGCATTGCCACGAGTGCTGGGCATCATACTTGCATCGCCACGAGTGCTAGGCGTCATATTTGCATAGCCACAGGTGCTGGGCTACATACTTGCATTGCCACAGGTGCTGGGCATCATATTTGCATAGCCACAGGTATTGGGCTACATATTGCATCCACCACAGGTGCTAGGCGTCATATTTTGCATAGCCACAGGTGCTGGGCTACATACTTGCATCGCCACGAGTGCTAGGCATCATACTTGCATTGCCACGATTGCTGGGCATCATATTTGCATAGCCACGAGTGCTGGGCTACATACTTGCATCGCCACGAGTGCTAGACATCATTCTTGCATTGTCACGAGTGCTGGGCATCATGTTTGCATAGCCACGAGTGCTGGGCTACATACTTGCATCGCTACGAGTGCTGGGCGTCATATCTGCATAGCCACAAGTGTTGGGCTTCATTTGTTGTAGGCCACAAGTGTTTGGCTTCTTTATGCAACCATGAGTGGTTGACTTATCTGTTTCCTGTTCACTCGACCGCCGGTCTAGTGGTGGCTGAGGTGTGTACAGAACAGATCGTTGTACTATGTGTATGGGATGCATTGCACCTTGGTTGGTGCTTGTTGAGTTTGAGTGATATATATGTTTGACATGCACTTACAGGTAACATACACCTTTGGATTGTGTATCATTCTTGAGGTTATATAGAGGATTGGTTACACCTACCTGCAGGATAGACAGACTCTGGTATGCATTTCACCCGTAGTCTTTAGATATGCTTTATCCTCTATACTCGAGACTGTATCAGCGTGATTCTTATTGTTATTTATAGCTTGTTGTGCATATATGTTTCTGGTATCCGCTTAGCTTATTTGGACTCACCACCGTTGCCTATATTTTTGTTTCCAGGATGATTGGTCGTCGGAGGAGCCCTAGTTGCCAGTCCCAGGTCCCTACGACTCCAGTGATGGGTGCTTCCACGTAGTTATGGTTCTTTACATCTTATTATGTAGTTTGTATTTGTTTTATGTTGTGGAACTGGTATCGTATTTCATTTGTCTTGGTATTGTATTTTTGAGTCCTCTGATGGACTATGTTTGTTGTTTTCGTTGGAAGTCGGACCGGTCCGCAGTCAGGTATGGTTTATTTTGTGTTATGGTTATGTTTTATCTTGATTTTGATGTCTGAAGCCAAATTATTATCTGCGTGTGTTATTTGTATATGTAAATTGTCCGCCGGACAGGGGAGATGCTATCCGATTTTATATTGGAACAGCGGCTCCTAGGTCTCGGGGCGTGACAACATCGATAAAATTTAGACCAAACTAATTAATGACCAAATTCAATAAATTTGACGTAATTTATATGAAAATAACTCACATACATCAATGCCTTGTTGCCTCATTTTGTATAGTTCGGAGGTCCTTCTTTTTTCCTCCTCTATATCTTCTTCAGACATGACTTCCATTACAGTAATGGTTTCTCTTGCTTCATCCATATCCTCCTCACTAAGTTTACTTTTTCCCTTGTCCATGACATTTGATATTTGTTTCTTTCTCCACTTCCCCTTATGTAATAGCTGGTGCCATACTGGACTCTCAATTGGAGTATCCCTGTAATCATACCGAGTTCGGTCACGTCCTCTCCTTGTTCTACAAGATACTGGATCAGAAAGAGGACCGACTACAGGATAGCTTTCTTGACCCTCCATCCCCTTTTTTTCAATAATTGAAATTAATTCCTTAGCCCTTTCATTCAAACATATATTCTCCTCTGTTAGCTCCTTGATTAGGGTGTCTTAAAGAATGCATTCACCACATGACCTTACATCTTCTGTGTGATGTCCTTGTGATGTCTCCATTGCCCGTGGAATGTCATCACCAATTTCAAGGTTCTCAAACAATGTGTTTTCATATAGGTTAGGAATTATTTCAACGATCACCTGTCAATTACCAAGTACACAAATTTTACTGTCTCTATATCAAACTAACATAGATCACAGTTTAGAATAATTACCTCTTCGGACCAGATTTGGTTGACAAGGTCCCTCACCCTACTAATATGCGAAGGAATATTCCTCCACTTATTTATTCGGGGTCCTTCAACATTGTATGGTTTTTGAATGGGTACATGCTCCAAAAACCATGCCTACACAAAGTTTTCCAGACAATTACATTAATGACAGCAAAATATTATAAAATTTATCAAAAAATTCTACTCACTGCCAAAAGCCCAGCAAATCCCTTTAGGTAAGGGAGTTTGGTGGTCCTCTGGTTTCCCTGAGTTGATGAAAATAATTCCTCAATCTTAGGTAATTGTGGAGACAAAAATTTATAGATAGCTTCCACTCAATTGAATCTACCAAGATTGTCATAATCATCTACTATATCTACAAGACCTAGAGGGACCTTATATGTACTAGACGAAAATAAAACACAAACAAATATATACAAAATATATAATTTACAAACTAATAACACATCATCCTCTGATTCAACACTTTTAGAATAATGTTTAAGTAAGTCCTCAATTCTTGTTCTGGTAGGTTGTTTTTCTTTTGAGAAGTAAGTACAATAGAGGTCACCCGATGCTTTAGTTGAATTAATAGAGACCGAAACTCCACGGTCCACTACCCAATAACAAAGCAACATCTCGCCTGGTGAACGCAACCGGTACACCTGAAACAATTAAAATATTTAGTTATCATCAAGAATATAGGCTTCAATTTTTTTCACTTTGGGCCTGAAATGAATTGATTTCAGGCCCAACGTGAGTCTGAAATGAATCATTTCAGGCCCAATGTGGGTCTGAAATGAATTCCTTTTAGGCCCAATGTGGGCCTGAAATGATTCATTTCAGGCCTACCGAGAGCCTTAAGTGAATTTCACCTGAAATTCACTCATTTAAATTGATCAAATATAAATCATTTAAGGTCATCTATATCCAAGTTTTATCTTACTATAGATATTGTTTACAATTCATAATTAAAACTATTACTGAGAATTTAAAAACTTACGAGGTTGAATCCCAACTTTCAAATATATTAACCAAAATTTCACGGTATGCTGCAATTCTTGTATGCCCAAGAAAAAACTGAAGGGTCACTCTTTGATCTTCGCAATGTGTCGATCATTTAAAATTTCAAATGCTTAAAAAAATGTTTAAAGTGGCCTAAAATACTGCACCAATGTAATTTTTTTCCAAAGTCATATGAACCCTACAGTTTTTATACATTAGAAATTTATTCAGCAAAAATAAGTATAAACATTTTCACAAACTATGTTGTTCTTACCTAAGCCTATCGCTAACATACCTTGGTGATTAATGCCAATGAAGATGACGATAAACCACCGACAGACCTTTTTCCTGCCATTATCATAAAAATCAACCCTGCAGAAACCCTAACTCTTACTTTGATAGTGTCGAGCAGTCTGGACTTCAACGTTAACACTTAAAGCCACCTCAGGATCACACACTAACACTTTCGATACTTGCCTAGGTTTTGGTTGGGCGGAGGGATTCGAGGGATGAGCTCGCGACTAAAGCACAACTAGGGCACCCACAATGTCCTCCTCCTTCGACAATACCATTTACATTGTTGCGCTAAGAGAGAATGGACAAAAATTCGACTACCTGGCCATCCGAACCACAAATTATTACTTTACTGCAAAAGTGGTTCAGATGTCTCGAAAATGTGAATCGAAAAAGGTATTTTATGGCGGGAGGGGTATAATAGGAAGTTCACTTAAAGGCCTGCGCCCTTTGGTAAAATAGAAACCATGGTACGCGAATTGGTAATTTCTAATTCTTAGGTACGCCCTCTGATAAATTACCGAAAATTCTAAAATGTATCAAAGTAGCATAGTGAAAGTGTGGAACTCCAAATTCTGATACATAATCAACCCATGACCTAACTAAGGCTCAATAGTCTACTCACCTAATAATACTATATTCAATATTTTATAATGTATTAGAGTGGTGCAGCAGAAGCGTGGTGGGCTCATAGGTCACACGTCCCAAAAATAAACTAGTTGATTAAGCATTTGTGACTCTGGATTAGGTGGATTAGACTCCAAATTCTAATTCGAAATCTTTCAGTTTTGATAATATTTTTAAAAAATAAAATAGTTGATTAAGTGTTTGTAGCTTTGGATTAGGCGGATTAGGCTCCAATTTCGTATATCGAATTTGCTCACGGCTCGACTAGTGCCCAATAACCTATGGACAAAAAATAAAACATAAAAGAAATGATTAACCAGATTGGGTAATATCGAACCTGGGTGACTGTCCTGCCCATAGAAGTTTTCCACCTCAAAAAAAATTAAATATAAATTCTAAGATATGAGCGATAATTAGTATTAATTTTTTATATTAATTTTATTTTTGATAAAACACTTAATATTTAAATGTGAATTTTAACTCACCAAGTAATACTATATTCAATATTTTGATATCTGTCAGTTCTACATTTTTAGGTCAACCATCTATTAAAATAAGAGCAATGATAGAGAGAGTGAAAATGAGAGCGTAAAAATCATAGTGAATGATGTGGCATGACGTGACACTTTACATGCACACGTCCGATTATCGCTCGGACATCATCGACAGCCTTCGGCCGTCGCCCCGAATCAAACTATATCCTGGGGGGCACGGTGAACCCGTCGGAAATCGTGCATGCAAGGTGCCACGTCATTCACTATGATTTTCACTCTTCCATTTTCACTCTCCCAATCATTATTCTTAAAATAATTTGTCCATTAATTTGTTGAAACTAAAACTTGATCTGTTTCAAATTCTGATACGAAATCAGCCCATGACCCAACTAAGGTCCAATAGTTTACTCACTTGATAATACTATATTCAATATTTAAAGTGTATCAGAGTAGCAGCGAAAGTATGGTGGGGCCATAATTCATAGGTCCCCACATCAAAACGGGCTTTGATTATTATTATTTTTTAAATAATATAGTTGATTAAGCTTTTATGATTCTAGATTAGATTCTAAATACAGAATTGACCTATGACCCAAGGCTCCATAACCTCATGGATAAAAAAATAAAATATAAATTCTAAAATATGAGTAATAATAATTACTATTTTGATATTAATTAAGTTTGATAAAAATATTTAATATTTAAATAACTCATCCAGTGATACAATATTCAATATTTTGATATGCATCAGTTCAGTATTCTTATATAAATCATTTATTAAAAAATTTTATTTATTAATTCGTCAATCCTGAAATTTATTCTATAGATAATTAAGAAATTGAAGAGACGTTCTATTGTACTCGTGCCTCCGGGCATGTCATACTTATTATAATATATAATAGCTATAATATAATTGATTTTTTTAAAATAAGTGCTATAATAATTGATAAAATAAGAATATTTTTAGAAAGGCAAATATAGAGTGATTTTTTTAGAATAAGAAATATGTATATATATTAAACCCTATATTTAAAATACCCTTTTATTGAAAAAATTAATGAGGAAGTCTTTTTATATTTCCATCCTTAAAATAACAATAATGAATTATAGGCATGTTTCCATACTAATTAAGAAAAATGTGGAGCATTCGAGTAAAAGTTAAAAATATAAGAGTAAAATAAAATTTTGTCAAAATAAGGCTGCTGACGTCATCCAGCGTGGCAATTTATTCAGCCTGGGTGTCATTTGACCCTCCCCATCGTTTCCGCTCCTTCAATTTGCCGGCTAGGGTTACGCGGCCTCGGGGGTTCGAGGTCGGTTCTGGAGCTGCGAGGAGCTTACACGGTTGCTGCGCTGCTCTGTCTGATTCGCCGAAGCTAAGGTTTCAAAAGATTGAATTTTGAAGAGATCGTTTGCTGGGTGTCGGGGAGACGCTGTCGAATTCGGTCTGCCCATGAGGATTTTGGATTTCTGAGCAATTTTTTTAGGGCAATGTCTTGGGCGGGACCAGAAGACGTCTTGCTCTCCACTTCCCTTGCTAGCTATCTGGACAGTGAGTTGGACTTTTCTGGATAAATTTGCACTGGCTATATCTTGCTGTTAGATTTGTTTATCAGATCCAAGATTTGAACTTGCTTTTTTTTACTGCTTATATTGTCAACTCCTATTTGGGTTAAAGCTTTCAATTTTGGGGTCTTTTAGTGCTGTTTAATTTCCACTTCTTGTTACTTCAGTTTGATTGGTTAGCAGTCGAACTGATTATGGGTTATGTCTGAACTCTTTGATCCCCTTGATTGTCTTTTGCTATTAGTGATTTATAATCCAAAGAGATGATGTTACTTCCTGTATATACATATCTTCTTTGGAATTTTTCATTAATGTAGGCTAGAATGGATACTTCTTCTAGTTATATGTTTTTGTTGGGAACAAAGAGCCCTCATCCTAAATGCAAAATAAATTGGACTTGAAAATTACATGAGCATATCTGACCAATACAGAAATTATATGAAAGACAAGTGAAGGAGAAAAAGGATGGGGAGGAGGTGAGACAAGGGAAGCAAATTGTTTGTTTGGTAGAGGGAAGAGATGGGATTGCAAAGTTGAATGACTAAATACATGTCCAGAGACAAGTGTGTTGATGTCGAGTCTTGAGTCGGGAGTAGTGGTGAATGCTTTCGGAGTAGGCACGGATAGTAGGGATGTGGAGTAAGAGGTTAGCAGAAAAACAGTTGTGCTCAACATTAGAGATATCAATGTCAGTAGCAGTGAGGAACTGAGGATTCTGGGGGATTGATTGAAATATGGAGACAAGCTTAGCCAAGCAGTTGATGGTAGAAGTTGGTGCAGATGGAGAGCTAGATGGTGGACATAGCTCGCAATTAACAACAGAATAGGAAGAATGGCTAGGGGGTGTCTTCTTAGCATTTACAAAAGGCACAGACATTTCACTTCAATTTAGTTCCTCTCTGATGCTTCCATCCAATTTTTGGTAGAAATGTTGGGTCCTTTTTGCATTCCTTGGAATCCTTCGATAACTTCTCCCTTATTTTGTTTCTCGAAGTAAAATGGTCACTGAGTTATAAGCATAAAAAAACCCACACATCCTAGGCAATGTTCAAAATTGGACTAGATATTGAACTCACAAGGTTAATTGATTAAATCAGTGCAATCAGTTGACTCAAAAAATAACGACAATATACTTATATTTTTTATTTACATCAAACATTATTATTTCTATTTAGTATAAATATTACAATTAAGATAAATTATTTCAAATATGAAAGTCATGTATATTAAAAGGGTTAATTCCTAATTCTATCACACACCTATTTAAGCTTTGATAGTTCTTCTTATGCTTTAAATTTTATCAAAGATAATCTTTCCTAATAAAGTTATTGTCATAGCTACCATATCTTAATAGAATATATTGTTTTTTAAAAAAAAATAGTTCCATATCTTGAAAAATCCCATCAGAATAGCTACATTTTTTTATAAAAATAAAAAGGATTAAATTTCCCAACTAATGCTGGTAGAGTATTTTTGAACCATCCCCTTAACCCCCTTAAC
The DNA here is from genome assembly GCA_024364735.1 of Boesenbergia rotunda. Taxonomy (NCBI): domain Eukaryota; kingdom Viridiplantae; phylum Streptophyta; class Magnoliopsida; order Zingiberales; family Zingiberaceae; genus Boesenbergia; species Boesenbergia rotunda. The sequence goes on from JAGFNQ010002213.1 coordinate 108,188, forward strand.
ACAACAAGCTTGAAAATCTTGGTTGAAAGAAGAAATTTGAAGAAAAACTGGTTATTCTAGTTTTACCAATTTCTTGATTTTTACTCTCTCTCTCTCTCTCTCCAGTTTCCAGGCTATGTATCATACTGAACTGGATTGGCATTTGGTTTTTATTTAACCGGTTGAATTAGTTGGGTTTTAAATACCATGATTCTAGGTCTATTATTATGGAGAGAGGCTGCATCTACTTATTCTATGGTAGCCACTCAATAATGAGGCAAAAGATTTAAGGTAGCATCTCAACCCTGCTTGTGATGGTTCTTTTTTTTTTAAGCCTGAAGAAAAGCTTCTACTACTATGGTTAAACGACATTGAGATACAGATAGTACATGTGTTGGTGAAAATCATAATTTAATTTGTTGATCGACAATGAAATATCAAATGAGATGTTGAATATGCAGTTATAGGTTAGATTTATTTTTGTGAAAGTGACCCTTATGAAACAAGGTGGCATTGATTTTAAATTTTTAATTCAGTTTTGAATTCTCTTAGATCCCAGCAGGAATTCTACTTAAACTAACAGTTTGACATAATTTGGAGGTATTGTCCAGGAATATAACCTTTTGAAGAGGATATGCAAACATTTTATTGTTGTTTGTTTTTTCCTTGCAGAAAAGCTTCTTGTGTTATTACGTGATGGGCGAAAGCTTCTTGGCATTCTTCGTTCTTTTGACCAATTTGGTATCCATCAATACTTTGTAAATTCAGTTGCATTTTCTCTCACAAGTTGAGATTCTTGATAACGACATCCTTAATTTTACAGCCAATGTGGTTCTTGAAGGTGCATGCGAGCGGGTAATTGTAGGAGATTTATTCTGTGATATTCCTCTGGGTCTCTATGTGATCCGTGGGGAGAATGTCGTTTTAATAGGAGAACTGGTATTTCTTATATCTTTTCAATTATTAATTAACTGTTAATATTAATTGTTAATATGTTCTATTATTGCTACAACTTTGTTGACCATGTACTGAAATTTCTAAAGGACTCGGAGAGGGAGGAGCTTCCAGCCCATATGATCTGTGTTTCGGTTCCAGAGATCAAAAGGGTAAGCATTATCCCTTGGTCAAAATAAATGTAATCTCTTACAATTGTACTATTTCTAGATGCCTTCACTTCTGTTGTCTTCTAAGTTTGTGGATGTTATTAATAGATGCCCCTGCATTGGCATTTCACAGTCAATTATGTTAAAGTTTTGGGTCTATCTACAATTTATAGATTTGGTCTTTTAACATTTAAGTTGAGCCTAGCAGAAACATATACCGATCTGTTTACTTTTTATGCTGTGTTGGCTTGGAGGAGAGAGAAAGTCGAAGGGAAATCAAGTAGTTTAAGTGAAAAGAAAAGAAATAAATTGTGTCCTCTTATTTTCACCCTATCCTATTATTCCTGTTTACTTGAGGATCAAAAACAAAGGGAAAGAGTTACTTTGTTGGGCTTATTAGATGCTAAAACTTCATTTCCTTTCAATTCCAGTAATAAAATAGAAGAATTAGCCAGAATTAAATTCCTGACTCTTCCTATTCCTGTCCTAGGGAATAAATGTTTTTATTTCTTTTCCTTTTCCTTTCCTATTCCTACCCAAGTAAACAATAATCATAGCATTAATTCACGAATTTTCTCCATCCAGTAGTCATGTGTGTGCGCTTTCAATACCATTTTTATATTCAAAGCCTGAAAATTCTTCAAGTGCATTACTGATGCTATTTTTGTGTGTGTTCTCGACACCATTTTCCCATGCTTGTTGTAATTGCGTAACACTACTCTTCAAAGCCTGAAAATTGTTCTAGTACAGATACCGCGTGATGAGAGATTGCTATAAAAGTATTCATTCTCTAACTGCTTATGTCTTAATCTTTTTTATTTATAAGATTGCATGTCCTTTGGGGTACACATCTAGCGATTAAAAATATAATTTCTCTTCGGACTTTACTATTTGAAACCTTAGCTATCCCCCGTACATGAGTGCTATTATCTTGGTAACAGTATGTTGTGCCAAACATCTAGATTGTGCTGACCTAGTGTTTTCACTTGGTAATGAAATATGTTTACATCTAAATTCATGCCCATGAAATATTTTCTACCAAGGATAATCTCTAATCGGTCATTATATATTTTCTTCTTGAATAAATTTTAATTATTTGGGTTTACTCTTGTTTTTTCCCTTAATACCTTTGATTAGTCCATTAAATTAGTTTTACTTCTAATAAAAGCTACATGATGGAATCCTTGGGTAGCTTGACAACATCTTGTGTATTTTGAATAGGCGCAAAAAGCTGAGAGGGAAGCCACAGATCTCAAGGGCTCTATGAGGAAAAGAATGGAGTTTCTCGATCTGGACTAGATGAACTTTATGATCTGCATTGTCTGTGTTCCATTCTTCACTATGATGTGCTTAAATTATGCCGCATTTTTATCGCGGTTTGCTTCAAAGCGAGAAGCCCTAGTGTCTTCTTTAGTTGGATTTGCATGGTTGAAAGATTAGGGTTTGGTGCATTCCTTAAAAATTGTAATTTGTATGACCGAAACTTACACAATTGCTCTCATATCGTAGTGTCGGCGCTGTTTTGTTTGTCGCCAAAGTTTATAATAATGCCTTGTTGCAGTTAAGATTGTTTCGTATCGATTCATGCCTTGTCGAGCCGGATGGTGTGTCTCGGTCGACTTAATCGATCGAGCTTTGCTCCTTGATCTAGTCATGTTTTGTACATTGGTACTCTTCTACATGGATTATGTGCATGCAATTGGAGTCTAATACATTTTTTCACCATAAATAAGATGAAATTGTACATCCTTCTATAACAAAGTATTAAGGTATGTGCATGAACTTAATTGCTAGGGTTTTCTCTTCGAAGAGCGAAAGAACATCGAGAGAGAGAGACTTCTTGCTTACTATAAATTAGCACTAGAATTTAAATAATTTTTTGTATTAATTATAAGGGCAAAAGTTAAATGGTGTTTTTTAAATCATAAAGGTGCATTTATTTTACTTTTTAATCAAAAAGTCTACTATTATCATTATTATCTCTAACTTAAATTCAAATGGATCGGATGTGTTATAGTAGCTATTATTATTATTATCTCTAACTTAAATTCTAAATTGATTAGACGCGTTATAGTAGTTATAATTTTGTAGCTATTATACATGTTACAATGGTTATAGTTTCATAACTGTCACGATATTATAACTGTTACAATACGATTCAACCTTGTTCATTTATCATTCATGTTGTAATAATTATGATTTTATAATTGTTACATTGTGGATTCGACCTGCTCACTTAATATTCATGTTATAGTTGTTATAACACACCCTTAGTTTATGATTTAGGTGGGAGATAATAATCGGAATACTGGAATAGTGTACTGGAGGACAGTTAGGTATCATATAAGTTGCAACTGATCGAGTGTATAACATATATGCAATGTGGGTTTCATACATGTGTAGCAGTCATACATGTATCGTAGCAGGTACGGTTTCATAACTGCTACACATGTATGATTTCATAATTATTATAATTTTGTAGTTGCTACAATGTGGGTTTAATCTTGTTCATCTATTATTCACGTTATAACACTTACGATTTCCTAGTTGTACAACATATATTCAACCTGCTTATCTAACATTCATATTATAGTAGTATGATTACACCCTCGGTTTACAATTTAGGTGGAGATAATAATGAAAACAGTGTACCGAGGATAGTTAGTTAGATAATTATATATAGGTTGCAACTGATCGAGCATGTTATAGCAACTACAGTTTCGTAGTGATTACACATATTATACAATTATAGTTTCATAATTGTTACAATTTTATAGTTGCTATAATGCAGATTCAATCTTTTTCATCTATCATTCACGTTGTAGCAGCTATGAATTCGTAGTTGTTATAATGTGAATTCGACCTGCTCACTTAACATTCATGTTATAACAACTACTATTATACTCTTGATCTACAATTTAGGTGGCGGTCGGTGGGAAACTTTCGTGGGACTGGCCGGTCGTCTAAGGTTGAAAAAACCTCGTTAATCATTTGATCTACAATTTAGAGGGGAGATAATAATGGAAATAGTATACTGAAGATAGTTAGGTAAATTATATATAAGTTGCAATGACATGTTATAATAATTATCATTTCATAGCTGCTACACATATTATAATAGTCATAGTTTCATAATTATTATAATTTTGTAGTTCCTGTAATATAGATTTAACTTTGTTCATCTATCGTTCATATCGTAACAACTACGATTTAATAGCTGCTATGTTTAAATTTAAAATTTTACTTTTAGTTGAGCTGAATAAAAAGTCTGAGTTCAGCTAAGTTCGATAAAAATTTTAATAAATAATTTTTGAATGCAATTAGCTCGTCTTAGTTTTGCGGGTTGACATCCACCCAACCTCCCTAGGGATTTTCTTGTAATTAAATAGAAATTAGTTTGAAATTTCCCATTTAGATAAACGTTGGGGGGTAAAATGAGAAATTCATTTAAAACGACTAGTTATTTGTTCTTGATATCGTCATCGCCCGAACTAAGCGCGGTCTTCCTTCGCTCCGATTCCTCTACGCTCCCACGCAATCGCCTTCCGTGGAGTTGAAGAGGACGGCAAAGCAGCGACCAATCGTAGCAATGCACTGATTGATCGAGAGGGGGAGAATCACAAGAGGCAATTTTTTTTAATCATTCTTCGTCGTTGTTTGTTTCTGACAAGGAAAGATCCTCGAGGGCACTGAATTCTGCCCTTTGTTTGCGCCCTTTGATTTGTTTCTATTTCAAGGAAAGATCACGAGTTGGTTGCAGAGAGAGAGAGAAAGAGGGATTTTTTTTTGAATCTTTTCCCCCTCAAAGATTCCTGCTTTTTTTCGCCCCAGCCCCGTGAATGGAAGAGAGCGAGAGGGTAGGTCGTTGGTGGATTAGAGAGGAGGTGGGTCTTGCAAGGACATGAGGAAGGAGAGTTCGGGCTTGCCAGATCGGATGGCGGCGGGTAGAGAGACGGCAGATCAGTCGGCGGCGGGATCGACCGGCACCATAGCTGCTCCCAGGAATAATTATCTTCGGAAGTTTAGGCTCTACGAGACTCGATCGGTGAGTCTATTTTCGTTGGAAAAAAATATCCTTTCTGATCGTTGGATGTCCTTTTTGATACTCGTGAATCTGTGAATTCGTTTGATCTTTCTTATTGCTTGCTATTTCGTGTAAATCTGCTTCGTTTGTGTTGGGGCGTGTAGTCAGCAATTCAATCTTTGCCGTTTGTATGACGAAGGCTTATTTGACGGAGGGTTTTCTGCTGATTCAGATTTGTGGTTGACGACTAGTGTTCTATGCCATTTGCTACTTCTCTGTCTTGTTAGCTTTGTCAACGCTTGAACTGACCATCCTCATGGTTGTTTATGTGACGAATTCTCTCAAAGAAGAAAATAAAGATTATGGCACATGTTAACTGCTCCTAGTTGTCAGATACTTTGTTAATAATAAGACGGCTCTCTATTAATTGAACTTGCTTTTCCTGATGGTTCTAGAATTTCATGCTTCATTTATGCTCTAAATTTATAAAATTTATCTGTGTCAATATCACAAATTTCCATTTAGGGCTCATGATTGTTTGTGTTTGCTTGCATATCATGTGTTTGATGTTGGTTTACTGTGCTTCAGACATTTTATGTAGTTGGAAACAATAAGGATAGCTCATGCTGGAGGGTGTTAAAGATCAATAGGTTGGAGCCTTCTGAGCTGAGTATTCATGAAGATCCGACAATCTACTCGGAAAATGAATGTCATGATATGCTGACACAAATACACTTGAAGAATATTGCAACTGATGGATTAAGATTTGTCACCAAATGTTATGGCATTGCAGGTTTGTGTAACCTTGAGTTCTTCTCATACTTTAATAAAAGTGAAGTGTGCTACAACCCCACACCTCCCCCAAATATTCTCAGATTGTTTAGAGTGAATATTTATTTAAAACATGTTCCTTTTCAGGTTTTGTCAAGTTCCTGGGGCCTTATTACATGCTGCTCATTACTAGGAGAAGGAAAGTTGGTACCATTTGTGGTCACTCTATATATGTTGTCTCTAAAAGTGAAATGATCACACTTCCAAATTCTGATGTGCTGTCAAATATCGCCTATTCTAAGGATGAAAACAGGTCCTTTTGTCCTTTCTGCTTGTGAAGAACATGGCCTGTACATCTTACTATCAGAAAGCAAAGTTCTGCTACTATATGTATCTTGAATGATTACTTGTTTGAAGTTTGAACATCTATTTTGATGTTTCAGTATTCCCATGTTATAACCTATGCCCTAATCTGTCGAAGGGTTCCATTTCTGAGCCATGCACTGTTGAATGTGGAGAACACATGGAAACTGGCAATGATGGTCCAAGTTTCAGTCATTTATACGCTATCCACTTCTCTGATCAGTTATATTTTAATACTTATCCATAGTTTTTCTTTAACCAAACGTGAAACTATACTTTTAGTATGGACGAAACATTGCTGGAAATAGCTTGATTATCTTGGACAACAACTGTTTCTTGAGGTGTAAATGCCAGATTGGTTAATTATGTGATGTAGCAACTCCAAGTCTCCAATGCAGGAGTTGGATTATCTTATAATGTTCATAATTCAAGGTGTTGGAGACATGGTGTACAGGTTTCTTATATTGGGGGATAAAATTTTTGTCTTTTCTTTACTATTATTATGATTGCTACTTCCCTATTGGATTCACATGTTTTCCAGAACCATTCTTTATTTTTTCTTACGCATTGCATAGATACAAGAACCTACTCTGCTCTATCAGTCTCAGAGAGGACTTCTTCTTCAGTTATTCCTACAACATTATGCAAAGCCTCCAAATAAACTTATGTGATGGTGAAACAAAGTCTGACCTATATGAAACAATGTTTGTCTGGAATGCTTTCTTGACACGTGGTGTTCGTGATCATCTCCAGAACACTACTTGGATAGTTGCTTTAGTTTATGGATTTTTTAAGCAGGTAAAATTTTACAATGCTTTTTTTTCTTGGGATAATCTTACCACTCTTATTACTTAGAATTTGTCTTTGTCTGAAATCCTTTTTTTTCCCCGTGCTCGCATTTTTGAAGGAAAAAATATAGGCACCTAGCATTTACAACCTATTATAAATCATCTTTGGTACACTGAGTATATTTTGATCCACATGATTGGACATGTAAAACATTAACGTATAGTTGAGCTTCAAACACTGGGTATAAGATTGTTTCTTGAATTTACAACATCATCTTTTTTGCTATTTTCTTGCTCAACCTGTAACTAATGGTTGTCATTAGGGATGCATATACTGAAGAGTTACAATTGTACTCATCAGTTTGCTTGGCCTATTTGTGTGTACTAACATAGCCCCTTAAGTCTAGTATTTAAATCCATGCATCGTATCTATGAAAGCAAGCTGGTCTTGTAGAAAGTTTGCAATTTTAGTATCTAGTGAAGTTCTATTGAGGTAAATTGTTTAACAACGATTCATCTCATGTATCTTGAGTCTTGACCTAAATGATACTCTATCTTCATCGCAATGATGAACCTATAAGAATTTACTTAAGGTTTTGGCTCAGTTGATTTTTTATTAGTAGTCGTCATCATCATCATCTAACATTTAATTAACTTGTATTATATTAACTAATATTTTATTTGGTCTTCCTCTTTCCTTAACCATTTTCTCTCTACTAGATACAACTTTTGTAACTATAAAATCTAATGGTTATTGTTCCGGAAAGGAATTGACGCGGACGACGAGTCACCAGAGCGCAGCCCACAAGGACGATGACGAGAAGAAGAAGATCACGCCCTGCGAGATCAACACGAGCGTTAATGGGAACACACCGAAGGTTTTCCGGCGGAGCCCACTCCGACGCTCAAGTCAGAATCTAGGTCACTTGCAGGAGGACAACGAGGAAGTAAAATGTTTGTGAGTTCAGACAGCGTACCCCCTTTACCTGCGTGTCGAAGCACTTTATATACCTAAGGGCTTGGTCACACGTATCTCCACGTTCTCCTCCACGTTCCGTAATTGTCGGTTACATGATAACTTTTAGGTAACGGCCGCAGCGATTATTAGGGCCTTAATTGTCGCGTGTAGCGGACAATAATTATCCGATGACTTTCCTGATTTGGAAAGAGGAACGGTTACTTGAAGTCGGACTATCTGATGTATTGACTTTTGGGCTCCGCTCTCCCGAGTTGGTCCTGGGGTGTCCCCCCCCCCCCCCTGGGGGTCTGTCCTCCCGAGGTGGGCTCGGGAGCTTATGACCCGGCTTGACCTCGGACGCATGTCATCCCGAGGTGGTCTCGGGGGTCTGTCCTCCCAAGGTGGTCTCGGGAGCTTACGGCCCGGCCAGCCCTCGGGCGCCTGTACTCCCGAGTTGGTCTCGGGAGCCTGACCTCGGCCTTCAAGTTCAGTGGGCCCTGGCACGTAGCTTCCCTATGCCACGTGTCAACCAGGGGATGCTCGACCCCATCACAAGTCCCTCCCTTCAAGTCTAATCGAAGGAAGTGTTCTTAAACGATTGTCCTATAGTTAGGATTGTAAATGAACCAAGTTGCTTAAACGATTATTCGAGTTTGGCTTAGTTTTCTCTTTTTTAAGCTTGAGTTTGGTTTGAGCTTGACTTGAGTTTGGTTCCTTTAGATGTTCTTGAGGATTGATTGAAACTTTTACATTTTAAAACTCTTTTAGTCAAGCTTGATATTGTTGTTGTTGAGAGTTTCTTTGTTTATTTATAGATTATTTATAAGATTAATAAGAGCTTTGTTTATGAGTATCGTTGCTTTATCTGTGTATATTGTTCATTAATATTTGTTCGAATAGTTAACAATCTTTGTACATGTACATTAACAAAATGAACACGTGTTCAAGCTTGTTGATTTAGCTTAATGAGTTGTTTAAGTTTGTTTATTTAATTAACCTTTGCACGTTGAACACTCTTATTAAGCTGAATATCAAGTTTTCTCATGAACGTTTGGTTCATTTACAACCCTACCTATACCATCTTAACATCTCTCTCATTTTATCATCAATTCATGATACATTGAATTGTCTTCAAATATTAATAATTTTATTTTATCTTTTCCAGTAATTTCATAGACCAATCTTAGCATCCTCATTTCCACTATAGTTTATATATGTTGCTTCCTAATAGCTGAACACTGTCATCCATGAAGTATGGTGGGTCATACCACAATCATATAATTCTTTTTACCCTTGTGGGGACATGATGATCACACAAAACTCCCAAAGTTCATCTCCAATTTGACCATCCATTCTTTATTATATTAATCGTATCTTATCAGCATCCTCTTCTTTGATAATGCAACTAGAAAAAAAAAATACTCTTTATCAAGTTGAAAGGTAGATATGCCATCTTAAATGCCAAAATTTGGATTTTTTTATGAAGTTTTATCGTATGAAGTTTTGTCTTTTCATTTGATGTTCTCTATCTTGGTTCATATCTTCTACAGATTATCTTCTAATACTCTTTTTTTTTGTTCCGAATACCTCTGTAATTGTAGGGAATCCTATGCGACAAAATAATAAAATTCGCAGCGGAAAAAGAATCCCTTGAGCGATCCATGCGAAAGAAAACTCGTACGAAGTTCATCTATCTAATAGATCTATCTAAAATGTATACCTTTGGAGCGTGCCCTTCGTTTATCCCGCTCGTCCAAGTTACGCCGGATCTCTTGCACGTTCAAGTGTTCATGCCTCTATGTGTATCCACACGAATATGATATCTCAACTTTGGAGAAGAACTACCTTAGTTGTGCTGCTAGCAACTTGAGGTAGTTCACAAAAGTACCAAGAACCCAAAGATGAGTTTCGGCCAAAGAAATGACTAAGTCACTTCCATAATGCAAGAAAAACACTTTTATATTCATCTCATGAATATGAAGAGTTTTTGTCTCTTTAGCTTCCCCACATTAAAGCCAATAAAACCAATGAAACACGTATTTTACATTTTTGACTATTCACCTTCTCTTCATCCAATGAAGAGAAAACCATTCATCTTCCTCTATTATTAATTCATTAAACATTTTAATGAATTAATATCTCATTCAAATGTGATTGAGTCTAATCTAAATGAGTCTAACTCAAATTAGACTCAATCTCATAATCCAATTGGATTCACTTAAGTCTAACTCAATTAATCTAATTTGGATCAAATATTAATCAAATTAAGATCAATTAATCTCCGAAACATCGTGTCCTTAGTGTGGGACCCAATAGGTTCTCATAACGTTGGCAATGTGTCTAAACCGCTTTAGACACATAAGTAATGAGCGACATCTAGCAATGCATCATTGCTACCCAAGTGACGAGAAAGTCGAGATCCGACTTAACCTCCGTGACTATGACAATGTATGACCTTGTCCTTCTATCCTTGATATCTAGATTGACCAATGAGGCATAGACTGTGTCATTCTCGATATCAATCATTGTGTTTCTTGATCTCCAAGTAGACACTCAAACAAATGAGCTCAATATCTCATATTGGCTCATTTGAGCATGACCATGCGTTTTAATAGTTCTACTCGATCAAAGGGCTCACAGATATCACTCCCATCATATGGGAGAGATAGATCTCATCTACATCACTCACATCCCACTAGGCACTTTCTGCGGTGTCCAGCGGCGTCGAAAACGTCCCGGGACTTCCCCGGCGCCGCCGGAAGCGTTCGGCGACACTTCCGGCGCCGTCGGAGGTGTGCGACGGTGCTTTCGGCGCCGCCGTGGGATTTTTTGTTTTAAAAAAAATCATATAATTCCTCAAAAAAATCAAATATTTCCTAAAAAAATCAAACAATTCCTCAAAAAAATCTTATAAACTTTATTAATTCATATAAAATAAATTTAAATTTTGAAAAAGTATTTTTAAAATAAAAAAATTCTAATAAATTTTATTATGTAATATACATCAGATTTAAAATTTATAAAAATATATATTTTAAATATAAAAATCTGATAAATTTTATTAATTAATATAAATCAGATTTAAATATATTTAAAATTAAAAAATTTTAAATTTTTTATTAATTCTTATAAATCTTTAAAATTTAAATCAGATTTAAAATTTAAATTTAAAATTTAAATACATAAAAATTATATTTAAACAAAATCTGAAAAATATTAATTAGATATTTGGATTTAAATATATTGAAATTATAGTTTAAATAAAAATTTAGTAAATTATATTAATTCATATAAACCACTAAATCAGACGTTTGGATGTTTAGTAAATATATTGATATTTAGATGTTTATTACGTTTTTTCCCGTAAAGCCCGCGCTTCGCTTTGCGCTCTAAGCCCCAAGACCCTTGAGCACTTTTTTGCGTCTTGCGCTTGTGACAACTATGGTTACGGGTGACGTTTGACGATACCAAGTACATAACTCCTTATGTAGGGAACCGTAGTGACTTCAGATCTAGGACTATTCATACTAATAGTCACATGAGAAAGTTTATGACACTCATATGACAATCTATAAAACTTTCTCATAGCGGGTCAATTCAGTACACATTCTCTAATGTACTCATGTGTCAACTTGATATCACATATCCATGACTTGTGAGCTCAAGTCATCAATTAACCTACATGCTAATCTCCATGCATTAATATTGTCCCTGAATATTAATGCTTGACTAGGAATGGTTTAGTGTAGTGTTCTCTACATCATCTCACTATCGATTCAACCAATCGATATGATGTAGATAAGAACCTACTACCCAAAGACATTATTATACTTAATTATTTGACACAAATATAAAATAAGTATAATAACCAAACTTTGCCTTTATTGATAATAGAATATGATACAAAAATCCTTAGTCAATCATCACATAATTGGCTCTAGGGCTCCTACTAACTGTAATTTCCAAATGTCCATGTACTAATGGGTTCTATGGAAACAAACACACAGATTCTGATGAGAAGTTTGTGCGTTTGAACTAATGTGTAGGATTTCTGTGTTCTGTTGGTAACTTGTCAAGGTATTTAGTAATAAGAGTTTATATCATTCATTTACTAAAAATAGAATAATTTCATATCATATAACTAAAAGTGACATTCATCTGCTAGAGAAATTTTCTCTTACTTAATGGATATGGGCTCTGATTCCCAGTTACTCTGGCTGGTATCAATTATGTTGCTTATAAACTGCTTGAACATTTTCTATTATAAATTGTATTGTGAGTTCTGACCTTGTGTGGTTGTCTGTCTTTTTTTCAGGCTAAAATTTGTGTGTCTGGTAAATATTTTTGGCTGACACTCATTGCTAGGCGCTCTCGTCATTTTGCTGGGACCAGGTTACTGAAAAACATTGCATTGGTTTTCTTCTAGATAGGCTAAACAACATAGTTTTATTATTAGGAATATCAGAGTCTATCCACTTTCTGGTAGATCATTCAATGAAGATACTTTTTTTTGGCTCAGGTATCTAAAACGTGGTGTTAACGAGAAAGGTGAAGTGGCCAATGATGTCGAGATAGAACAGATTGTATCTGAAGATATACCTGGAGGGATTTCTTCAGGAATAGCTTCTGTAGTACAGAACAGAGGGTCCATTCCGCTCTTCTGGTCCCAGCAAACTTCAAAATTTAATTTAAGGCCTGATATTATATGTATGTATCTGTTCTTTTCTCCTAGCTTTGCACCATATACTTTATTTTACCTTTATCACATCCTGGCAGTGCATAAGAAGGACAAAAACTTCGATGCTACATGGCTTCACTTTGACAATCTTGTAAAGAGATATGGAAATCCTATTATTATTTTAAATCTTATTAAGGTAAGTAAATCTCGGCTAATATTATAACATAAAATATATAGTAATATTCTGTCTTCTTTATTTTTTCCATGAATATCTCAATGGTATCTGAGTATTCTAGGCTTCAAGAGTAATCTTTTGGTACTTCTCTGATTGTTCTAATATATCTATATATATATTTTTTCATTTTTCTTACAAAATCAGTCATTTGAGAAGAAGCCTCGAGAGTCTTTGCTTCATGCAGAATTTACTAATGCTATCGATTCCATAAACAAAGATTTATCAGAGGAGAAACGCCTGAAATTCTTGCATTGGGATATTCAAAAATATACTAAAAGGTCTGTAGTTTCATTTTTTTTTGGGTTTTTTTTACTGTTCTTCTGAAGTTTTGAGGTAGAAAATAAAATTTGATAATAATACTAATTTTCTGATTTCATATATATATGCATGTCATTATAACTTACCGAGTTGATTACTAGTTGTTAGTCTATGTGTGCAGAAAAGGTGCAAATGTGTTGGAATCATTAGGCAAAGTGGCAGCATGTACCTTGGAGATAACAGGGTATTTTTTTTGCAAGACGACTTCAGCCTTGAAGAATCAGAATATTCTGGAGTGTTCACAACCTCTGTAAGTATCTAATCTAACATACTGAAGCATGCCTTTTAACTTCCTCTAATAAGTTAAGCATCAGGGATAAAGTATGTATTAGTTCCTTGAGTTCTGGAATCGGTAATCAATCAAATGTAATAGTCCTGATCTATTGGATAATTTTTTCTGCATCAAAATTTAACATGTATACTCCCTTTAATATTTGGTTTGAGTTCTAGTCTTTCTAATTTATCCCACAAGAAAAATTAGTGGATTTATATACAATTTTAATTCCGGTTATGGTTCTTGTGATGTTAACATGGGACACTATCGTGGAGAATTGCTATGCAAACCTGGCAATAGGTCATTTACCGATTTACTTTGCTATGACTTTACTAGGAAGGATGGCATACAGACATCAGATATCCCTCAAATTAAATATTCTGGTGCTAGTACAGAAAAGGAGAGTGATACTTTGGCTAATGAAGTGTATTCTGCTAGTGCTCAAAATGAATACTCAGATAAAACTAATTACCAAAGTAACAATTTTGCTAAACCAATTAAGTTCCAAAAAGGCATCCTGAGGACAAATTGTATAGATTGCTTGGACCGCACAAATGTTGCACAGTATGCATTTGGTTTAGCTGCTCTTGGTCATCAGCTTCATGCAGTGGGATCAGGGGAAGCTGTAAAAATTACTCTTCATTCTCCTTTGGCTGATGACTTGATGGTATTGTATGAGAAAATGGGTGATAAACTTGCCTTACAATATGGTGGCTCTCCTGCCCATAACAAGGTACCAGTGTCAAAAGCTTAACCAAAGTTCCATTTTGTACATTTTGAAGTTTTCATTCTTCATGTGGTTAATTTTTAATAAATTGCTTTGCATCTTAAGTAAATATATATCCTTGTGTGTCAGAATTTGGAATATGAGTTTACTTAGTTTTTTGCCTTAGATAAGTGCTGATCCATGAATATGCCCCTTTTCTTCTCAATTCTTAATATTGGAAAAATTATGTTTTGGTTGTCTTCCTAGTTGTAAAATAATCTCTTAGTTTTAAAGTTACTCCCTCGGTATCTTTGTTTTTGTTCTCAAGAGGGTTGATAGACCATTTGATGTAAAATTTAGCCAATTTTTCCATGATTTTTTTTTTTGTATGATGAGCTTCTGATTGTTAAGGCTTGGATGATGATTTGTGCACATAATAAGATCACTATACACATTTGATCTGATACCTCTCACAAGTCCTCATTTGCACTTGGATAACATGTATATTTCCTACTTATCTTTCCTTTTATTTTAAGCTAGTTACCCCTCAAAAAATGCAAACGATGCAGAATAAGAAGGCATGTATTTATTTTTGAGCTCTGATACACTCAGTGAAAAAACTCAATGAAACGCTCAGTGAATGACGTGGCACTTTGCATGCATACGCCCGATTATCGCTTAGACACCATCGGCGGCCGGAGGCCGCCGCCCCGGGTGAACCCGTTGAGGATCGCTGCATGTAAAGTATCACGTCATTCACTGAGTTTTTCCTTGAGATTTTTCACTGAGCATATCATTTTTCCTTTATTTTTTTTTCTCTAAACACATTGTTATATGCTATAACACCACTTAGAGTCATAATAATATATTTTAGGTATAGACAATAGGTAGATGTTTAAGTATAGCTATGCACCCAACTATGCCTAAATTTTTATTTAAATTTATCGGCAATCCAGCTAGAAAATATATCATTTTTTGTTATCATCTGAATTGATTCATTGTTTTTTTTTTCATTATCTTTTTCAAACCTTTGAATGTTTGGTTATCGTTCTCAGATATTTTCTGAAAGAAGAGGTCAATGGAAGGCAGCAACCCAGTCCCAGGAATTACTAAGGACTATCCAACGCTACTACAGCAATGCTTACATGGATGTAGAGAAACAGCATTCTATAAATTTGTAGGTTTAATCTTCTATTGCATCTGAATCTCATTTTCAGTCTCGTATCATTTTTTGTAAATGACATCCACTGGTCGTGATTACTGCAATTAAAATTGCAGATTCCTCGGATACTTCCAACCCCAGCATGGTAAACCTGCATTATGGGATCTGGATGCAAGTCAGCCTTATAGTACTGGAAGGAATTATGCATTTGCCGACGAACATACAAGGTGCTAACATTTCAGTTTAAGTTTGCCTCTTCATATAAACTGTCTGTTTGTTCTTCATGTGCTTTCATCGTAGTATAAAATTCCCTTTTCCCCACCATTTCAGGTCAATTTTCGTAAGATCCCTATCTGATGGTAACGTTCTAAGTGAAGGTAGTCCACCCTTGTGTTTCGCTGATGTTGCACTGAATGACATAGTAAGTTCATCGCTGCCTGCAAGAGTAGAACAGCAATTAGCTGGAGGACTTTGTGAATCCACACCAGAATTGTTATCTTGTGAAAACAATGTGTCGCATCCCAGGTCAGCTTCATCAACCTGTTAATCGGATTTTTTTTTTCTTTCCAAATTACCGAATATTTCTCTTTTGGTGTACGACACAGGCCGACAGTTTTCAGAAATTTTACTTCAGATGATGCACATATATGTTTCGGCAAGCATAAATTGAATGGATCAGACTGCTCTAACTTCCTTGATTTTGATTGGCTTTCATCAGCAGGAAGTTCTTGCAAGAATGAAGAACATCAGATGTAATTTTCTACTTCTGTCAGTTACCTTACAAATTATTATTTTTTATCTAGTGACATAGGACATCAGTTAAGTGGAAAAAGAGAAAGTCCTGGAACTGTTTGCCTCAACTCTTAATCTCTGTTGCAGGTCCTCTCTTATCAACTCACTGAATGCGAACTTGGCAACTAAAAATGTCGCCGATAGTGTCTCCAATGAAGTCATTACCATTTTGCATGAGAAAAGTCACAGAGTTCAGGTCTGTTTCCTCTGTAATCGATATTTAACTTCCTTTTCGACTTGTTCCAATTCCTAAAACCAAAAAATGGGTTCCTCTAAATTGATGGACGGTCATTGGATACGACGAAAAGATACTACTGGTAGAACTCCAAACTTGGCACAAGCCATCGAGGAGAACCTTATTGATAGAGTAAAATCAGGTTAAGAGGCTCCATTGTTGTTGCTTTTAGTTTATCTTCTATGCTTTAGTAAAATCAGGAATGAAGTGATTATATTAACCAGTCATTAGTTTTTTGCTCGCAATTCGTGTTCTTCAGCATCGACTTTGATTGATATGATGATTTGTCGTTAACTTAACTATTACTTCACCGCTCGTTGAAGTTATAATATGTTATTTTACGCAGGAAGTGGAAGCAAATCGAAGAGAACCTTCTTCAACCAGTGTTGCAGAAAGCTCCAAAGCTGGTCAGTTTTCAGATAAATTTGCCAATTGGGTTGACCATGGAGGGGCTTTCTGCTACTGATCACGCTTGAATGAGGATATCCGCGGACCGTGCGGATCAACTTCAACTTGGATTACGCGAAACAACACCAACTAACTTCAGCTTCAAAAACACAGGGTCGACACTACAGAATTTGATGATTTCTCACTGATAAGTAGTTTCAAAGCGAAGATCCGATTCTTTATATTCGACAATTCTAAGTTTCGAGTGTACATAATAATGGCATAAACTTACAGTTGATGAAATAATCGCAATGTGTAATGCTCTGTTGAAGTTGGAAACTCTTCCTATCTACTTTGTGGCTTCTAAACTTGACTGAATCTACAAAATGTAATGCTCTGGTTTAATAAGCTATTTGAGTCAAACTAAATTTAAGATTAATTAAGTTGGTAAAATGATTTTGATAAAATTAATATTTTAATATAATAGTATTTAATATTTAGGATTTTAAGTTTTAGAATTTAAAATTTAATTAGAATTGTGTAGCAGTTAAGTAGGGACTATAAGTAGTTTGTAAAAAAAAACGATTTTAATATAGATTCCATAATTTTGATTAAATTAGTAAAAAATGTTTTAATATAATAGTATTTTATCTTTTGTGTGCAATGAAGGGGAACTTTGATACAACAGTAAAATTATTATCGTGTGACATAGATATTACGAGTTTGAGTTTCGAAAATAGCTTTTTGCAAGGCAAGATAAGATTGTATATAATAGATTTTTCTCTGCGACTCCGTATTAACGGAAACTTTGTGCATCTGACTATCTTTTAGTACTTTGTATATTAATTTTGATTAAAATAAAATAATTAATTTTTTACGTTGATAGTAACTACTTGTAGCAGGGTTAAGCCCTCAAGGCGTAGCACAGGCGGTAGGTGCACAACACCTCTGGTATAATAGCCAGGAGTCGATTCTCAGGAAATGATGACTTGATTTCATCCCATCTTACACCTAACGTCTGTGTACCTAAATTAACCTCCCCATATTCGTATGACCGACTCTAGGTGTAGGAAGTGCGGGTCATGGACAAACCCACGTTGTTGGGGTGCGTCCAAGGCAAAATGGGATGCGGAGCTCAGTTGGGGGCTTGTCTCTTTGAAGGAGGATCATTCAAACGCAGCGAGATTTGGTTCGTGAAAAAGTTGAAGAGCTTTCTGATTATGACTGTTCTTCTGACAACAAGAGTGAAAGAAAAAGGGATTAGCGAAATTGCTATAAGTATGTTCTATATTTTTCATGCATTAAATCAACAATAATATCAGAGTAGTATGTTGAACGCATGAAATTTGCTTGGTTAAATGCATACTCGAATTCGTTGCTTGAGAAATTTTGCATATACACTTAGAATGAATTCAAATAATCCAGAATTTTATTGCATGTTACTAGCGATCTAGTTCTATATGCATAAAAAAACCTATCTGTGCTAAATCCCTCGCTGTTGGATCAAACTTTGTTGCCTAGTGAAATTGCAAATTTGTTGTGAGCTGCTTCATTGTAGGAGAGAGTCAGCAGCACCAACTGTTGTTGATGGATGGTAGAAGAGAGGAAGCTTGGGTGGCGACGGCGGAAGAAGAAGAAAAGAATCGAAAAAAAGTTAGTTTCGTTATGAGAAAAATAAAGTTTTATTTAAATAAATCAAAATGGAAAAAGGTGTGTTTTTAATTTTGGCAATAGTTGCAAAGAAAAGAGTTTTTTTTAATGTAATATGTTGCCATACTTGGGCTTAGTTAATTTACAATTTAATTAACTAGAAATTGAACTTTATGTTTTTAATATCCAATTAATTAGATTAAGTATAGATCATTAATTGGATTTGAGACCGATTTAGTTCAATAGGCCGGAATTCATTTGAATTAGACTTGTAGAATTTAAATTATTAGTTGATTTAATCAACCAAGTTGATCCAACTAGACCTAGATTGAATTCAACCCATTAGTTGTTTGACAAGACCTAATTAATCCAATTAGACTTGATCTGATTCAAATCATTGGTTGGTTTAACCAGATCAGTCTGATATAAATCAAAACCAATTTGTTTGGTTTGATCAATAGGTCTAACTCTGAATTAAATGAACTAAGGATTAAATAAGGACAATATAGGTAAGTCATCCTTATCCAATTAGATTAGTTTAATGAGGATAATGAACCCAGTAAAGGATTTAATTTCCTGATTGATCAGTCTAGCGTATTAGTCAAATAAAGCTCCTCAAATTAAGAAAATTTATTTATTTTTATCTGTTGATGACTGTGTGGGTTTATGCATATATGAATTGAATTGAACCGATTTTGTTATTGATTTGTCGGTTTTGTGCTGACATTGTAATTTTTAATTCCAGATGTCAAGGTTTATAACCATATTGACTCATCCCAAAGTGCGACAAAATGCTAAGGACACAGATTGAGGAGATTGACTATAGCCCAAGTTTCGAAATCCAAGGACATATGGAAGGCTGGATCGAATATTTTGGAAACTCAAGTAGTAAGAGTTTCCAGTCCTAAACAACTACAGGATCAGGGCATTGATTCATTCGATGCCGAGGCATAGTAGGGTAGTTGCAAAATGTATATGGGGATGCTATGAAGAGCATATCTCATATACCGAGTTGTGTAGAGAACTACTTCGCTAAAATTTTTCAAAAAAGGATCTAAAAGATTCTGAGGAAGAGAATCCTGAAGAATTCGAAGAGGATCTAGTAGAATTCGAGGAGGATTCTGAGGAATTGAGATAGATCCAGTAGAATTTGAGGAGGATTCTGAGGAATTCGAGATGGATCTAATTGAAGAAATCGAGGAGGATCCAAAAGAGGATCCTATAGAATCTATATAGGATCCTGAAGTTGACTTACTTCAGATCAAGTCTGGGATGAAAGAGATAATATTTACCACTGCGCTAGTGTTTGCCCTAGTGGGAGTGGTGCTAGCTTATCTAGTTTATTAGAGTCTTATTTTTGTTATTGTTGTTACTCACTTAATTTATATGAGTCATGTAGTAATTACTGTCGTTATGTATGAATAATTTTATTTTATGAAAAGTTATATTATGTGTTAACAAACTTATTAATGATTAGTTCATTTCATTTAAATGATAAGTTCAATTATGATTAGTTCATATGATGGGGTGTATATAAAATAACTAATCAATATTTATTAGATTGGACATACGGAGGATAAGTCGGAATGTAGTTGTTACTTAATTTTGTAAACCGACTCTAATTTTCATTGAATTAGTTATTAATTACATGCATATGAGTTATATTGAATTACTAAATAATGTGTTTATTTATGTTATTATCATGACAATAAAAAATATAATAGCTAAACTCAATAAAGAAGAGAAATTAAATGGGAATAACTGTTGGTGCAACTTGCATCAATGATGTTCCTCTTTAAGTGTTTTAATGTTTGACAATTCACTTAAATCAGTGATACAATGAATAGACAAAGGGGAGTAAAAGTGAAGTAACCTGAGTTAAAGAAAAGTCCTAGTTAATCTAGGCATAGGAACCCTAAAGACCTAGCGAAGGGCTGCTAGGCACCTAGCGAAGGGTTGCTAGGTATCGAATCCTCAAGACCTAACGAAGGGCTGTTAGGCACCTAGCAAAGGGCTGCTAGGTATCGTAACCCTAAGACCTAGCGAAGGGCTGCTAGGCACCTAGTGAAGGACTATTAGGCAGAGAAGACCTAGCGAAGGATTGCTAGGCACCAGGCGAAGGACCGCTTGGTAACAAAGATCTAGCGAAGGGCTGCTAGGCACCTGGCGAAGGACTGCTAGGAAATAAAGACTTGGTCCGAGGGACTAAGCAACTTAGCTGAGCGATGACTAAGGACAGGAGTAGAGACGGGTCAGGGTTTGGGCGTCTCGAGATCCGGAGTAATCGGAAGCTAAGTAAAAGTCCACTCGAAGGGCCGGGTGGCAACCATCTCTTGAAAGGAGTAGGTGAAGGGCGAGTTCTCGGGGATAGGAACTCGTGCCGGTTCGACCTAGGGTTTCGTGCAAATCCGAAGTCCGAACCAAATCCTTAAGCCTAATATTATATGTATATATGCTTTGTGTTTGTGTATCTTGCAGGTAACAAGAACCGGAGACAAAGCAAGTAAGGTAACCAGTTTGCAGGCTTAAGGAGGGCGCCCCCAGTGTTGAGGGCGCCCTCACCAACCAGGGCGCCCTGAGCCAAAGGTAAAACTGCAGTAAACGTGAAGCAGGCAGAACAGGTGTCAAGCAGGGCGCCCTGAGCGTCCGAGGCGCCCTGGTTCAAAGCCGTATTTGCAGTTTCGAACCCAAAACACAGATAAGCCATCATGAGGGCGCCTGAGCGTCCGGGGCGCCCTGGTCAAAGGTTTTATCAGCTGCGGCGAGGTCGGCGCAAGGATAAAGTTTGACCGGGTTTATCGGGGCGCCCCCAGCGTCCAGGGCGCCCCCAGGAGGCCTATATAAGGGGCTTCGACCCCTCTGCTTCAGACACAACATTCCAGAGCGATTCTGATCATTCTGACCGACGACAACACGCTAGAAACGAGGCTCTACGACCGGGAGGCTCCAGGAGGAGGTGCGCGGCACTTCGGAGGTCCAGATCGGCCGAGCTTCATACTTTTTATCGTTGGTTTGCTTTTTAATTACTGTACTTTAACTTTCCATACTTTTGATTGTAATATTGCACTGTAAGTCGGGTTTCTCCGCCTCCGGAAAGTCCGGAAAGGAGACCAATAGTGGACGGGCGTTCCCGTGCATAGGCCTTGGATGTACTGACCCTGGGGGGTCGGGAACCAAGTAAAATCCGCTGTGTACCTGTGGTCGTTTTGTTTTTATTCTTCCGCTGCACTAACGATCTGAATAGTTTTACGAACGAAGATTTCCGAAAGATTTCGAACGGTCGATATTCACCCCCCCTCTATCGACGGCATCGGTCCTACAAGTGGTATCAGAGCCGAGCCGCTCTTCACCGGACTAACCGCCGACGGAGCAACGACGCCAGGAGTTGAGGGGGAGCCCAGGGGTGAATCAGGTACAATTTTTATTATGTCAAATTTTAAATGGCATATTATTTGTTTTACATGCAGGGAGAGAGGGCACTATAAAAATCAGTGTCCTACTCGTAAGAATCGTTCGTCACCGGCGGCAAAGGGGGTACCATCGCCAGGAGTCCGGAAGAACAAGGATCACATACGATGCTTCAAATGCGAGAAGTACGGACACTACAAAAACAAGTGTCCGGCAAAGGTATGTAAAATTTATGTTCCAAAAGTTTTACAAATTCCTGCAATGTCTTTTAATAATTTAGATAATGTTCCTGAGAAGTTAGAATTATTGCATAGTCAATTAGATATTTTAAATAATCAGTTACATAATGTGAATATGGCTAAAATGTTAGAAATAAATTATTTAATCATTAATACCAATTCAATAATTGCTAAAATAAACTCTGATAATTCTACAGATAATGATGCAATTAATTCTGGATCTAAATCTGAAATCAATCCCGAACTCGAAATTGAAAATCCTAAGGATAAAACCGAATTCAAATTTGAAAATCCTAAGGATAAAGTTGAATTCAAAAATCTTAAGGATAATTCTAAGACAGAAAATCCTTTAGATAATTACAAATTCAAATTTAAAAATCCATTGTATAAATTTGAATTCGAATCTAAAAATTATAAATATAACTCTGAAAATCTCAAGATTAATCCAGAAATTAATTTTGAAAATCTCAAGATTAATTCAAAAATTAATTCTGAAAATCTTAAAGATAATCTGAAGATTAATAATGAAAATATATTTAAGGATAATTCTAAAGATAACCCTGAAATTATTGAGGATAAAGATAATTTGATAATAAAGATAAAATTCTCCTAGATGATAACTTAATTATAGATAATCTTGAAAGTTATTACAAAAATTTAACTAGTGGCCCCTTTTACTCTACCTACTGTGAGAAGATTGAAAAATCTAATCTTGAGGAGGATATAGAACTATCTAAGATAAAAGCCATAGTTAATAAAAATAACAAAATTTCAAATAAATCAAAATTATTAGAAAAACTTGAAAAGAAAGATAAAAATGAAGAAGAAATTTTTGAAATAATGAAAATGATGAATTTAAACCCACAATTATTAATTGATCATTATAATTCGAATTAAATCTTAATTTAATCCTAATTAAATTTGAATTAAATCTTAATTTAATCCTAATTAAATTCAAATTAATTCAAATTAAATCCAATTCAAATTAATTCAAATTAAATCCAATTCAAATTAAATCCAAATTAAATTCAAATTAATTCAAATTAAATCCAAATTAAATTCAAATTAATTCAAATTAAATCCAAATTAAATTCAAATTAAATCTAAATTAAATTCAAATTAATTCAAATTAAATCCAAATTAAATTCAAATTAAGTCAAATTAAATCCTAATTAAATTCAAATTAAATCCAAATTAAATTCAAATTAAATCCAAATTAAATTCAAATTAATTCAAATTAAATCCAAATTAAATTCAAATTAATTCAAATTAAATCCAAATTAAATTCAAATTAATTCAAATTAAATCCTAATTAAATTCAAATTAATTCAAATTAATTCAAATTAATTCAAATTAATCCAAATTAAATTCAAATTAATTCAAATTAAATCCAAATTAAATTCAAATTAATTCAAATTAGTTCAAATTAAATTCAAATTAATTCAAATTAATCCAAATTAAATTCAAATCAATTCATATTAAATCTTAATTAAATTCAAATTAATTAATTCTTAATAATTTAAATTCGAATTAATTAATTCTTAATAATTCAAATTCAAATCAATTAATTCTTAATAATTCAAATTCAAATTAATTAATTCTTAATAATTCAAATTCAAATCAATTAATTCTTAATAATTCAAATTCAAATCAATTAATTCTTTATAATTCGAATTCAAATTAATTAACTCTTAAAAATTCAAATTAATTAATTAAATCTTAAATAATTCAATTATGTTCAAATAAATTCGAATTAATTCAAATTCAATTAAATTTAAATTAAATCAATTTAATTAAATTCAAAATAAAATTGAATTAAAATTATAACTTCAATTAAAATTATCTTAATATTAATCCTACTCAATTAATTTCCAATTAATTCAACCTCAATTAATTCGTAATTAACCTGAATCCAACTAAGATCTTAAATAACTTAAACTCAAACTAAAGTAAATTTTACCCAAAGTGTAACAATTAAAGTTAATAACATTAAATATGTTAAAGTGGGTTGACATATTCGCTGGTTCACTCGACATGTATCAAATCGGGAATTTGATACATTTTAGAAACTTAAATAAAATTATTTGACTTGTTTGACTCATGCATAACTGTCATGACATGCATTTGCTATTCCTTTAAAATATATGACATGTCATTCATATTTAAAATTTATGCATATATTAGAACGGCTATAGGAAAAAGAATAATTGAAACTTGATCAACCTAGTATTGGGTGGCGGTGAGATGATAGTACGTTAGGGAAGCCAACTCTAATAAGATCAAGTATACTTGGTCTCTTTAGACTGGTGAAACTAGCCGAAGCTACCGATCCAAAACTCAAACTAGTTAGACCAGAATTTTTCAAAAAGTAATCTTGAAAATGAAATTTCATTAAAAGGCTTTGTCAAGGAAAGGGTGGATGATCCCATAAGGCTACGGCCAAAGAAGGCCTAGTGCCTCGCCAAGACCTGGAAGCCAATTTTTGAAATTCAAATTCAAGCTACTTCTTGTCAAATTCAAATCTAACACAAGCTTCAATTAAATCTTAGAATTAAAAATAAATTAAAGAAAAATGATTCAAGCATCTCACAACACACTTATAAGGTAATCATGCTTGTTGTATTGATACATCTAAAATGGGTGAGATGTTAAGGACTAATAAATTGAAAAATATTTTTCAAAATTGTTTTTCAAAATCATTAGAATATTTTTCTAAAAATATATTTTCAAAATAGTGCTTCAACATAATAATGTTTTTATGGAATTCATGCTTGTCTGATTGAATATGCATATTATATGTTTTTTTGTTTTTTTTTCAAAATTATATCTTTTCAAAAATTGTTTGACTCACGCAATTAGACACAAGCCTCTTAGGACAACACTAAAGTTCCTTAAGGCACTTAAATAGAGTCAAATGGTGTTGGATGCAGGGGGAGTGTTTTGTTCTTTTTATTAAAAATATTTTTCGAAAACTGCACCTTAATTTGCATTACATATGTTTTCAAAATTATCTTCTTTCCAAATTGTGGCTTCAAAATCTATCTACTTAAAAATTATCGGTTCTTTGACTTTGATAAACCCTAAAGACACAGAGGAAAGGTCCACTTCATGATCTTCAAGGACTCCTAGGACGTGTCAAATTTAGGGGGAGTCTAACAAGTTTTAAATCATTTTGAAAATTATTCTTTTGATCTGAATCAAACCTTAAGACTCAGAGAAAGAGTACTTGTGGTCAACAAGCTTCCCGGGACTGGGTCAAGTTTAGGGGGAGGACAAATTAAAAGAATTATTGAATATTTCAAATGTTTTCATGCGCGGTATTTTCAAAATCCTATTGAAAACATAAGTATTATTTTAAAATGGTATCAATTTTTTTCAAAAATTCATCTGATTTTGATCAATTTTATCTTGAGTTTGAAAAATCTTCCAGGACACTTAGGAAATTGTCCTTGTAGTTAACAAGGTTTCCTAGGATTGTGTCAAATTGGAAAAGAATCCTAGTCAAGTAAAATATAATGCTTGAAAAATTACTTATATTTTTCAAAGTCTCATCTTTTCCAAAAGTACTTAATCATTCAAAAATTTAATACATTTTTTTAAGGTACTTATATTTTTCAAAAAAAAATTACATAATTTTTCAAAGTATTAGTCCTTTTCAAAACAAATAGCATTTTTTTTCAAAAAAATTACAATATATCTTTCAAATTACAATGCTTTCAAGATTTTGCACTAAGTATTTTCACAAAGAACCAAAGGTTTTTTATTGGTGCAAGTATTTTATTTTTTGATGTATGACAAAGGGGGAGAGATGTGTGCTTAAGTTAGAAATATTTTCCCCAAAGATCAAAAATGTAGTTTCAAAATTTATATCGTTTTTTATTTTTTTACCCCAAGGATAGTGAGTTAGCCCCTTAACCAATCTAACTTAAGCTATTGTCAAACATCAAAAAGGGGGAGATTGTTGGTGCAAGTTGCATCAATGATGTTCCTCTTTAAGTGTTTTAATGTTTGACAATTCACTTAAGTCAGTGATACAATGAATAGACAAAGGGGAGTAAAAGTGAAGTAACCTGAGTTAAAGAAAAGTCCTAGTTAATCTAGGCATCGGAACCCTAAAGACCTAGCGAAGGGCTGCTAGGCACCTAGCGAAGGGTTGCTAGGTATCGAATCCTCAAGACCTAACGAAGGGTTGTTAGGCACCTAGCAAAGGGCTGCTAGGTATCGTAACCCTAAGACCTAGCGAAGGGCTGCTAGGCACCTAGTGAAGGACTACTAGGCAGAGAAGACCTAGCGAAGGATTGCTAGGCACCAGGCGAAGGACCGCTTGGTAACAAAGACCTAGCGAAGGGCTGCTAGGCACCTGGCGAAGGATTGCTAGGAAATAAAGACTTGGTCCGAGGGACTAAGCAACTTAGTTGAGCGATGACTAAGGACAGGAGTAGAGACGGGTCAGGGTTTGGGCGTCTCGAGATCCGGAGTAATCGGAAGTTAAGTAAAAGTCCACCCGAAGGGCCGGGTGGCAACCATCTCCTGAAAGGAGTAGGTGAAGGGCGAGTTCTCGGGGATAGGAACTCGTGCCGGTTCGACCTAGGGTTTCATGCAAATCCGAAGTCTGAACCAAGTCCTTAAGCCTAATATTATATGTATATATGCTTTGTGTTTGTGTATCTTGCAGGTAACAAGAACCGGAGACAAAGCAAGTAAGGTAACCAGTTTGCAGGCTTAAGGAGGGCGCCCCCAGTGTTGAGGACGCCCTCACCAACCAGGGCGCCCTGAACAGCCAGGGCGCCCTGAGCCAAAGGTAAAACTGCAGTAAACGTGAAGCAGGCAGAACAGGTGTCAAGCAGGGCGCCCTGAGCGTCCGAGGCGCCCTGGTTCAAAGTCGTATTTGCAGTTTCGAACCCAAAACACAGATAAGCCATCATGAGGGTGCCCTGAGCGTCCGGGGCGCCCTGGTCAAAGGTTTTATCAGCTGCGGCGAGGTTGGCGCAAGGATAAAGTTTGACCGGGTTTATCGGGGCGCCCCCAGCGTCCAGGGCGCCCCCAGGAGGCCTATATAAGGGGCTTCGACCCCTCTGCTTCAGACACAACATTCCAGAGCGATTCTGATCATTCCGACCGACGACAACACGCTAGAAACGAGGCTCTACGACCGGGAGGCTCCAGGAGGAGGTGCGCGGCACTTCGGAGGTCCAGATCGGCCGAGCTTCATACTTTTTATCGTTGGTTTGCTTTTTAATTACTGTACTTTAACTTTCCATACTTTTGATTGTAATATTGCACTGTAAGTCGGGTTTCTCTGCCTCCGGAAAGTCCGGAAAGGAGACCAATAGTGGACGGGCGTTCCCGTGCATAGGCCTTGGATGTACTGACCCTGGGGGGTCGGGAACCAAGTAATATCCGCTGTGTACCTGTGGTCGTTTTGTTTTTATTCTTCCGCTGCACTAACGATCTGAATAGTTTTACGAACGAAGATTTTTGAAAGATTTCGAACGGTCGATATTCACCCCCCCTCTATCGACGGCACCGGTCCTACAATAACTATAAAATATGACACCTTAAGATACTCTACGTATTTGAGGAACGAGAAGTTCTAGAAGCTATAAATCAATTTATGGTATAACTTACAGATGATTCTACAGCTCAGCATAAACGTGATCTTGATGCCTATAAGGCATGGAAAAAAAGGGACTCCACTGCTAAGAGTATTTTGATTAGTTCAATGGTAGATGATCTGATATATGAATATCGGTCATTACCATTAGCTCATGCTATCTGGGTTGCCCTAAAAGATAAATACAGTGGAGTTAACTTGAACAAGCTTCGTCAGTTGATAATCAAGTTTGA
Source organism: Boesenbergia rotunda (assembly GCA_024364735.1). Taxonomy (NCBI): domain Eukaryota; kingdom Viridiplantae; phylum Streptophyta; class Magnoliopsida; order Zingiberales; family Zingiberaceae; genus Boesenbergia; species Boesenbergia rotunda. Next base: position 136,105 of record JAGFNQ010002213.1, read on the forward strand.
CAGCTATAAGAAATGCCCGAATGTCTCCATGACCCAACATCTAAGAGAAATGAGGAATATGATTTGAGAGCTAAAAATTGCTAGTCATGAGTTGACTGATGAACAACAGATTTAGGCAGTTATCCATTCCCTTCCTGATTCTTGGGAATCGATGAAACAAAACCTTACACATAGTGAAAGTATTAAGACTTTCATTGATGTTCACACCATGTTGAATTGAAGGCCGAGAGAATAGAATCCGCAAGGATTTCTGGACAAGCTTTTGTAGCTGAAGGTTCTGGATCTAAGAATAAGAAAAGATAGATCAAGAAAGGAAAAAAAAAGGGAAAAGGGAAAGAAGCTGCTGTTATTGGGCAAGACCCAATCAAGAAGAATTATAAAGGAAAGAAGTATGGACAGAAACCTAAGAGCAAGTTGACTTACTATAACTGTGTCAAGAAAGGTCATTTTTCTCAGGAATATACTGAACCGAAAAAGGTAGATCCATGTTTATCTCTTTTCATGAGGATTATGTTGCTAGTTTAGTACTGTTATCTAATTCTTATCCTTTGTTGATTATAGATTTAGGAGCAACGAACCATGTAGCTCGTGATCGAGCTATATATGTGGAGTATCGTCGGGTACCAGCAAACAACAAATGGATATATGTGGGAAGCAATGTAAGGATTGAGGTCAAACGATTTGACACTTACAAGCTCAACCAACGTGGTGGACATACCTTATTTTTGCATGATATCCTTTATACTCCTGAGATTTGACGGAATTTGATTTCTATAACTAGTCTTCTTAATTTGGGTTATTGTATAAACTTTTCAGTCATTGTGTGTAACTTCGTATTAACACCATGTTAATTGGACGCAGTTATATAATGAATGGTTTCATGGTTCTTGATGTAGAACATGATATTAATTGTAAAATTAATAGTTATTTTTCAAATATTACTCTTACTAGTGATGCTGATATTAATGAGAAAGTTTGACATGCTAGACTATGATATATTAAATAAGAACGAATGAATCAATTAGCTAAGGAGGGTCTATTAGGCACTCATGCTAAGATTAATATGTCTGTATGTGAGCATTGTCTTACTGGAAAAGTAATTAGGAAATAATTTGGTAAGACTATTAGTGATGAATCACTATTGCAATTAATTCATTCGGATGTTTGTGGTCCGTGAATGTGAAGGCCCTAAACATTTATGATGACTTCACACATTTTGATCATGTGTATTTGATTTCTTATAAATATGAAGCGTTAGATTGCTTCAGGCGTTATTTGAACGAAGTTGATAATCAATTGGATCGTAAAGTTAAAACCTTACGCATTGACCATGGAGGTAAATATTTGCCTGATCAGTTCAAGACAACATATAATAAGAAAGGGATTATTAGATAGCTAACGATCCCTAGAACTCCATAGCAAATTAAATAGGGTTGTTGAAAGAAGAAATTGAACTCTTCTAGATATGGTTAAGTCTATGATGACTCAGACTAATTTGCTAATTTCCTATTGGAGAGATGTATTATTAGCTGCTACCTATATACTTAATCAAGTATCTTCCAAGTCTGTTCCATCTACTCTATATGAACGTTGGATAAGCAGAAAACCAAATTTGAGTAATCTGAGACCTTGGGGTCAATTGCCTACGTTCATGATAAGACTCATAAATATGGAAAACTAGGACCAAGGGATAAAAAGTGTATCTTTGTAAGGTATTTTGATACTTCTAAGGGTTATATTTATTGGGACTTGATCGTACAACTAGAGGAGGGCGAATAGCCGATCACCCACTTAATTCGCGGTTTCACTTCCTACACTTGTTAGCATACAACGTAATACAAAATAAAACTAAAACTAACAAGGAATGCAAACCGCTAACACACGTCGATTTACGTGGTTCAGAGATGACGCTCCTACTCCACGGCTGCTCGTAAGATGGATGATCCGGATCAGTCGGTGGATGACTTCCCGAAAAGCCTCCGGCTAGCTCGTGTCAGTCCTTGTGGGCGGAAAAACCTCAACAACACACATGAGCACTTGTAGACTACTAATAAGCTTTAACCAAGCTTATTTCGTCAATCCTAGCCAGTCAAACCGAGCTCCCTTAAATAAAGCTCGTGGCTGAACTAGCCGTTACCAGTCGACTGGTGCCAACACCAATCGACTGCTCCACCCGAATTCGAACATTACAATCCAACGTTCGAATTCCAACCGGCACCAGTCGACTGTATAGAAGATCAGTCGACTGATCTTTCTGTGACCTCTACTAGTCGACTGCTCCTAGCAGCAGCTGCCCAAACCCTAAATATAGGATTTCAGCCCCGAGTACATTAACTCAGCACTCGTTCTCGCCCGACCAACCTAGACCTAGCCTTCTAGCCCCCTCCATCAGCCTCGCGTCCCTCGGATGTCTCTCCATCCTTCACGACTTGCCTTCTGGAGCTTCCTTCGGCCTCGGTCCTTGTTGTCGGGTCTTCCTTTGCCAAGACTTAGCCTTCTAGTCTTCTCCTTTAGCCACGCATCTCTCGGATGCCTCTCCATCTTTCACATCTTGCCTTCTGAAGCATTTTTCGGTCTCAGCCCTTGACTTTCCTCATTTGCCAAGATCCCACTTAGACTTTCCTCCTTTGTACCTGTATCCTGCATACTTATGATGCATATCAAATACAACAATAAACTTAATATAAACCTTTGCCCAAACATCAAAACCTAGGGCACCTAGATTGCTCCAACAATCTCCCCTTTTTGATTTTTGACAACCCGTTTAAGTTAGGGAAACAATACAATTGCAAAAATTATGGAACCTAACCTTAGGTTCCCCCTTTACCTAAATTCACCCTTGAATAGGTTTTCTTGCAAAGGTACTTCTTCCCCTTTTACAATAAATGAGCAACCATTGCTCTCCCTTCACCTATGCTCCTCCTTGAGCTTTGATTTCTTGCAAAAGTATGTTGGTTTTCCACTTAAACCTAACATTTCTCCCCCTTTGCCATACAACAGAAAGAGTTCCAACAATATCCTAATTATTGGATTCTTTAACCTTTAATGACTATAAATATTGTATATTAATACCTTATAAGATTATACATATGTTTACGCTCATTTTGATACTTTTTGACATTGCTGAAAACAATTTCAGCCTGTATCAGTCGACTGAGACAGTTACCAGTTGACTGACCCCTATTGAAAGGTAACTCACAAAATTATCAGTTGACTGAAATCTACACTAGTTGACTGATACCCTGATATTAACCCATTTTTGTATTTCTGGCCCAATTTTAGAAATACACCAGAAATTTCATAAATCTCTAAAAAAATTCAAATTTTGTGGAGAAGTTTGTGGTGCCCGTGTTTACTTGGAAAAAATATATTTAAATATATATATATCGGATCCTAAGATTGACACAAAACTCAAAATTATCTAAATGATTCAATTGAACTTTGACCTAAAGTCCTAGTTTTGACTTTCTCTTGATGTATCTGCCCATACCAACCCACAATGCATCTCTAGTATTGGTTTATATAACATCTATACATCAAAACTAATTTTTCATGCAATATACTCCACTGTTATACTTTTTGCATGAAACTCAAATCTAATGTGCAAAAACCCAAAGATTGAGACTCAAGTCCGTTTTCAAATCCTTTGGCACACTTCATGGTCCATCTAGACTTCTAAGAGATATCCTCCCGAGATCCATTGATCATGGGTCCCAAATAGACTCTTAGGGCTCCTCCTTGAGCTCTTAGCCTTAGCCACCTCCCTAGGTGACTCAACAAATACAAGACCACACCGGTGTACCTCCGGTGATTCATGGCCTACAAACCTAACTTCATTAACCTTAGACATCTTATCCTTGGTTAAGTTCTTCTTTCCCTTAACTTTAAATGACTTATTTTTTTCATTTTTGGATTTTCTATCCTTACTATAGTTTTATGTTACCCTAGAATATTTCTTTTCATTTGCGTTGGATGTACCCAGTTTGATATTTTTGGGTTTTTGACCGCCCAAACATATGTCAAGTCCCCTAGATCTAATAATGAACCTATCTAAAACTCTCTCCATTTCCTCAAGTCTTGCTTTCAAGACTTGATTTTTCAATTCTAGGATTCTAACCCTAGAGTCAATATGTCCATCTTAGACATTCGTAGATCTACCCACCTTCCTAGGCATATGTCTCCCTTTCTTGGGATTAATGCCTTGATTATTTACTATCTTTCTCTCCTTAGGCATGGTAGTTTGTGTCTTATTAGGTCTAGCCTTGGGTAATGATTTCCTAAGGTTATCTACCTTGTTAACCTTATTCCTATCATTATACCTAAATCCATGATTATGCTTAGGTAAATAATCTACATTATTTCTATCAAGCATATAAGAATTGGAAATTAGATTAAATTTTAAATAAGGGATTACCTTCACTTTTATTTTTGAAGCTCCCCCTTGACTTGAGCTTCTCTTCTTCTCCAATTTCTTCAAATGCCCTAACTTCTTGAGCTCTTATTTTCTTAGGCATTTTGTGTGGTAGTGGTCATGCTCACCACACGTGAAACAAATTATATGCTTCTTATCTTTAACAGTTAGATTAAATACAATCTAGGTGCCCTAGGTGATTGATCTTCTTCTTCCTCACTTGAGAATGTGGATGATTACACTTCCTCCTCCTCTTCGGATGTTAAACTTGACTCAACTTCCGATTGGCTCTTCTCCTTTTCTTGGACCAATGAGCCCTTGTCCTTTGTCTCCTCCGCTTCTTGTCCTCGCATAGAATTCTTATGAAGAGATATCACCTTTCTCCATAGCTCATGAGCATTCTTGTATTCACCTACATGTGACACAATATAAGAAGGTAATAAATTTAAAATAATTCTCGTTATCTCCTTATTCGACTCTGTTTTCTCCTTTTGATCCTTGGTCCAATATCGAGGTCAGAGATGTTTTCCCTTTTTGCCCGTCGGAGCTTCGAACGGAACCTCCAATACGATCTAATGGTCCCAATCCATTTAGAACCAAGTCTCTAACCGCTTCCTCCAATAATCAAAATTATTTTGATCGTATGGAGGTGGGATCCGAGTATCCCATCCTAGCGGACCTTCCGAATCTATCTTCCTCTAGCACTTTACTCTCCCGACGATTATTCTGTAGACGAGCAACCTTGCTCTGATACTACGTGTTAGGACTTAATCATATGGCTAGAGGGGGTGAATAGCCAGCCGATCACCTACTTGATTCGCGATTCTCTTCCTATACTTGCTAGCGCATAATGGAATACAAAATAAAACTAAAACTAACAAGGAATTCAAACTGCTAACACACGTCGATTTACGTGGTTTGGAGATAACGCTCCTACTCCACGGCTGTCCGCAAGGTGGACAATCCTAATCCGTCGGTGGATGACTCCTCGAAAAGCCTTCGGCTAGCTCATGTCACTCCTTGTGGGTGGAGAAACCTCACCACAACCTCAACAACATATCTGAGCACTTATAGACTACTAATAAGCTTTAACCAAGCTTATTTCGCCAACCCTAGCCAGCCAAATCGAGCTCTCTTAAATAGAGTTTATGGCTGAACTAGCCGTTACCAGTCGACTGATGTCAACACCAGTCAACTGCTCCACCCAAATTTGAACGTTACAACCTAACGTTCGAATTTCAGCCGACACCAGTCGACTGCACAGAAGATCAGTTAACTGATCTTTTTGTGACCTCTACCAGTAGACTGCTCCTAATAGTAGTCGACTACCCAAATCCTAAACTTAGGGTTTTAGCCTCGAGTACATTCACTCAGCACTCGTCCTCTCTCGCCCAATCTAGACCTAGCCTTCTAGCCTCCTCCATCAGCCTTGCGCCCCTCGAATGCCTCTCCATCCTTCACGACTTGCCCTTCTAGTCTCCTCATTTAGCCACGCATCCCTTAGATGCCTCTCCATCTTTCACGTCTTACCTTCTGAAGCTTTATTCGATCTTAGTTCTTGACTTTCCTCATTTGCCAAGATCCCACTTGGACTTTTCTCTTTTATACCTTTATCTTGCATACTCACGATGCATATCAAATACAATAATAAACTTAATTTAATCTTTTACCAAAACATCAAAACCTAGGACACCTAGATTGCTCCAACAATATTTTCATTAGTGAGCAATAAAATGAAATCATCTCTGAAATAATCAACAAATGTTATTTTTCTTGAAACTGTGTTCCCAACAAGAGGTAAGGTTGATAAGTCAATTCCTTTATTTGGAATATAGGAGGAGGATAATGTTCTTTTATCAACAAATCATGTAACACAAGAGATACCTCAATCCAGTGGGAGTGATTTGCTAATAAATGAATCAGTTTCAGTTTCTTAGTAGTTTGACCTACGAAGAAGTAGTTATAAGATTATTTCTTGGAGAAGGTTTGACATTAAGAATGAGGCATTAATGATTCTCCCTGTTGATGATGAGGAACCTCGATCAGTTGAGGAAGCATTGAGATGTTCAGTTGGAGAAAAATAGAGAATTACAATGGATGAAGAGATGGAGTCTATGAGAAAGAATCAAGTTTGGGATTTAGTTGATTTACCTCTGGGCCAAAGGGCTATTGGGATTAAATGGATTCTCAAAATCAAGAGGAAGCAGATGGATCGATTAATAGATACAAAGCTCGTCTTATTGCAAAAGGATATATCCAAATGAAGGGTGTTGATTTTGATGAGACATTTTCTCTTGTTATGAAGTTTGTGTCAATACGTGTTATTTTAGCTATAGTAGCACAGTATGACTTGGAATTATATCAGATGGATGTAACAACGGCTTTCCTTAATGGTAATCTTGACGAGGAAATCTATATAGCATAACCAGAAAGTTATATTGTCGAAGGTCAAGAGTATAAAGTATGTAGACTTAAAAAGTCTATATATAAGCTCGTGATCAAGCTATATATGTGGAGTATTGTTGGGTACCAACAGACAATAAATGGATATATGTGGAAAACAATGTAAGATTGAGGTCAAATGATTTGACACTTGCAAGCTCAACCTACGTGGTGGACATACCTTATTTTTGCATGATGTCCTTTATACTCCTGAGATTCGACGGAATCTGATTTCTATAACTAGTCTTCTTGATTTGGGTTACTGTATAAACTTTTTCAGTCATTGTGTGGAACTTCGTATTAACTCCATGTTAATTGGATGCAGTTATATAATGAATGGTTTCATGGTTCTTGATATAGAACATGATATTAATTGTGAAATTAATAGTTATTTTTCAAATATTACTCTTACTAGTGATGTTGATATTGATGAGAAAGTTTGACATGCTAGATTATGATATATCAAACAAGAACGAATGAATCAATTAGCTAAGGAGAGTCGATTATGCACTCATGCTAAGATTAACATGTTTGTATATGAGCATTGTCTTGCTGGAAAAGTAACTAGGAAACAATTTGGTAAGGCTATTAGTGATGAATCGCCATTGCAATTAATTCATTCGGATGTTTGTGGTTCGTGAATGTGAAGGCCCTAAACATTTATGATGACTTCACACATTTTGGTCATGTGTATTTGATATCTCATAAATATGAAGCGTTGGATTGCTTCAGGCGTTATTTGAACAAAGTTGATAATCAATTAGATCGTAAAGTTAAAACCTTACGCATTGACCGTGGAGATTAATATTTGTCTGATCAGTTCAAGACAACATGTAATAAGAAAGAGATTATTAGATAGCTAACGATCCCTAGAACTCCATAGCAAAATGGGATTGTTGAAAGAAGAAATTGAACTCTTCTAGATATGGTTAGGTCTATGATGACTCAAGCTAATTTGTCAATTTCCTATTGGAGAGATGTATTATTAGTTGCTACCTATATACTTAATCAAGTATCTTCCAAGTATGTTCCATCTACTCTATATGAATGTTGGATAAGAAGAAAATCAGATTTGAATAATCTGAGACCTTGGGGTCAATTGCCTACGTTCATGATAAGACTCATAAATATGGAAAACTATGACCAAGGGATAATAAGTGTATCTTTGTAAGGTATTTTGATACTTCAAAGGGTTATATTTATTGGGACTTGATCGTACAGCTAGAGGAGGGTGAATAGCCGATCACCCACTTGATTCGCGATTCTCTTCCTACACTTGTTAGCATATAATGTAATACAAAATAAAACTAAAACTAACATGGAATACAAACCGTTAACACACGTCAATTTACGTGGTTCAGAGATGACGCTCTTACTCCATGGCTGCCTGTAAGATGGATGATACCGATCTGTAGGTGGATGACTTCCCGAAAAGCCTCCGGCTAGCTCGTGTCAGTCCTTATGGGAGGAGAAACCTCAACAACACACCTGAGCACTTGTAGACTACTAATAAGCTTTAACCAAGCTTATTTCGTCAATCCTAGCCAGTCAAACTAAGCTCCCTTAAATAAAGCTCATGACTGAACTAGCTGTTACCAGTCGACTGGTGTTAGCACCAGTCAACTGCTCCACACGAAATCGAACATTACAGTCCAACATTCGAAGTCTAGCCGACACCAGTCGACTGTATAGAAGATCAGTCGACTGATCTTTCTGTGACCTCTACTAGTCGACTGCTTCTGGCAGCAGTTGACTGCCCAAACCCTAAACATAGAATTTCAACCCCGAGTACATTCACTTAGCACTCGTTCTCGCCCGACCAATTTAGACCTAACCTTCTAGCCTCCTCCATCAGCCTCGCGTCTCTCGGATGTCTCTCCATCCTTCACGACTTGCCTTCTGGAGCTTCCTTCGGCCTCGGTCCTTGTTGTCGGGTTTTTCTTTGCCAAGACTTAGCCTTCTAGTCTCCTCCTTTAGCCACGCGTCCCTCGGATGCCTCTCCATCTTTCACATCTTGCCTTTTGAAACTTTTTTCGGTCTCAGCCCTTGACTTTCCTCATTTGCCAAGATCCCACTTGGACTTTCCTCCTTTGTACCTGTATCCTACATACTTATGATGCATATCAAATACAACAATAAACCTAATATAAACCTTTGCCCAAACATCAAAACCTAGGACACCTAGATTGCTCCAACAATCTCCCCCTTTTTGATGTTTGACAACCCGTTTAAGTTAGGGAAACAATAACAGTTGCAAAAATTATGGAACCTAACCTTAGGTTCCCCCTTTACCTAAAATCACCCTTGAGTAGGTTTTCTTGCAAAGGTACTTCTTTCCATTTTACAATAAATGAGCAACCATTGCTCTCCTTTCACCTAAGCTCCCCCTTGAGCTTTAATTTCTTGCAAAAGTATGTTCCCATTTAAACCTAACACTTCTCCTCCTTTGTCATACATCAGAAAGAGTTCCAACAATATTCTAATTATTGGATTCTTTAACTTTTAATGACTATAAATATTGTGTATTAATACCCTATAAGATTATACATATGTTTACACTCATTTTGATACTTTTTGACATTGCTGAAAACAATTTCAGCCTGTATCAGTCGACTGAGACAATTACCAGTTGACTGACCCCTATCGAAAGGTAACTCACAGAATTATCAGTCAACTGAATCCTGCACCAGTCGACTGATACCCTGATATCAACCCATTTTTATATTTCTGACCCAATTTTAGAAATACATCAGAAATTTCATAAATCTCCAAAAATTTTCAAATTTTGTGGAGAAGTTTGTGGTACCCGTGTTTACTTGAAAAAAAATATTTAAATATATATATATATCGGATCCCAAGATTGACACAAAACTCAAAATTATCTAAATGGTTCAATTGAACCTTAACCTAAAGTCCTAGTTTTGACTTTCTCTTGATGTATCTGCCCATACCAATCCACAATGCATCTCTAGCATTGGTTTATATGACATCTATATATCAAAACTAATTTTTCATGCAATATACTCCACTGTTATACTTCTTGCATGAAACTCAAATCCAATGTGCCAAAACCCAAAGATTGAGACTCAAGTCCGTTTCCAAATCCTTTGATACACTTCATAGTCCATCTAGACTTCTAAGAGATATCCTCCCGAGATTCATTGACCATGGGTCTCAAATAGACTCTTAGGGCTCCCCCTTGAACTCTTAACCTTAACCACCTCCCTAGGTGACTCAACAAATACAAGACCACATCGGTGTACCTCCGGTGATTCATTGCTTACAAACCTAACTTCATTAACCTTGGACATCTTGTTCTTAGTTAAGTTCTTCTTTCCCTTAACTTTAAATGACTTTTTTTTCATTTTTGGATTTTCTATTCTTACCATAGTTCTATGTTACCCTAGCATATTTCTTTACATTTGCCTTGGATGTACCCAGTTTGATATTTTTGGATTTTTGACCACCCAAACACATGTTAAGTCCCCTAGCTAGGTCCAATAATGAACCTATCTAAAACTCTCTTCATTTCCTCAAGCCTTGCTTTCAAGACTTGATTTTTCAATTCTAGGGTTCTAACCTAAAGTCAATATGTCCATCTTGGATATTCTTAGACCTACCCACCTTCCTAGGCATATGTCTCCCTTTCTTGGGATTAATGCCTTGATTATCTACTACCTTTCTCTTCTTAGGCATGGTGGTTTGGGTCTTATTAGGTCTAGCCTTGGGTAATGATTTCCTAAGGTTATCTACCTTGTTAACCTTATTCCTATCATTATACCTATATCCATGATTATGCTTCGGTAAATAATCTACATTATTTCTATCAAGCATATAAGAATTGGAAATTAAATTAAATTTTAAATAAGGGATTATCTTCCCTTTTACTTTTGAAGCTCCCCCTTAACTTGAGCTTCTCTTCTTCTCCAATTTCGTCAAATGCTCTAGCTTCTTGAGCTCTCCTTTTCTCAGGCATTTTGTGTGGTAGTGGTCACACTCACCACATGTGAAACAAATTATATACTTCTTATCTTTAGTACTTAGATTATATACAATCTAGGTCCCCTAGGTGATTGATCTTCTTCTTCCTCACTTGAGAATGTGGGTGATTCCACTTCCTCCTCCTCTTCGGATGTTAAACTTGACTCAACTTCCGATTGGTCCTTCTCCTTTTCTTGGACTAATGAGCCCTTGTCCTTTGGCTCCTCCACTTCTTGTCCTCGTATGTAATTCTTATGAAGAGCTATCACCTTTCTCCATAGCTCATGAGCATTCTTATATTTACCTACACATGACACAATATAAGAAGGTAATAAATTTAAAACAATTCTCATTATATCCTTATTCGACTCTGCTTTATCCTTTTGATCCTTGGTTCAATATCGAGGTCGGAGATGTTTTCCCTTTTTGCCCGTCGGAGCTTCGAACGAAACCTCCAATACGGTCCAATGACCCCAATCCATTTGGAACCAAGTCTCTAACTGCTTCCTCCAATAATCAAAATTATTTTGATCGTATGGAGGTGGGATCTGAGTATCCCATCCTAGCGGACCTTCCGAATCTATTTTCCTCTAGCACTTTACTCTCCTGACGATTATTCTATAGACGAGCAACCTTGCTCTGATACCACTTGTTGGGACTTGATCGTATGGCTAGAGGGGGGTGAATAATCAGCCGATCACCCACTTGATTCGCGGTTCTCTTCCTACACTTGTTAGCACATAATGGAATACAAAATAAAACTAAAACTAACAAGGAATACAAACTGCTAACACACGTCGGTTTACGTGGTTTAGAGATAACGCTCCTACTCCATGACTGTCCGTAAGGTGGACGATCCTAATCCGTCGGTGGATGACTCCCCAAAAAGCCTTCGGCTAGCTCATGTCACTCCTTGTGGGTGGAGAAATCTCACCACAACCTCAACAACACGCCTGTGCACTTGTAGACTACTAATAAGCTTTAACCAAGATTATTTCGCCAACCCCAGTCAGCCAAATCGAGCTCCCTTAAATAGAGCTTTGTGGCTGAATTAGCCGTTACCAGTCGACTGATGCCAACACCAGTCGACTGCTCCACCCGAATTTGAATGTTACAACCCAACGTTCGAATTTCAGCTGACACCAGTCGACTGCACAGAAGATCAATTAACTGATCTTTCTGTGATCTCTACCAGTAGACTGCTCCTAACAGCAGTCGACTGCCCAAATCCTAAACTTAGGGTTTTAGCCCCGAGTACATTCACTCAACACTCGTCCTCTCCCGCCTAACCTAGACCTAGCCTTCTAGCCTCCTCCATTAGCCTCGCGTCCTTCGGATGCCTCTCCATCTTTCACGTCTTACCTTCTGGAGCTTTCTTCGGTCTTAGTCCTTGACTTTCCTCATTTGCCAAGATCCCACTTGGACTTTTCTCTTTTATACCTTTATCTTACATATTCACGATGCATATCAAATATAATAATAAACCTAATTTAATCTTTTACTAAAACATCAAAACCTCGGACACCTAGATTGCTCCAACAATATTTTCATTAGTGAGCAATAAGATGAAATCATCTCTGAAATAGTCAACAGATACTATTTTTCTTGAAACTGTGTTCCCAACAAGAGGTGAGGTTGATAAGTCAATTCCTTTATTTGCAATACAGGAGGAGGATAATGTTCTTTTATCAACAAATCATATAACACAAGAGATACCTCAATCCAGTGGGAGTGATTTGCCAATGAATGAATCAGTTTCAGTTTCTTAATAGTTTGATCTACGAAGAAGTAGTCGTAAGATTATTTCTTGGAGAAGGTTTAACATTAAGAATGAGACATTAATGATTCTCCTTATTGATGATGAGGAACCTCGATCGGTTGAGGAAGCATTGAGATGTTTAGTTAGAGAAAAATAGAGAATTACAATGGATGAAGAGATAGAGTCTATGAGAAAGAATCAAGTTTGGGATTTAGTTGATCTACCTTTGGGCCTAAGGGTTATTGGGAATAAATGGATTCTCAAAATCAAGAGGAAGGTAGATAGATCGATTAATAGATACAAAGCTCGTCTAGTTGCAAAAGGATATATCCAAATGGAGGGTGTTGATTTTGATGAGACATTTTCTCCTGTTATGAAGTTTGTGTCAATACGTGTCATTTTAGCTATAGTAGCACATTATGACTTAGAATTACATCAGATGGATGTAACAACGGCTTTCCTTAATGGTAATTTTGACGAGGAAATCTATATAACATAACCAGAAAGTTATCTTGTTGAAGGTCAAGAGTATAAAGTATGTAGACTTAAAAAGTCTATATATAAGCTAAAGCAGGTATTAAGACAATGAAACATAAGATTTAATTAAGTCATTTTATTTTATGGTTTTGAATAATCAATGAGGATCATTGTGTTTATCTCAGGGAGGATAAAGGAAAGATTGTCATCTTATCATTATATGTTGATGATGTGCTAATAGCTAGAAATGACACACAATTTGTGATAGAAGTTAAACTATGACTTTCATCACAATTTGACATAATAGATATGGGAGAAACTGAGTACATCTTAACAAGATATTATAACCATTTAATATGTCAAATTGCAATATTGAACAAACTCCTGTAGCAAGAGGTACCGTTCTGAGCAAAAATATGTATCCCAAAACTCCTGATGAGATAATCGACATGAAGAAAAAAATCATGTGCAGTGACATTGGTAGTTTAACATACACTATGTTATGTACACGTCTAAATATCAACTATGTTATTGGTTTGGTTAGCCGTTTTCAGTCAAACTCAGGATCGAGACAGTGGAAAGCAGTGAAAAAAATATTCAGATATCTCAAACGGATAGCAGATTATTATCTCTGCTTCCAAAGATCAAAGTTGAGTCTGAAGGGCTATACAGATGCAGATTGGGCAGGAGACCTTGATGATAGAATATATGCATCGGACTATACTTTCTTGCTGAATGGTGGTGCTCTCTCATGGAACAACAAGAAAAAAGCTTGTGTAGCATTGTCGACAATGGAAGCCGAATATGTGGCTTATGTAGCAGTTGTACAAGAAGTTGTTTGGCTAAGAAGGTTCTTAAAGCATTTGAAGATTGCCGAGGATAGTGGGAGTTCTGTTATAGTGTTTTATGACAATCAAGTTACAATAGCTTTTTCCAAGGATGCCAAATATCATAGCAAAAGCAAGCATATAGAAATTAAGTATAATTATGTAAGGGATATTGTGGACAAGAGAAAGGTAGTTCTTGAGTATATTCCTACACATGCTATGCTTGCAGATCCTTTTACTAAGCCATTAACTAAAGAATCATTTCTTGGATATGTGAAGTCTTTGTAACTTCTTAAAATCTAACACATTGTAAAGACAGTCAAATATATGAAAGTGTCATGATTTATTCAGTGTATATATTGGTATTACATTATGGATAAAATCTCGATAAGGATATTGACAGGTTGAGATTGGTCCACTCACATAGACAATCATCTCTATTTATTGAGTATAAATAGAGGTAAGTCCATTACTTATGACAAAGCTTATATAGCCGTGAATAGAGATACACTCATAAGTTGGAGTCGCATTAATTTTTGTATCAAGATAAGATCATTTATGTAATGATCGGAGTAAATGAACCCACAATTTACTAAATCTGCTGAAATCAATAATAGAATTCATAAGTTGAATTCAGGATTAGACATTAAGTATGTCTAGATCAAAATCTGTACAATATTAATTTTGAGAAAAACATGCACTCTTTATTTGTTAAAGAGAAAAAACATTGTAGTATATGATTCATACTACATGTGCTATAGCGATAATAAGAGTAGTAGGAGAATGGATTCCTACTTCTCTACTATGTGAGACCCTTGAGATTATAAGTTAATCTCAATTTTACCCTAAGTGGCTATTTAGTGTCTACTTGGAATTATAATCAGTGTCTGCTACTTTAGTATGTATCCTATTGGCTATGGATGATTCGATCTATGAAGCATAACTAAGAAAGCAACTGATTAGAATGAATAGATTCAAGCTAAAAAGGAATATTAAGAGAGATTTACTTTTTTAACATTTATTTACTGATCGACCAATTTCATTTTTATTAAGTACTTAAAATGTGATTGTGAGTAATTGTATTGAATGGAAATGCCAACATACTCTTGACTTAATTGTTATTACGAGGGATTAGAGATGCTCATATTGATGTAAATAATTTAATCTGGGTAAAAGCAAGTTATTGATGTCTCTGATTCATATGATAGAGCGACTAAGTTAAGTGTAACAACTTTCTTAGTATTGATCAATCAGAGAGCAGCTAAGTTAAGTGTAACAAGTTTCTTAGCATTGATTGCTCAGTATGCTTGCTGTCGCATGAACCATTTTCTCTAAGGTATGAATTGGATGTTCTATTAGTCTATGTGATTATATGGTCTTTGTGACTATCTAATTTTTGTAACCTAGTTGTTATATAATCTTTGTAACTTGATCCTTTATATGATCTTTGTCACTTAACTTGGACGAGTGGGAGATGTAGGAAGTGGGGGTGATAGGAAAACCCATGTTGCCCACTTCCCCACTTCTCCCCTTTACTATAAAAGGTGAGTGCGTCCAAGGCAAAATGGGATGCGGAGCTCAGTTGGGGGCTTATCTCTTTGAAGGAGGAATATTCAAACGTAGAGGGATTTAGTTCATGGAAAAGTTGAACAGCTTTCCAATTGTGATTGTTCTTCCGACAACAAAAGTGAAAGAAAAAGGGATTAGCGAAATCGCTTTAAGTATGTTCTATATTTTTCATGCATTAGAATCAATACTAGGGTGATGTTACGGTACATATCTATCTTTTTTTGATAGCAGGGTCAGTCCTAAATTTTGAAGGATCCGGTGTAAAAAAAAATTCAGCTGTTACGCTCGTTTTTTATATTTAAAATAATATATAATGTTTTAACATTTATATTTAGATTATTTTTTTATTTATTTTCTGAACATATTATTTTGTTAATATTTTTAAAAAATATATTAAAATTTTAAAAAGAATGACCCTATCTTTTTCAATTTAATTTTTCAATCAAGTTATCATTCACTAAAAAATATTAAAAATCAAAAAAATTTAAAAATCCAAAAAAAATTAAAAATTATACAAAAAAAAAGGGCCCCACCTAAGGTGGGAGCCTTACTCTTGCCACGATATTAACCGTCTTAGGGTTGTTTTCATCGATGATAAAAAGTGATTCGTTCGTCCTAACATCCTCATCAATCCGTTTTAGAGTTAACACATAGGAGATAAATCAGGAGGACTACTAGCCCGGATGATGTGGCTAATGTATGGGGAGGGCGGACACACTAACTTTGTTAGATTTTGACCCCAGATCTCTTAGTGGTAACACTCACGCACTAATCATCAGTCCATCCTGTGGGGATGTCTTAAGGTTTTCTTATTACATATTGTATTGGACGCCTTCTCAATTTTCAGGTATCTAAGATATCTAAGGATCGAGTTTCAATTTTGACAAATTAATGAATAAATTTTTGTTAATGGACGATTATCCTAAGAATAATGAATTCGCAGCGAGTGCTTCTCAATTTATTCGGAGATTTCATGAATTATTTTTATGGGACCGGATTAATATTTTAAAATTAATCAATGTAGGTGGATATCTGATATTAATTAAAAAATAATAATATTGAAAGTTAAGATATTATCTAAAAACAATACGTTTTTTCTAATAAAAACGACTAAACGGAAGATTTGATAAATTCGAGGTGTTTTTTAAAAAAAAAATTATTTTTTTTCATAAAAACTATTTATTCAGCCTGGGGGTTTGGGATGGTGGCGGGTCCGCGTCTCTGTGAATCTTATCCAATCGAGAATTTTTAAAGTTTATATTTATAATTTTACGGTGGCAACTGGCAACTGACAACGTACCAAAGTAACGTGCGCTGGACTGATCGCGTCACGTGCTCCGCTGCTAACACTCCAACGAACGAGGGCAGATCCTCTATAAAAAAACAACAACAAAAGGTGTATGTCTCGTCTGTCTCATTCTTCGACCATGGATGATGAATTATCTGATCGTCGATTAGATATTATCGTCGGCCTCCGACTGCCATCCTAAATAAAACTATATTTTAGAGAGTACGATGAATCCTTCAAGATCGTCACAATTGTGATCTCGTCGGATTCACCGTCGAATCCGACGAGATTATAATTGTAGCGATTCCGATTGATTCACCATTCTTCTAGGATATCATTTGATTCGGAACGATGATCAAAATCTATCGATGATATTCGATTACCGATCGTACGACTCGTCGATCGTCGTTGAATAACGGAACAGATGAGACAGATATATATATATATATATATATATATATATATATATTTTTTAGAGAGAGGATCCCAATTGCCGACGAACGGATCATGGGAATATATTTTAACCCGATGGGGTGGTGGGGACCGCCACGTGCCGGTTGTAAAAAGGACCCCACCGTACGAACAAACGAACGAACGTTTGCCGACGGACGGACGGACCCCTCGGATCTGCCAACGGGCTGTGGGGCCCACCGAGATCGATAGGCCAGCTCGGCGTCGAGTTAAAATTTAAAAAAAATGTGTGTATTTAATTTCACGTGTTAAAACTATTAACAAAAACGTCAAAAATAACTTATATTTTAGCCATTTTACAAAAACACCGATTAAATTTTTTTTAAGATACCCCTACTTTACTAGTTTTCCAAAAATACTCCTACTTTTACTAGTTATTAAAACGCAAATTTAATCATTCATATTAACATAATTTAAAAATATTATACAATGTATCGATTTTTAAGGTAATATCCAAGCATACGCTACACCGACTAGGTAATATTTAAATTTTCTATTTAGCCCATTAAAATTCTTTGCTCCCAATTTAGCCTACCTCTAATTAGAATATTTATTGATTGTTTAAATATATATTTTTATCATTTTAAATATGTTTATCGAAATTTTTCTTATATAATTCTGATTTTCTCTTTAATATTTTAATTTCTTATCTTGTCAATCATTATATATGATCCTAGGCCAGTTTACGTGTAGCCTAACCCGGCAGCCTGGCAACCCGTCAGGAGGAGAGGTTTATAGGCTCTATGGGCTCGTCGAATATAGGACTCAGGTCGGCGATTCGATCTAGTTTTTCAAAGGCGAGAAGTCGCGGGCCCTACTGGAGAACGATCATCGAGGCTAAGAGGGTCGGAAGCCCCGAAGGTCGGAAAGTTTCGGATTAGGAGAATCCTGAGTCAGAGAAGCCCCAGCTCACAACTTCCCTAAGCTTCAACACTCCCGAGTCAGGGGAGTCTCAACCTAAAGTATCTTGAAGGTATAGGCGGATCTGCTCCCGCACACCTCTCGGCTCGGTTCCTAGTCGGACGCGTGGCGGCCCATGCTCCATGGGTACAATCCGACCGATGGTCCAAATTCTCACATTCGTACAAGTCGTAAGCGGGCATGCCCCCGCGCACTTCTCGAATCGGGGCCCAGCCGAACATGTGGCAACCCACGCTCCTGAGGTCCTCCCGAGCCAGAGAAGTCTTCCCTTAGAGTATCACCATGTCATGAGATCCCCGAGTCAGAAGCACCCCGAGCTAGAAGAACACTCGGTCATTGACCAAACTACTCCCGAGTCAGCTGAGTTCGGACGTTCATCCCGAGTCATGCTCACAGCGACTCAAGAAGCATACCTTCGCTGGGGAAGCCTTCCTTAACTTGGGAAGTCAAGTCGTCTAAGGTTCTTGTCGTGACTAATCAGAACAATCACGCGCTGACATAAGGTTCTCCCTGTCATACCCTGTCCCCCCGTACTGCACCACATACGTTGGTGTCAGGCCGAGCGGCGCCTGACGGCGCCCGCCCATAAGTTGACAGCGTACATTTTCTTATTCCGGTATGCAACACATTACCCTGCCACCTATGGGTAGGCCTTACCATGTCCTCGCTACGCGACAGGAGGTGGCAGAATGGGCAGAAGCTGTCAACTCCCCTAGTTATATAAGCCTCTCCATTCCACATCCCTCAGGTACGCGCAATAGTATTTTCTCTACTGTTCTATTGCCTTTGCTGCTCTTCCACCACCGGGGACTGACTTGACAGTCGGAGTGCCTTGTCGGGGACTTTTCCCGGCGGGTTCTAACGATCTTTACCTTGCAGATAGGAGCTAGCATCGGAGCCATCATCGGCGGTTCGTGATCCTTAGGAGACTACGTGCTCTTGGGAGTCCACTTCACTTCGCAACAGGATCAAATTTGGTGCTAGAAGGAGGGCACTTGGCCTGATCGGAAGTGAAAGATGGAAGACCCCAACCGAATCATGATGACAGTCACACCTGAGGAGTACGAGCTCATGATGGCTGCCCGAGCCCAGAAAACCCCGCAGAGGCCTTCGCAGGCCGGCAGCCAGGTGCCCAGATTCCACGAGCCAGCAGCGCACGGCCAGTCGGGAGGCCGAGGAAGGCCTGTTCGACCTTAGGGCGATTCTGCTCCCTTCCCCGTGGTTTTCTTTCGGGGTCAGGACGACGAAGTCGACTCAATGCCAGCCGAGGTGTCAGCCTCCAACCAACTACATGGGCCTCGACCAGATAAGGGGAAGGCCCCAGCCGATCCTTCTCCATCCACCCTGGTACGCAACCCCTTTTCTTCCTGGATCTTGGAAGATCCAGTTCCCCGACATCTTCGCTTCTTCACGATCCCCGAATATGCGGGGGCCACCGACCCAGAGAAGCACTTAATGAAGTTCGAGAGTGCTGCACTGCTCCACCAGTACCCGGAAGGCGTCAAGTGTCGAGCCTTCCTAACGACCCTCTCGGGCCCGGCCCAAAGATGGTTTGATCGACTCCCCAATGGGTCGGTAACGAGCTTTGAGGAGCTTAGGAGGGTCTTCCTCCAACATTTCGCCAGTAGTCGGAGGCATCACAAAACGAGCCTCAACCTGTTCGCATTGAAGCAGGGCCTGAAGGAGTTCCTCCGGGCCTACATCAAAAGATTCAACGGAGTGGCACTAGATGTGCCAACAGCCACACCGGAAGTCCTAGTCAGCGCGCTCTCCCAAGGACTACAAGAATGAGACTTCTTCCGCTCGCTGATCAGGAAGCCTCCCAAGGACTTCGACAGCCTATTGGGCAAGGTTGTCAAATATATCAATGTCGAAGAGGCGCAAGCTGCCAGGAAGAAAGAGTCGGTCAACACGGCGACTCCCAACCCCGCCCAGAGCAACAGATCCCCGGGCGGGCCCATCCGTAGCCCGTACGGACCCATGGACCAGCGGGAGGGGAAAGGCAACACGTGCAGCAAGTGGATCAAGGGTGCTAGCCGACCCGCTGGAGACCCTATTGCACGTTGCACCAAAGCCACACCCACGCTACAGAGGAGTGTCGGCAGGCCGGCAGACATCAAGCTCCGGCACCCCGAGGGCGCGGACGACAAGCCTCTCCCGGGCACGGCTCGGGCCGAGGCGGCCAGGCGGTGGACCCAGCAGCCGAGGAGCTCCGAAGGAACCCCCCGGTCTCCCATAATCTCTTCCCCCAGGAGGACCGAGCTGGGGCCGAGGAGATGGAGGAGGAGCAAGCCAATCGACAAAACGTCGTCCGAGGAGGGGTGCACGTCATCACGGGCGGACCGACCGGGGGAGATTCTAATCGAGTCCGGAAATCACAAGTTCGTCGACTAGAGATTCATCAAGTCGACACCAGCTCAGCACAAGCAGCGGGGCCTCAGATTAGTTTCGAGCCCCATGATCTACAGGGACTGGAGGTCCCACATGATGACGCCCTGGTCATCACCACCATCATCGCCAACTACCAGGTCCACTAAACCATCGTGGACACGAGCAACTCGGTCAACATACTGTACAAAAAAGCATTCGACCAACTGCAGATCGAGATGTCCCAACTGAAGTTGGTGGCCACCCCGTTGTTTGGGTGTATGGGGAACCAGGTGCAGCCAATCGGCCAAATCCGTTTGGCCATTTCCTTAGGCCAGGAGCTGTTGAAGAGGACCAGATGGTCCACATTCCTGATAGTCGACGCCCCCTCGGCCTACAATGTTATTTTGGGCCGACCGGCCCTCAACGAATTCAAAGTCGTCACCTCCACCTTCTACCTTAAGATTAAGTTCCCAGTCAGGGACAAGGTAGGAGAGATCCGACGAGACCAGAGGGTTGCCCGGAGATGTTACGTAGACGACGTCTGGGTGGAAATCCAGAAGGCCCCTCATCCCTTCTCGAGCTGCAATATGATCCAAGCCTCTCCATGGGCCAAATTGCGCGATGATAAGGAGGAGGTTCAGCTACTCCTCGATCGGGAGAAAGCCCGAGTTAAGATTGCGGCTGGGCTACCCAACGAACTGAAGGAGCCCTTGCTGGAATGTTTGGCTTGAAACCAGGATGTGTTCGCCTGGTCGGTCAAAGAGTTGAAGGGCGTCCGACCGGAGGTGGCAGAGCATCACCTCCATGTATATCCCAATGCTCGGCCCGTCAAGCAGAGAAAGCGGGACTTCAGTGTTGAGGCAATCTGTGGTCCGGAATGACCAAGTGTTTTGATGTTTGGGCAAAGGGTTTAAGTTAGGTTTACCCTTGTGTTCTTATATGTGTATGTTGAGTGTGCAGGTTGTACAGGTTACACATATGGACTTGGCTGGATGGCCTCGGTACGGTGAAGGGTGGCATGGAGACAAGCTGGAGGCTTGTGTGCACCCGAGAGACCTTGGAGAGCAGGGACGATGAGCTGATTCCTACGACCATGAGGATTTCGGCTATTGGAAAGCGAGAATGGAGACGTGGTTCGCGATGGAGTAGGAATGTAGAATTGCGCTTGAAGAACCCTTTAAAGTTCCAAAGGACAAGCACGGAAAGAGGCTTTGTCCTAGATATTGGGACAAAGAGCAACAAGAATAATTTCGGGCCAATGAGAAGGTAATTAGTATTTTGAAAAATATTTTTGCCTAATAAAATTTTGAGTGATGTAGGGGAATACCAAAATGCATATGAATTATGGGATAAGTTGAAAAGATATCATGAGAACCCTACATTAATTCAAAGAGTTGAAGAATCCGAAGAAGTAAGGTCAATAGTCCAAGAAGACCAAGAGGAGGAGGAAGTGTCAACTTCATCAAGTAAAGAGGAGGAATTAAGCGAAAGACCATCAACCTCCTCAAGAGAAGAAGGGGAAGAGATCACTACCTCAAGGATTGAGGGGGAGGAGAGACTCATTTCAATGCCGGATCAAGAGGAAGCATCCACTTCATCCAAGGTTGAAGAAGAAGCTTCTACTTCCACCAAAGCTAAATCGAAAGAGCACATCACATGCTTTGGTTGCAACGAAAAGGGGCACTACAAGGACAAGTGCCTAAAAGGTAAAATGGAGGTAAAATCTAAACAAAGTTCAATTCTTTTTAAATCTAATATGAGGTGTAGGAATGGAGAATCCCAAGAGAAGAAGAGGAGGATTCGATGCTTCACGTGTGGTGAGCTAGGGCACTACCACACCAAGTGCCCAAAGAAATGTGAGCTAAAGAAAATAGAGCACTTGAGGAGATGGAAGAAAGAGCAAGGAAAGAAGAGGAGCTCACATCAAGGAGGGACTACATGGGTAAGGGAGGTAATCTCTAACCTTAAATTAAAATGTAATTCAAATGTTAGTTCCTCTATGAATGTTAAAAATAGTGTAAATCATTCATCCATGCATGCTAAGCTTAATGAAAACTGCTTAATTATGCATAGCCATGGTTTTAAATATCATGATAGGAATAGGGATAACAAGGTAAATTATAACCCTAGAAAAAGCATGCATCATGATCAATCCAAGACTTCTACACCTAAGGATCATGGTATTAATCCCAAGAAGGGAAGGACTATGCTTAGAAAGATGGGTAGATCTAGGAATGGGCAAAATGTATTTAGTGACACTAAGGTTAAAGGGTTAGAAAGGGAAAATCAAGCCTTGAGGGCAAGACTTGATAAATTAGAAAAGACCCTAGAAAGATTCAAGGTTAGATCTAAGGGTCTAGATATGGTGTTGGGTAGCTTAAACCCCAACTATGATAGATCGGGTTTGGGATACCGTTCTAAGAGCTCCAAGGCCAGCAAAAAGAGATATGTTGGGAAGGCATATGGTCATGGCAAGAAGGAGAAGCCCAAGGATGGCAAGGGGATGTCATCCAAAGGGAAAGAAGATAACTTAACTAAGGACAAGGTGTCCAAGGTTAAGAGGGTTCATTTTGTAGGCCAAGCATCACCGGTGGCACACCGGTGTGGTCTAGTATGGATTGAGTCACCTAGAGAGGTGGCTAAGGCCAAGAGCTCAAGAGGGAGCTCTAGGAGCCTTTGGGATCTATGGTAAATGGATCTCAAGAGTTTTTCTCCTAGGAAATTAGGTGAAATGTGCCAAAAAGGGTTGGAAGACTTAGGTAAGTCTTAATCCTAGGTTTTGGCACATTTAAAAGGAACTTAGGAAGAAAAAGATGAAAATGAGGTTATAATTGATAAAATTAAGATTTAATGGGCAAATACCATGTAATTCAGTGATAGAAATGAACTATGATCAAACATTGGAAGATACATTGAGAAGAAGTCAAAATTAGAACTTCTGGGAAAAGTCTAATTGATATAATTTAGGTAGAGTTGAGTTTCGTGTCAATCTTGGGATATGAAGTACATTTATTTGGAAACATATTTTTTTCAAGTAGATATAGGATCTACAAATCTTCTCACAAAATTTTAGATTTTTTGGAGATTTGTGGAATTATCTAGGCATTTCTGAAATTGGGCTGAAAACCTGAAATTCAAGTATCACTCGACTGCCCTCGGGGCAGTCGACTGATCCAAAGAGAATTCAGCCCCGGGACCATTCTATAAGGTTTGCCAGTCGACTGCCCCAGGGGCAGTCGACTGGTCAGTAGGTTTAAGATTAAAAGACATTTTGGATGTTGAGAAATTACAAAAGTGGATTATGGGATATGGCTTTGGGTTAAAAGTCTTGATTATGATTTTATATTCCTTGACTAGAGTGTTATCCCATGATTTAATAAGGCTTTATTGATATTTTAAAAATCAAGGAAGTTTGATAAGTGATGTTTATCTAAGGTTAAGAGATAAGAAGAAGGAAATTTTCATCATATTATGGACACATAGGGAAATGAAAAGAATTGAGGACAATTTCTTGTGTAAATTGATAATGGGTAGAATTGGCAAACACAAGGAATCATGAATTGAGCTCAAAATTGATACAAAGTGTCCATCCTTAAGAAAATTAGAGAATTGAATCAAAAGTCAAGCACATTTGTGGTTTTCATGAAATCATATTTTTCTATGATAGGGTATATCCTAGCAAATGTGCTTGCAAACATTTAGGATTTTTTTGTTGGGTTTTGTTGAGTTCTTTTTGACACTAAGGGAAAGGTTGCTTGGGGCAATTCTTTGATAGTGTCAAAGGGGGAAAGAACTTGGAAGTTGAGTTGGGTAGAACTTGACTTGGTGCTAGGGTGTTAAGTTAGGTAGAACTTCACCTAGGTAGATTGAAAATTGGGAGAAGACATAAATTAAGGGGGAGGTTGCCTCCTTGTTTGCCTTGATCTTCATAGAAAATTTTTGAGTTTTGTATCAAACTTGGGAATGATGATAGATACATGGTGGAATGTATTTTTCCTAAGTAGGTATAGGTACCACAAATGTCTCCACGAAATTTGGGAATTTTTGGAAAATTATGAAATTTCTGACGTATTTCTGAAAATGGCCAGAAAAGTCTGATATTCATAGTATCAGTCGACTGCCCTAGGGGCAGTCGACTGGCCAGGGTTGATTTGTATATCAGCAGCTAGTTTGGGGTCCAAATGATGTAAAACAAGTATATGGGGGACTAGTACACTGGGTTTAGGATCATTAGGAATTAAAAGAACCAATAATTGAGAAATTATTGGGGTCTTTTTGATGTTAGGCAAAGGGGGAGAAGTGTTGGTTTAAGTTGGGAAACCAAACATTCCTTTGCTAGATACCCTAGGTTTAGGGGGAGCTAAGATTAAGGGGGAGCATGGTTGCTTCATTTTTGGCGTAAGGGGAACCTTGGAGAGGTTCTTAAAAAGTCTTTGTAAGTCCAATGTAGGGGGAGCTTGAGAGAAGCTTTAAAAAGCCTGGTTTTGGTAAAATTCCTAACTTTGGGGAGTTAGGTGTAGAAAATCCTAACTTGGAGGGTTAGGTGTGGAAAATCCTAACTTGGAAAGTTAGGTGTGAAAAGTCCTAACATGGAGAGTGATAGGTATCATTTTGTTGATCATTTTAGTTGTTAAAATCCAAGTTTGACCCATATTTCACTTGCTTAATATTGAATTTAGCCTAGGTTTCATGAATCTATTTTATTTTGGACTTTATTGTAAATCTTGATATATTGGAATTGTTTTGCCACTAAATTGTTGATCTACTTTTGTAGGCTTGGAAGGATCATGGACCTAGGACATGCTGGGTCAGACTTGAGTCAGAAGTGGACCCGGATCGAGTGATCAAGCATCGACTAATATGGGTCGTCCTATTCAAAAACGGTTGGATCTGAGCCATCGGTAAACTTCTGGTCAATCCGAGTTCACGATGGAGTCAATCATTACCATAGATCAGGATCTGAAGGTTTCATGCAAATCAGAGATCATTCAGCCGTTGGATCAAGATCAGAGGGATCTAGATCATCCATTCAAAGATCAGGTTGATCTGAGCCATCCATTGCAAATCTGGAAGATCCGAGCTACTGGGGGGAAGATCCTGACCCTTGATCAACATCATCAAATTTTGGTTCAGATCGGATGAGATCCAACCGTTGGATTGAGTTAAGGAAATCTGGGCCGTCCATTGCTAAGTATTTAATCAAATTTCTCCATAGGGCACAATGTCGCGTCTTCACCGCAACGTCTCCTTCGATTGTTCTTCATCGTTTCTTCAAGTTTTTCTTCTTCTAAGGGCGCGACCACTCGATTTCTTCATTGGATCAGGTTCTAGATCATCGAAATGAAGTCTCCGTGAAGTTTCCAGCTCCAATTTGCCCAAGAAACAGAGCTGAGTGAGGTTTCGTCAGCTCTGCCATTTTCTGTCCTTGGTCACGGTTGTGCACCATTTCCATTCTTCTGAGCTATCTGGAGGGGTTCCCTAAAGTGCTCGGATCATCCCCAAGCCATCAGCGCAATCAACCACAGCTGAATCAAGGAAATCGAATGGGTTTTCAGAATTGAGCAGAGGCTGAGTTGGATTTGATTCGCAGAGACAGATTTCCAGTGATTTGCTGAGCTTACGAGTTCGAGGCTCACCCTTGTGTGACGGCAAGGAGTTCTTGAGCTAAGGAAGGGATCGAGACTTAGTTTACTTAGTGAATTTTCAATTTTCTGTCAGTAGTTTCAATTCCAGCTGCCATTTCTATCTTCGTATCAACTACTGTAATTTCCTTTTCTGAATTGTTTCTGCCTTAAGTAGGTTACATTTCTGCAAGGTAATCAGCTAGGGAGTTTGTTTAGTGAACAATTATTTTCAATGTCAGTTTAATTCATGTTTCAATCCTTGCGTATCAGATTTGTATCTGCGTATCAGTTTTACCCTGCTGCGTATCATTTTCTTTTCCTTGAGCACTTCTGAATTTTGTATCAAGTTAGTTTTAGTCTTCTTGGCTGAATTTCCATTGTAGCTTGTTGCATCTCCAAAGGTTTTAGTTTCATTTCTGCAGTAGGACTTAGCTTGAGCGTATCAGATTCCATTTCTGCAAGTTCAGTTTTGTTTCAACAAGTAGTAGTTGATAGCTTCTGAATTTCGTGTCAAGTAAACCTTAGTTCTTTTTAAGCTTTACTGAACTTAGATTAGTGATTCAAATTCAGCTTGTATTTCCTGCTCACATTTTCAATCTTGCTGTCGAGTAGTTTTGTTTTTAATCCTTGTAAACAACCCTTGCATCTCAATTCAGTTTCGGCTTCAAATCAGTTCAGCTGCACTTCTATTACTAATCTGCACAAAAATTTCTTTCTTTCCTCTGTTTTGGCACAGATTTTGGATTTGTTCAGCTTCAGTTCAAACTTTAACAAGGTGTTGTTGATTTTTATAGCAAAGAACGGCTGCAATCAGCTTCTAGCAGGGTGGCCGAACAGCTTCATAGCAAATTTTTCTTTTCTTTTTGGCACAGATTTTTCTTAGCTTCAGATTTCTTAGCTTGTTTTCAGCTTCTACTCAGCTTCAATTCAAACTTTACAGCCTTCAATTCAGACTTAAGCAAAGTGTTGCTAATTTTAACTTCCATAATTCCAACTTCCTAATTCTTAATCCAAACCATTTGTGATACAAGCTTCATTGAGTTCCGATTTTCTTCTTGGCACAGATTTTCCTTTTCTTTTGAAATGGCACAGATTTTCTTCTTTTGAAATGACACAGATTTTTTTCATTGCAGATTTTTTCATTGCGTGCCACTTGAATCTTCACAGTATGATAAGGAATCTAGATGCTCCAATTGCTTCCATCCTTAACCACTTCTTCTTGCTCATTCTAGACACCAACTCAATTCAACTTGGCACCTTTTTGATTCAACCGCAAAAAAATTTTTTCTTGAAGTGAAATGCCTCTTTGATACCAAATATTTCCAAAACACTAGCCACCTCCCCCACACTTGATCTTTTGTTCGTCTCGGGCAAAGTAACATCAAGAAACATCCCAAACAAACAAGTCGGACTGCAGGCGGTTGATCAAATGGACCACTGAGTTGAGCGAATACGACTTCCAGTACCAGACTTGCCCCGCCATCAAAGCACAAGCATTAGCAGATTTTTTGAGCGAGTTACACTCGGAGGAGCCCGAAGAAGCCTGGCAAGTGTATGTGGATGGCTCGTCAACTCGGTCGGGTAGCGGGATCAGCATCTTGATGGTCTCCCCGAAGGGGGAACAATTGCATTTA
This sequence comes from Boesenbergia rotunda, assembly GCA_024364735.1. Classification (NCBI taxonomy): domain Eukaryota; kingdom Viridiplantae; phylum Streptophyta; class Magnoliopsida; order Zingiberales; family Zingiberaceae; genus Boesenbergia; species Boesenbergia rotunda. Next base: position 163,879 of record JAGFNQ010002213.1, read on the forward strand.
TCCGTCCGACTCGAGTACAGAGCCACAAATAATGAAGCTGAGTATGAAGCCCTGATAGTCGGACTACAGGCGGCCAAGCATGTGGGAGCCGCCCGGGTGGTACTTTACTCCGATTCTCAGCTGGTTACTCAGCAGGTCGCCGGTCGGTTCGAAGTTAATAGTGATTGGCTGCAGGCCTTCATAGAAGCCTATGAGAAGCTGAAGGCCGAGTTTCAAGAGGTGAAGATTCAGAAGATTCCCAGGGAGAGCAATCTGAAGGCGGACGAGCTGGCTAAATTGGTCAGCTCGATCGGCTCTTGGGTACTTCCTCAGCCGGGTGGTCCGGCCTTGATGATTATGCACATTGAGCGGCAAGTCGAGCTGGAGCTAGAATCAGACTGGAGGACATCGCTCATTGCCTACTTAACAGAAGGGGTCGTCCCAGCTGACCGAGAGGAAGCTCGATTGCTTAGAAAGCGGGCGACCTAGTACACCATGGTTGGGGACGTGCTATACAAGAGGTCCTTTGCCCGGCCTCTACTCAAGTGCCTGGGCGAGGAAGATGCAGACTATGTGCTCAGAGAGATCCATATGGGAGTCTGTGGAAGCCACACTGGAGCTCGGGTTGTGGCCTGGAAAGCACTACTGGCCGGTTATTACTGGTCGACCCTGCAGAAGGACGCCGACAAGTTGGTTTCCACGTGTCTGTCCTGCCAGAAGCACCACTGCCTCCTGCATCGACCCGTGGAGATGATGAAGGCGTTGGTAGTTTCCTGCCCAATTGATCAGTGGGGCATGGATATTGTGGGACTCTTCCCGTCCGCTGCGGTGCAAAAGAAGTTCCTGTTAGTGGTCGTCGACTACGTTTCCAAGTGGGTAGAAGTAGATGCCTTGGCGCGCATCACCGAACAGGTCGTGATTAAGTTCCTGTGGTAGAACATCTTATGCCGATATGGAATCCCTCATAAACTCGCCTCAGATAATGGAAGGCAATTCCAAGGTCGGAAAATACAGGAATGGTGCTCGGCCTACAGCATTAAGCAAGCTTTCACCTCAGTGGTGTACCCACAAAGCAATGACCAAGTAGAAGTGGCCAATCGGGAGATACTAAGAGGACTGAAGACCAAGCTGGACCATGCCGGAGGAACTTGGGTGGATGAGTTGTCGAGTGTCTTATGGGCCCTTCGAACCACACCCAAAGAAACTACGAGTCACACCCCTTTCCAGCTGGTCTATGGAAGTGATGTCGTGGTGTCGGTCGAGGTCGGCTGCGAGTCGGATCAGCGTAGGGTTTATGATGAAGATAATCCAGAGAGAAGGCGCCTAGAGTTGGACCTGGTCGAAGAAATTCGAGATAAGGCAGCGGCTCGAATGTTCGCGTATCAGCAGAAGATGAAGCAAATATATAATCGAAAGGTACTGTCGAGGGTGTTCTAGGTCGGGGACATCGTCTGGAAAAGGATCAAGCCGGTCGGGGACGTCAGTAAGCTGGAGCCGCAGTGGGGAGGACCTTTTAAAATTGTTGAGAAGCTAGCTTCTGGAGCTTATTGCCTGGAAAATGACAAGGGGAAGAGGCTCAATCGGCCATGGAGCGCGATTCACCTCCAACCCTATCGAGAGGCAGAATGAGAGCATTATAAAACAAATGTACTGCCTAAACTATGATAGTGGAAGAATGGGGTCCTCGCTCAACTTGCAGGTGTTCCAAACTCTCGTCTTCGTACGAGTTATAAGCAGACCAGCTCCACGCACCCCTCGGCTCGGCTCCCAGTCGGACGTGTGTCAGCCCACGCTCCCTGGGTACAAGCCGACCAAGTGTCCAGACTCTCACCTTGCCAGCGAGTTATAAGCGGGTCTGCCCCCGCAAACCAATCAACTCAACTTCCAGTCGAATGCGTGGCGACCCACGCTCCCTGGGCATAAGCTACCCGAGTGCTCCAGACTCTCGTCTCAACACGAGTTATAAGCGAGCCTGCCCCCGCGAACCAATCGGCTCGGCTTCCAGTCGGACGTGTGGTGGCCCACGCTCCCTGGGTATAAGCTAGCCGAGTGCTCTAGACTCTCGTTTCCGCACGAGTTATAAGCGGGTCTGTCCTCGTGAACCAATCGGTTCAGCTTCCAGTCGAACGCGTGGCGGCCCATGCTCCCTGGGCATAAGCTAGCCGAGTGCTCCAGACTCTCGTTTTCACGAGTTATAAGCGGGCATGCTTCCGCGCACCCCTCATCTCAGCTCCCAGTCGGACGCGTGGCGGCCCACGCTCCCTGGGTACAAGTCGACCAAGTGTCCAGACTCTCGTCTCCGCACGAGTTATAAGCAGGCATGCCCCTGCGAACCAATCGGCTCAGCTTCCAGTCGGACTCGTGGCGGCCGACGCTCCCTAGGCATAAGCTAGCCGAGTGCTCCAGACTCTCGTTTTCACGAGTTATAAGTGGGCATGCTCCCGCGAACTCCTCGATTCGGCTCTTAGTCGGACGCGTGGCGGCCCACGCTCCCTGAGAACTATCCGACCGAGGGTCCAGACTCTCGTCTTGCCAGCGAGTTATAAGCGGACTCAGCTCCCGTGCACCACTCGACTCAGTGTCCCCGATCGGACGTGTGGCGGCCCACGCTCCTGAGAATCGGCCTGACCGAGTGTCCAGACTCTTATTTTCACGAGTTATAAGCGGGCATGCCCCTGCAAACCAATCGACTCAGCTCTCAGTCGGATGCGCGGCGGCCCACGCTTCCTGAGAGCTATCCGACCGAATGTCTAATCTCTCACATTCTTGCTAACTACCAGCAGGAAAGTCCACGCAACTTCCTTGACTTAACTCCCAGGCTAGACGCTGGGCAACCCACGCTCTCCCAAGATTAAACTAACTCAACGGCAGTACTATGAACTGCCCGAGCTGGCAACTTTACGTGTTCAGCCCAGTTCCGATCGTTTGATTCTTCGTCAACTCACCCGAGTGGCCGGTACTTAGTAGCTCTCGCGCTTAAGTGATTAATCCGGTCACTCGCGGGGCGATTCACTCAATTGTGCTCTCACCCGAGTGGGCAATACTTAGCCACCGCGCTCAAGTGTTTAACTCAGTCATTCGCAAAGCCAGGTTAATCGATCGCTCTCTCACTCGAGTCGCTCCCACTAACAATCGCCCGAGTCGTTAACATTCGAAAGGCAATCACGTTCGAGAAAGCTTGAGCAAAAGAAATATTATATTGAAAAAGCAGATGCATTACAAAATTTAGAGGCAAGCCTCTAAAAGAAAGAAGAAATGAAAAGACAAAAGGCCGACCCTTACTTAAAGGGTCGGTGAACCTCCTTGGGCAGGTTCTGGGACATGCCCAACATCTTGATCGCCGAGAGAGGCAGGTCGGAGGCAATATGCCCGCCCTGTTTGAGTTGCTCGAACATGTTGAGCATCTGATGCATCAACATAACCCGAATCCGCTCGGAGACTTGTTGGATGAACTCCGCAGAGTTGATGTACTCAACCCTACGAGCGTCCTACTGACTGGTCTCCCCCTCCTTGTAGGAGAGCAGTTCCTCGAGCTCTGCCCGGGCTGCCTCCCACTCGTCCTTCTCGGCCCTCAGCTGCTCGAGCTCCTCCTTCTGATTGTTTAGTTCTTGCTCCCAGGAGGTCAACTCGGTTGCCAACTCCTCGGCCCGATTTGCCTGAGCCGTCGCCTCTGCCTCCTTGGCCTCGAGCTGGGCTCTGAGGGACTCGGCAACTCCAGCGGACTCCAAGAGATCGACTTCGGCTTTTGTCAGCTTGCCCTGGGTCTTTGCCTAGAGAGCTCAAGCCTTCCGCTCATTGTACTCCAAGGTGGAGATCCGGACGTTTGACTGAGCGATGGTTGAGTTCGCCGTCTCGGCTTGGCCTTGAGCAATCTCCAGTTGCTCCTCGGAGTGAGCCAGGTGATCCTGGAGGGCAGCGACTTCGGCTTCCAGGCCGCTCAAGGTGGATTCATTGGAGACGAGTTGAGTGTGCTTGAGTCGAGTCTCCAAGAACTCCACCCGTTGCTCGGCTCGCGCCCGGGTTAAGGAGTGGGTCAAGACTGTCATAGAAAGGCTGTGGCATGACCCCCAAAACTGCAAAAAGATGAAGGTCATAAGATCTTAAGGCCAGATGACAAGCAAAGGAAAAAGGTTGATTCCAAACATACCTGAGTGGCGTCAAGGAAGAAGGAGTCGGTTTTACTATCTGTCCCACGATAATAAGAGCCTTCGAGCCCTTGTATGTAGCGGTCGGCCACGAGCCCATATAGCCGCAGCTCCTGGCACCGCTCGGGTAACTCACCCCGCGGCGTGCCCAGACGGCAGTCGGACCGTGTGGGCACCAGGAGATGCAGGGGCGGTCGGTTGATTTAACCCTCGGTCGGCGAAGATCCCGATCCCTCTTATAGCGGGAGTTCAGGTGTGTCGGAGGAGACTAAGGGAGTGGTAGCAGGAATGATAGCGGCGGAGGTTCGGGGAGCTCCTGAGTCGGAGGCCGTCTTCGCCTTCTTCTTCTTCTTCTGGCGTTTGTTGGGGGAAGGGCCAGCCGAGTCCCCAGTCGAGGGAGCAGCCCGTCGACGCCTGGAAGAAGTAGGCTGCTCGACCGGTGCTAGCGGTGCCGTCTTGGAGCCAGGGGCGGCAGGTGTTGGCTCCGGGTTAGCTAGAGCCGCGTCCACCGGAGTGGCCTCAGTCAGGACACCCTCTCTCGCCTGCAGTTCGGCGGCGACCCGAGCCTCCAACTCGGCGTCATCCAAGCCGAAGCCTTCTGCTAAGGCTGCTGCCAACATTATCGGGGCTGCAAGAACAACACAATCTTAGTTAGAGCTAAAAAATATTCTAAGAAAATATCACAATGCTTACCGAATGAAGTCAACCGAGGGATCGGCACGGGACTGAGGCCGAAGGCGGAGAGGAGCTCCTCCTTCAGCAGGTGCACCCCGTGAAAGTGCCTACCACCGAGCTTGGACAGCGCCGACTGGTAGGCCGCGAAGGTGCGGTAATACTTAGAAAGGGGAGGAGAAGACGGAAGATCCTCGACCCAGGCCGTGGGCCAACTCGGGTTCGGTGTAGCCTTGACAAAAAAGTAGCGTTCCTTCCATCCTTTGTTAGAGAAGGAAAGTTTCGCTAGGAAAGAGGTTTTGGCTCGGGCTTGGAAGAAAAAGTCGCCCGGCTCTTATTTTTTAGGGTAGTAAAAATAATGAAAGGTTTCAGGTAGGAGGGGTATTTTGTACAATGCAAAGATGATAGTCAAGCCGCACATCAAACGGATGGCGTTCGGGGCTAGTTGGGAGAGCGGTAGGCGGAAGTATGTGCAAATGGACGAAATAAAAGGATGGATGGGGAAGCGGAGGCCAGCCTGTAGGTGGTCGCGGACAAGGTAATGTAGCCCGAAGGGGCGGAATCGGACCGGTCAGTAGAATTGGGTAAACATAGTCGATGGTCGGAGGGGATTAAGTAGTCCGACCGAAGCTGATCCAGGTCATGAGCGTGGAGGTCGGTTACCATGGTGGAATACCATGGCTCGGTGGGGGAAGAAGAGGTAGAAGGCGAATCCATGGGGAAAGAGAAGGGCAAAGAAACTAACCGGGAGGAGGAAAGACCGCCGGGGAAGAAAGTCGAAAAGAGGGACTCGTCGAAACCCTAGCAGAGCTCGAAGCGGCAGCGGAACGGTGTCGAAGTTAAAACGCGAGGATAAAAACAATGGGATAAAAGACCTATTTATAGGGTACGAAGCTAGTCGTTCGATGACATGCAGGAAAAAAGGCGGGATTGAGCTTGGATCGTCCAATCAGGCTCGAGGTGACTCCCGAAGCAACGGAGCGCGCGTGCGAGTAGGACATTCGCAGGGATGGGCAACAGACTCATCGTAGCTCGGGAGACAAATGACTTGGGGCCACGTGTCCCCGGCAGTTAATGGGGCACTTAATAAAATGATATGGGATGATTGGGCGTGGGGAGATCGAAGAGACGTTTGATGGGAAGGTTTACCGGTCGAGTGAGTCGCTGACTCAGGGTCGACCACAGGAATCGGCTGTAAGAGCGTGCCACCTCGGGTCTGCCAAGCTTGTGCCGGAACAATGGTTCAGTTAGTCGGACTGCGTGCCTCCTTCGACTAGACTCGAGGGGGATGCTTATGATCCCGGGCCAACTTGCGTGTAGCCTGGCCCGGTAGCCTGGCAACTCGTCAGGAGGAGATAGGTTTATGGGCTCGTCGAATATAGTGCCCAGGTCAGCGATTCGACCTAGTTCATTCAAAGGCGAGAAGCCGCGGGCCCTGCTGGAGAACGATCACCGAGACTAAGAGGGCCGGAAGCCCCGAAGGCCTTTGAGTCCGGGAATCCCTGGGTCGGGAAGTTTCAGATTAGGAGAATCCCGAGTCAGAGAAGCCCCAGCTCACAACTTCCCTAAGCTTCAACACTCCCGAGTCAAGAGAGTCTCAACCCAAAGTATCCTGAAGGTATAGGCGGATATGCTCCCGCACATCTCTCGGCTCGGTTCCTAGTCCGACGCGTGGCGGCCCACGCTCCCTGGGTACAATCCGACTGATGATCCAAATTCTCACCTTCGTACAAGCCGTAAGCGGGCATGCCCCCACGCACTTCTCGGATCGGGGCCCAGCCGAACGCGTGGCGACCCACGCTCCTGAGGTCCTCCCGAGCCAGAGAAGTCTTCCTCCCTCAGAGTATCACCATGTCATGAGATCCCCGAGTCAGAAGCACCCTGAGCTAGAAGAACACTCGGTCATTGACCAGACTATCCCTGAGTCAGCTGAGTTCGACCATTCATCCCGAGTCATGCTCACAGCGACTCAAGAAGCATACCTTCGCTCAGGAAGCCTTCCTTAACTCGGGAAGTCAAGTCGTCTAACGTTCTTGTCGTGACTTATCAGAACAATCACGCCCTGACATAAGACTCGCAGAAGCTGTACGGGGTTGGCGCAGGTCAGGTACCATTCCGGCCCGAATCGCGAGTATCTCGCTGAAACCATGATCTCCCTACCATACTCTTTCCCCCGTACTGCAACCGCATACATTGGTGTCAGGGCGAGCGGCGTCTGATGGCGCCCGCCCATAAGTTGACAGCGCCCATTTCCTTATTCCGGTATGCAACATATTATCCTACCACCTCTGGGTAGGCCTTACCTTGTCCTCGCTACGCGACAGGAGGTGGCAGATTGAGAAGAAGCTGTCAGCTCCCCCGGCTATATAAGCCTCTCCACTCCACATCCCTCAGGTACACGCAATAGTATTTTCGCTACTATTCTATTGCCTTTGCTGTTCTTCCACAACCGGGGACTGACTTGACTGTCGGAATGCCTTACCGGGGACTTTTCCAGGCGGATTTTAACGATCTTTGCCTTGCAGATCGGAGCTAGCATCGGAGCCATCATCGACGGTTCGTGATCTTTGAGAGACCACGTGCTCTTGGGAGTCCACCTAACTTCGCAACAGGATCAATATATATACATTCATCTTAATATCCTCGTCTTTTACACATATGCTTACGTCATAATCTAACATTCAACTCCATATAATATAATAGTTTTAACCATCGTTTTATAAAATTTTTCCTTACGTCTTAAAAAATACTTTTCCAAGCAAACACGCCATGAAAACATAATTAGGAAATAATAAAATTTAAAATATTCACCTAATATTAAAATTTACTAATTTTGAAGTAAATTATGAGGTTATTTTGAGGGCATTTTGATGTTAATAAAAGTTCAAGGGTATTTTCCAAAGTTGTTATATCTGTTCAGGGGGATGTTGTAAATAACCCACTACTTACTGACACTGTTGTTTTTTTGGTAATTAAAAAATATTTAAATTGATTTTTAAATTCATTGGCCTTCGAGTTGCTGGCCCGCGACGCGATCGATGTCAGCGGGGAGCAGATCCAGCCATGGCCGTGACGGCGAGCGGAGAGCGGTTTTGCTTAGGAAGAGGACAAGGCGGGGCCGAGGTGACAGCCCACCTGTTTCTTTGTTAAAGAAAAGGTGAAGGTGGAGCTCTACCCGGCTATAAAAGGGCGCCAGAGGTAAGCTCTACTCACCAGTCCATCCCGACTCCGTTCACTCCGTTTTCTCGATCCCCCCTCCGTTCCGTCGCGTTTCTCCTCTTTTCTTTTCTAGTTTGTGCGTTCTAGGGTTCCTCGATCGCGCATTTGGTCTCTCTTTTGAGTTTCCAGATTCGGTTAGAGGTAAAGCCCTAATCTTGCACCTCGTCGCACCAAATGGGTCTGTTTGTTGTCGCAGATTGCAGCGGAGATCCTGCAGAAACGTTTCCTTTGTGATTTTTTTTTTTTTTTTGAAACCGAGCTCTGCTGCTTGGAGAGTTCTCTTGGTTGCCAAGTTAAATGACACACAAAATTGATCTTTACTTATTTCACCCCAAAAAAAAATCGATCTTACTTAAAGTATGTGCAGAATGAGGAAATAAGGGTTTCAACGAGATCTGAAGGGATAGTATTATCCAATATTTCAAACACTAGGAGAGAAAAAAATGCAGCTTTTGACCAGAGAAAGAAATCATGCTAAAACATGCAGAACACACACTTTCTTCGGATGATAAAGAGATTAGAATGTTCTTTTTTCACGCTGAATACTCTTGACTTAACTGCATTTTTTCTAGTGTTTAATGTATGAAAATAGGGAAGATGTTTTCTTAAACCTTTGCTTCTCATTCAACTTGTCTTTTATCCTGCAGATCCAGTAGCATAGGATCTTTTTTTTAAAAAAAAATTATTATTTAACATGAAATTAGGATGAGAACGTCTAGCAAGATCCGTTCACTTCATCATTTATATTCTTTAGATTTTACTTTTGTTAATTCTCAGCTTTTGCTGTGTCGGAGATCTAGTTATTACCTAAGTATGCACTTGCCAACTCACATTCTACTTGGTAGCGCTGAGAAATATGATTTTTGTTCTAATTCCTCTTGTGTCCAACCTTTCAGATCCTTTTTCACTGTTATGGGCATGGGTCTTATTTAGTAATTTGATGTTCTTGGAATTGGACACTAGTTTTATAATTGAACACGCAATAAAGTTTAGTTTTTTTTTCAAATCTTCTCTTGCATTTTTTTTTTGATAAAACTCCATGTTCCCTGTTGTTTTAACAAATAGATCTCTATGCTTTGGATGTTCTCCATGTTGCCTTTCTTACATCTCAGCATGCTATTTGTCAAAAATGCAACAATTTTGATTGATATTGTTGGGTTCCCTTGGTTTTGTCGCAGTTTATGCTCTTTGAAGCTTGAAAGAAAGCATCCATAAAAATGCCTCAACGCAGCTTGACCCGCGCTCTCAGTGTTAGGGAGCGCATTGGCGACTCCCTTTCTTCGCATCCGAATGAACTGCTGGCGCTTTTCTCAAGGTTTATAACCATCTCATATCTATTCTTAGCTCTAAAAATATCAAGAAAAGAAAATTTCTTTGTTCTGGATGGCCAGATATGTGAATCTTGCTTACATTGGCAAAAAGATGAAATCCTCTCTGAGTTATATATCAACCATCTAACTAGCTTAGTTTTTTTTACTGTTTCACAGTGTATCAACATGGAAATTAGAATGATCTACCCATTACTTATGCCTTTTCTGAGAACTTATGAATAATCTTCTATCATACTTAATCCTGTTGTCATTGCCTTCTAAACTTGTAATCATGAATCATATTGTAATTCCTTACCCTTAGTTTTATAAGCCATGAGTAAACACTTTCTTAACATTCTAAGCATTTTGGATTGTTGTCTACCCAGTCAAATCTTTAAGACATTTGGTTCATGCTGGCTAATCTTCTCCATGTTGCTTCAGATGTTACAGGTCATTTCATACCTTGTATCTGATTACTTTTGTCCGTCAGGTTTATTCACCAGGGTAAGGGTATGCTGCAACCTCACCAGTTGTTAGCTGAGTATGCAGCTACCTTTTCTGAAGCAGATAAGGAAAAACTGAAGGATGGAGCCTTTGAGGATGTTATTAAGGCAGCACAGGTATAAGTTAGTAGGGCAGCATTTTTCTCACCATCAAGTTTTAATCTTTTCATGTTCTCATGGGATCATCTTGTTTTCGATTCAGGAAGCCATTGTTATTCCTCCATGGGTTGCTTTGGCTATTCGACCTAGGCCTGGAGTCTGGGAATACGTCCGGGTCAATATCAGTGAGCTTGCTGTGGAGGAGTTGACTGTTCCAGAATACTTGCATTTCAAGGAGGAACTTGCCAATGGAAGGTAGGCAAAGCTAAAGTTGGTCTCGCTATCATCATATGATCTGTATCTCTTTGAGAGAACCATTTGAACTTGTTCATCTCCTTTCAGTCCACAGAATAACAACTTTGTGCTGGAGTTGGACTTTGAGCCCTTCAATGCTTCTTTTCCTCGCCCCTCTCTGTCAAAATCTATTGGTAATGGAGTGCAATTCCTTAACCGTCACCTCTCTTCAAAGTTGTTCCAAGACAAAGAAAGCTTGTACCCCTTGCTTAATTTCCTAAGGAAACACAACTACAAAGGCATGGTTAGTACTTATTTCAATACATGTGTCACATTTCTCTTGAATAACTTGATATTTTCGAAGATCTGTCCAGGAAAGCATCAATATCATACTGCAAGCTTCTGTTAACTATTTTCATTCTTGCTATGCAGTCAATGATGCTGAATGATAGGATCCAGAGCCTTAGTGCCCTCCGAGCCGCACTGAGGAAGGCAGAGGGACATCTGCTGAGTATCCCATCAGATACGCCATACTCAGAATTCCACCATAGGTAGTCGATAAATGTCTACTCTGGTTATTGATGTAGTTGATATTTTTGAAATGATGTAAATGTCAATTGTTGCTTAAATGACTGGTTTAGATTTCAAGAGCTTGGCCTGGAGAAGGGGTGGGGTGACACTGCCCAGCGCGTATATGAGATCATCCACCTGCTACTTGATCTTCTTGAGGCCCCAGATCCGACCACCTTGGAGACTTTCCTGGGAACAATTCCTATGATGTTCAATGTTGTGATTCTTTCTCCACATGGGTACTTTGCTCAGGCTAATGTTTTGGGTTATCCCGATACCGGCGGCCAGGTATATCTTTGATTCTTGACTAGATTGCATCTACTCTTGGTTATCCTTCTCATGTGAATTTTTGTGCAGGTCGTTTATATTTTGGACCAAGTTCGTGCTTTGGAAGATGAGATGCTTCTGAGGATCAAGCGTCAAGGACTAGATATCACACCTCGAATTCTTATTGTAAGAAATGGAATCAAATCTAGTCGGCAAATTCCTATACCCTGGATCATGACTAAGTTGTTGGGACAATGCAGGTTACTAGATTGCTCCCTGATGCAGTTGGCACCACTTGTGGGCAGAGACTTGAAAAGGTTCTTGGAACCGAGCACACTCATATCCTTCGAGTTCCATTCAGAACAGAGAATGGAATTGTCCGCAAATGGATCTCCCGTTTCGAAGTATGGCCATACCTAGAGACATATACCGAGGTAAACTTCATCATATTAGCTTTGTTTAAGGGATATGCTCTGTTAAATTTGTTCTGAAGGTTTATGCTGTTGTTTTCTGGTAGGATGTTGCAAATGAGTTGGCTGGAGAACTACAAGCTACTCCTGATCTTATCATTGGCAACTACAGTGATGGAAATCTTGTGTCGACTTTGCTTGCACATAAATTGGGAGTAACCCAGGTCTGAACTTTTCTTTGTTTGTAGCTGTCTAGCCTGTGGTTCTCTCGCCTTAACATTGCTCGATAGAACCAACAAGCTTATTGTTTTTTTCACATGCAGTGTACCATTGCCCATGCTCTGGAGAAAACAAAGTACCCTAACTCCGATATTTACTGGAAGAAGTTTGAGAATCAATATCACTTCTCGTGCCAATTCACAGCTGATTTGATCGCAATGAATCATGCTGACTTTATCATCACTAGCACCTTCCAAGAAATTGCTGGAAGGTAATATTCAAGCTAAATGCTTTTCTAATCAATTTTTTTCTTGGCAATGCAAGTATCGTAATCTGAATGGATTTTTCTACTTGTTATCTGGTTTCAGCAAGGATACTGTGGGGCAGTATGAGTCCCACACTGCCTTTACTCTTCCTGGGCTCTACCGAGTTGTTCATGGAATCGATGTCTTCGATCCAAAATTCAACATTGTCTCGCCTGGTGCTGATATGTCCATTTACTTCCCGTACACCGAGAAGCACAAGAGATTGACTTCCCTTCATCCAGAGATTGAGGAGCTGCTGTTCAGCCCGGGAGATAACACGGAGCACAAGTAAGCGCCTTTAGCTTCGAGTACAATTGCCATTCTTGTTTAACTAGTGCAGTGACTGATTCTGAAAATCTTGTAGAGGTGTGCTGAATGACACCAAGAAGCCCATTATCTTCTCCATGGCGAGGCTGGATAGGGTGAAGAACTTAACAGGTCTGGTTGAATTCTATGGCCGGAATGAGCGGTTGAAGGAGCTAGCAAACCTCGTGGTGGTTTGTGGCGACCATGGAAAAGAGTCCAAGGATCTTGAGGAACAAGCAGAATTCAAGAAGATGTATGACCACATCGAGAAGTACAATTTGCAAGGACACTTCAGATGGATCTCAGCTCAAATGAACCGGGTTCGCAATGGTGAACTCTACCGTTATATTGCCGACACGAAAGGAGTTTTCGTTCAAGTACTTCTCTTCATTCACAAACAAGGCCATTTTTCAATGATGCCTCGGAATTTTGCTAACGTGTTGTTTGTTTGCTTTGCTATCATTTAGCCTGCCTTCTATGAAGCCTTTGGGCTCACTGTGGTCGAATCAATGACATGCGGGCTGCCAACGTTCGCAACCGTGCACGGAGGACCTGGAGAAATTATAGTTGATGGAGTGTCTGGCTTCCACATTGATCCTTACCAGGGTGACAAAGCTGCTGAAATCATCGTAAACTTCTTTGACAAGTGCAAGGAAGACCCAACTTATTGGGACAAAATCTCCCATGGGGGGCTTCAAAGAATTGAAGAAAAGTAAGCCACTCTCTTGTCATCAATCAACACCCCGAAACTAAGGTTCCTAGCAGTGACCTAACTCGACCCAAACAGGTACACCTGGAAACTCTACTCCGAGAGGTTGATGACACTCACTGGAGTATATGGATTCTGGAAGTATGTCTCCAATCTGGAACGACGTGAGACTCGTCGTTACCTAGAGATGTTCTACGCCCTCAAGTATCGTCAATTGGTAAGGCCAAACACCACACCTGCACTATTCTATCCTGACGCATATTTGCATTGATCTCTGTTGCAATAATATCGAAAATAGACGACTGATACAGTAGAAACAAACAAATTTACTTGAAAAATTCTAATCATGGACAGCAGTGAAGAATTCATTATTCTAAAATCAGTACAGGAGAAGAGTTGCAACTCACTACAAATAATTGAGAATCTAATCTGAGTTTTTCAGATTAGATTTAACTGAATTTGAGTCGTAAACTCTCAGCACTGCTCTATTTTTACTCATATTTGTGTTGATCTCTGTAGCAATAGTATCGAAAATAGACAACCAATTCAGTAAGAAACAAACAAGTTTACTTGAAAAATTGGAATCATAACTGCGAAGCGAAACTGAGTTTTTCAGATTAGATTTAACTGAATTCGGGTCATAAACTCTCATAATCTCCATTGACTACTATTTTCAGGCCGAGTCGGTTCCTCTAGCAATCGAGGGAGAAGCAGCTGTCAATGGTGCCAAGTAGGCAGATTTATGAGTAAAGGAAGCTTGTTTACCGATTGAAAATGACCTGTTTGTTTCCAAATCTGAGAATTCAGGAAAGGCTTTTGCCCCAACTTCTTTTCCAATTTGTTGTGAGAGCTGTTGCTTATTGACAAGTTCTTATGTTTGATGTTAGTAGTGTTGTGTAGATGTATCATTCTGCAATAAGATCAGGGCTTCCTTTCCATTGAAGCACTTGTGTGCTGTTTTTGTTTCAAGTAACAAGCACATTGAATCCAATAACCAAGTAAACACACAAATTGTGTTTTGTTTTTTAGCAAAAATAAAACAGGCAGGTTTTTTTTCATTGGAATAGTCAAAAAGTGCTCTATTTCTATGTCTTATCAAAATAATGTTTCATCTCGTTTTATTTTATTTTTTCCAGTGTTCTGAAAATCGGACCGGACCGGCCGATCGGACTAGTTGAATTGGGAATCGGTCAGATTTTCGATCTGAGTTGACTCTAAAAATCGGCTACTCAAGAACCGGTTGTGAACCGGTGAACCGGGCAAATCGGAAAAATTGGTCAAATCGGTTTGGTTTATTTTATTTTTCATTTTTTGATTTTTTTTCCTTTTGTAGTTTTGTTTTCTTATTGAAAAATAAAAATTAAAAAATAAAATATCAAAAACCTAGTTTGCTTTCATCCAAAGTCCCAAACGAACAAATTTATTGTTTGCATGCAAGAGAGCTACCACCGCTAGCCTCTCACCGCGTTGCCCCGCCTCCACCAGCCTTGCTGCGTCGCCTCGCCTCCACCAGCCTCGTCGTGTCGCCCTGACTCCGTTAGCCTCGTCTCGCTGCCAGCCGCATTGCGTCGTCGTGCTGGCATACGAAGGCAGCAATATATGACATATTTAGAAAAATAATTTTGCATGTGCTTTGCTAATGTTCTTTGTTTAAGTGTTTATTGGTGAACAAATGTCATCGTGATATAATTTTAATTTCTAATAAGATTCTTCAATTCGTATCCAGATTTCTTGAACTCAATGGTTTTAAACTTGAATTTTTCTTTGAAACTAACTATTTTTCAAGAATACCGTGCTGAGTTGCTAGCAAAAACTTATCACATGCTCGACCTAGTTGATCCAATCTTGAAGAAAGTAGTTGGATAAGTCGTTAGTTTTATATATTTATATAAATACATGCTTTATTATATACCGGTTATATCCCGGTTGGACCCCCGGTTAAATCGGTTGAACCTCTAAACTTCTGAACCCTTGTCTTGACCGGTTCAATGTCCGGTCCGATTTTCGGAACCTTGATTTTTTCCCAAAAATATTCTTATTTTCGGTATAGTGCAATGATTATGAATCATAATTGCAATAACACAGGGAAACAAAACACTTAAACATACTTATAACAACTATCAAGCATAACTACTATACAATTATAATAGTTATAAATCATAATTGCTATTAAATAGTTGATTAGAGATATATTGTTGTAATATAATATTAATCAGAGATGAAATATTTATATTGTGCAGTTACAGTTCATTACTACTATAATATAATATTGATATACTGCTACTCACAGAGCTTGACACAAATGATAAATGTATGATAATTTATATGTAGTGGGCAGGGTTTGAGTACCAAGAAATGCATTATCTGTGTTCGTCTCATCATGCACTTAACACTTAGCAATTATGATTCATAACGGCTAAAAAAATATAGTATTTTAGAAAATAAAAATGAGGTGAGGTGGGATGAGATGCTATTTTGATGATGAATAAAAAAGGGACACCTTTAACTATTAAATAGAAAAGAATGTCATTTTAATTTTTGCTCAAATAAACATTTATGAAGAATTATTTTATATTCAATGTGATACAGTGACCTTATTGTGATGGAAGATCAAAACAATTATAGATACTTTTGCTTTTTGTTTAATGGTTTTCATTTGTTCGTATCAATTAAAACATTTATTAAGTAATTGTTAGACATTTAAATTAAGAAACTACTTTTGTGAGAAAATATTAAATCATTTTTTGTTGGACTATTTTTAAAAAATTACTATTAAATGAGAATTATTATAGATGAACTATTGTTAGAAATTGATAATAATAATAATAATAAAATTATTAAATTCAATAATTACTTCATAGAAATTATTTAAAAAATATAGGACATTTTGCCAAAAGAAAAGGTTTGTAATTGAGAATTATTAAAAATGCACTCATATAATTTTTTTTTAATCAAAATACTATAACGATGACAGGGAATAGTTTGTTTTATTAAAATAAACTCAAAACAACAATATTCATTTACCATTAAAATAATTTTTAAAATCAATATAAGTCTAAAATTTCTATTTAATTAATAATTTCTTAATGATCAAATAAATTTTATTTTGATAAAAAAATATGATTACAATCTATTTAATGTTCGATTAAAAAAATCATTTATCTTCGTTAATAAATTTAATATTCTATTGATAACACATTCAAATTCATTCGAAAGTAAAAATATACCCCTAAGCATAGTTGAGTTGTTATCAAATGGTACACTTGTATCGATGGATTAGAATTTGAGCCATACCTACAACAAATAACTCTTCCACTTAAGGGTCGTTGAATATTTAATTTATCTCTCTTCATCTCACCGTGAGATCAACAATAAGAGACACTTACCTTCTTTATCACTGAGCGGTCATTTAAGGGCCTTAGCTCGTGATCCGGATGTGAACATTATCACATTTTACATTGATAGTAAACAAATATATATAATAAGTATTTTTTTTTAATAATTTAGGTATTCAATTTTCAAATCAATTAATCTTGAAGGTGATCTATTCAACCCGATAATCAACCTGTAGATGTCTAATTAAGAGGGTGTTTGACTAAACGTATTAAAAATAATTTATAAACTCATAATTTATAACCTTTTTTAGGAGCTTATATTGAAGTGTTTGAATGATAGAGTACGCTAGAAAAAAAAAATTAACATAAAGAGTATTGTTATGTTTGTAAAAATTTATGAAGAGAGTAATATAAGGATTAATGAAAATCTATAAAAAAAAATTTTAGAGAAGAATATTTTTAAAATAAGATTTTTTTTTTAAATAGAGCCTCCTGTCTCCTTTATGAACTATCTAATAGCTCATTTGAATAACTTATAAATTATTTATAAAAATTTTTACAAAACATTTTTTAAAGAACTTATAAACTCCAAAACACCTTGTAAGTTAAGCCAAACATCCACTAACTATATCGAAATAAGCACATCATCTAAATCGAAATAAGCACATCATCTAAATGAACCATGTGGGCCTGAGCTATGCCCGATCGGCTCTTTTTGCTAGCTCTAGATCTTGTATCGAACACCAATGGCTGAGTCAGTCTGAGAGATCTACTTGGCTAATCCTAGACAATCTACCCGAGCTGATCCCGAACTGTGGAGCACGAGCACGAGCACCGACACCGTCACCCAGGCAACCTTCCTCTCTCTCACTTTTTTTCCTTTCTCACATCGTAAATCCAAGCTTTTCTCCTTCTCGCCGCCGTTGGACCCCCGGGCTACAGCCCGGGTAGGCATTAACATGGCTCCGCCCATGTCGAATACCCTATAGCTTCATGGGAAGCTTGTAAGACTTCGAATATGTAAATACTCACTTGAAAACTTGAATCTCACTAATTGTTTCATCAGACTCAAAATCTGAAAAACTAGTGATCCTGTGATTCTAAATCTCAAAATTGATTCTGAAAAAAAAAGATACAACAAAATGACACAATTGTATGATCAAGAAAAACTTACGATATCCTCAGCTGTCATTTATATCAGCATGCCGCGAAAGCAGCTTTCCTTCAGGCATGACCTTGTTATTTCCGCGAGCTTTGAGCACACATCGAGACACAGCTCCGTGGCCTGTTGATAAAGAAAGATGATACATACTGTGGTCATTGGCTGCATAGCTGAGGAGAGAATTTTCTCTGTGAAACAAAATACCTCGTTGATTTTGGGAGTTGTCCATTCTCCTGTGATGGTAAGCTGAGCGACCTCGTTGCGATCGGGCAGGCACGTAATCATAAGGCTATCATCTTGGCAGGCTTCCTCTTCCGATGTGGGATCGATAACCAGGTTCTTCCCAAAGCAAGTTGAAATACAAATTGCGAAGAGCAGGTTGAAATACATATGTACAATGCATTGCAGAGGCGTTACAACAACAACGAGTAGAGCAGACTAGAAAATTTAATGTGTTTCATGGCCATATTTCGTGCTACCCTCTAATAAGGCGGTTCGGATCCTCTGGACCCTAATCCCTGGACCACATCTGCAATATAAAAAGCTCAATCACGTGCGTGGCAGGTGCAGTCAACGAAGCCAAAACACTTCTCTAGCGATTTTTTCCCCGAAGCCCTACCGCAGCCATCGCCGCCCTAACCACCCCCTCCCCCGACGCAAGCAGGCCGTCGCCGCCTCCATCGCCCGACGTCTCCATCGAGCTGCGATTACAGTGCAATGCTTGTTCGAAACTCTTGCGAGAGTTGATGCTTGAGTGCTATTTCGGTAATTAAACAGGAATCCGAAGCAAGTGCTGCACGAGGTGCCGACGACGCTGCTGCATAGCATCGAAGGAATGGCTGGATTGGACTGGGAGAAGCTTCTTCGCCTACAGTGCCAAGACGGCTCCTTTCTATTCTCGCCGTCCTCCACCGCCTACGCGCTGATGCAGACGGGCGACGACAACTGCCTCAAATATCTCGAGCGAATCGTCCGTAAATTCGATGGAGGAGGTAATCGGCGCGTCGATCCATTAAATGAATCCATTAATTCATCAATTCTGCCAGAAACAAGCCAAGAGCTTCTCCTATGCCTTCTTGCGAGAGAAACAAACTGCCCACCAGCTGCTCGACAAATGGATCATTACTAAGGATTTGCCTGGGAGGTAATTGGCTAACTAAAACAGATAAATTTCACCGTCTACTCGTGTCGAATTAGTACTATATCATCGTTTGATTGACGGAACAGGTGGAGTATGCTCTGGATTTCCCCTGGTACGCGAGCATGCCTCGGGGACGCTGGAATATGGAATGAAATTTACATACACCATCAAACTATATGAGTTGTGTTTTTCCTAAATGTTTGTCACTAGTTTCACTAAAGAATACCTGACCATGTAAACAAGCCATTATAGTTTTGTGTAGCTAGCTTTTATTAGTGCCACTCATTTTGATCCCCAGAATACCTGAATTAATGGATTCCAACAGAAATAAATCCCCAGAATTAATGCCACTCATTTTGATCCTACAAAAATGAGGCTTCAGATCACATACAATCTCCATGCTTAGTTACAATAGACTGAACTCATTCAGTCAACATCGAAATCTCCGAGTGTTTGTGGGTGGTGCTTTCTTTTCTGCAACATCTCACTGAATGCAAATGCCGCACGAATTCTCGCTTAGCCACGCTGATCTCTTTTGCAGTTTCCCGGAAGGAGGTAGCTGAATTTCTAGGCATTTCGAATTAGATAACCGGGAAGATCGATGGCAGAGTATGAACTAGGAATTGGGCCCAATTTGGCAATCATCTTCTGGAACATATACTCCTCAGGAAGCATGTCAAAAAGATCTGCTCCGTGGCATATGACATCTTGAATTCTTACAGGATTCAAGTAATAGGCGAATCTAATGCGATCGGCATGGCTGCATGCCTTCATTTTTAAGGTGAAGGCGTTAAGATGAACTCTTTCAGTTAATCATTCAGTTAAGTAAACAACTGATAATTCAGATCTAAAAACCGAACTGAAACTAGAAAACAAGTTTATTAAGTAGATAGCTTAAAGTAAGGAACTGTGATCAGTAGATAAGCTTACCTGTAGAGTCTTGCCAATCCAAATATCACTTCCCCTTCCATACTGCTCCAAGTAGAGCCTTGCGAGGCATGCTCGCGTACCAGGGGAAATCCAGAGCATACTCCACCTGTTCCGTCAATCAAACGATGATATAGTACTAATTCGACACGAGTAGACGGTGAAATTTATCTGTTTTAGTTAGCCAATTACCTCCCAGGCAAATCCTTAGTAATGATCCATTTGTCGAGCAGCTGGTGGGCAGTTTGTTTCTCTCGCAAGAAGGCATAGGAGAAGCTCTTGGCTTGTTTCTGGCAGAATTGATGAATTAATGGATTCATTTAATGGATCGACGCGCCGATTACCCCCTCCATCGAATTTACGGACGATTCGCTCGAGATATTTGAGGCAGTTGTCGTCGCCCGTCTGCATCAGCGCGTAGGCGGTGGAGGACGGCGAGAATAGAAAGGAGCCGTCTTGGCACTGTAGGCGAAGAAGCTTCTCCCAGTCCAATCCAGCCATTCCTTCGATGCTATGCAGCAGCGTCGTCGGCACCTCGTGCAGCACTTGCTTCGGATTCCTGTTTAATTACCGAAATAGCACTCAAGCATCAACTCTCGCAAGAGATTCGAACAAGCATTGCACTGTAATCGCAGCTCGATGGAGACGTCGGGCGATGGAGGCGGCGACGGCCTGCTTGCGTCGGGGGAGGGGGTGGTTAGGGCGGCGATGGCTGCGGTAGGGCTTCGGGGAAAAAATCGCTAGAGAAGTGTTTTGGCTTCGTTGACTGCACCTGCCACGCACGTGATTGAGCTTTTTATATTGCAGATGTGGTCCAGGGAAGGGACCAGGGATTAGGGTCCAGAGGATCCGAACCGCTAATAAGGATGTATCTCTAGTTTGAATTGGTTTTAATGCAAAAATGAAGCAAACAGAGTTAAAAATTTCAAAACAGGAAGATTATAAGTGACTGATTACGACATGTTTAGTCCCTAAGGCCATATTTAGGTAGGCACAAGACTTGTTGAAATGTGGACTCTGGACTCTGAATTTTAACAGAGCTAACTATAACTGCATGCTTAAAAGAATTGGACATACCACAGAAAAGTTGAAACAAGATCATGCATCATAATTCCAGCATCTGCGAGTGCAAGACTTACACAAGTTATGATCACTGGTAGATCACCTGCAAAAAAAACTTGGAAGAAGATAAATAATGCAGTAAGGCTAAGTTTGATTAGGGGTAATATAATCAAATTTGTAATGTAATCAAATTTATAATGTAATGTAATTAATATTACATTACTATGTTTGGCTAACAAGTTATAAACCATGTATGTAATCTTTAATTACAAGGACAATTACATTCTTTTATTTGACATTCATTATTTTTTATAAAGAAAGTAATTCATATTCTTATAAAATGACAAAAGTATCCTTCTAATTATATTTAAGTAATTAAATAAGAACTTGCTGCATAAATCTAAAAAATCTAAAAATATATTTTACGAAGAAAATAGATTTCACACTGGAACTCCATCAGCGTGTGCGGCGGTGATCTTGGATCCATCGGTTTTCAACATCCGCGACATCACCGCGCGGAGTGCTTCGGCCGACCGCTCAGCGACGACTCAACGTCGCTCTCCCTGGACGACAACACCTCAATCCCCCTACCCAAAGAATATGAGGATCTAGTAAACGACACACTACTAGAGATTCTCTTAAATGCAAGGTTGTAAAAATCGCTAGGCGGTAGTCAGGCGGAGGACTACCGCCTAGCGCCTAGTCGGCGCCTAATCGGCGCCTAGGCGGTGCTAGGCGGTGCTAGGCGACGTTAGGCGGCACCACGGCGGGGTGTCGCCTAGCGCCTAAGCGGCGCCTAGGCTGGCCTAGGCGCCGACTTTTACAACAATGCTTAAAGGAAGAACACGTCAAAAGGAAGCGGATGACAAAAATTGAAGATGAAACCATTGATAACGTGCTCGAAAAGCTACGTGAGCTGGAGTTAATTATGCAAATAAAGGAGTACGATTTCAATAACAGAAGATATCGCACTGGCGGATTTGAAAGTTATTATCACAAGAATCTAGAGGAAATCAGCGAAAACAGAAGGGGCTTGTCCAACGAGGTGCAACGTGCCCAACAAATTGGACGGGAGATAAGGAAAACGCCTCCGTGAAGCAACTGATGGGCCCCTCTTCCCAATCTCCCCGCCAACCACCCACCCCTTCACCATAGTTGTCACAAGCGCAAAGCGCAAAAAAGCGCTCAAGGGTCTTGGGGCATAAGGCGCAAAGCGCAAAGCGAAGCGTGGGCTTTACGGAAAAAAGCGTAATAAACAAAATGACTATTATATCTATCAAAAATCTTTGAAAATGTCTTTGAAAATTCAAATGACAATAACAACTTGATAAAACTATAGATTATTCAAAAAACTAAAAGTAAATCAAAAGTCTGAATCAATGCTTAGATGAAAATGAAATATCAAATATCAAAATCATCATCTTCTTCATCTTCATTATCCAAATCTATGTCATCAGCTCTATCGCTTGATTTGTATCCATCGGTATCTTCTTCTTCAATTTCATCATCAAGGTTAATCTCTTCTTCATCGATAAGACTAGTTTGAGCCGAAATTTGTTTTCTTTTTGCTGAAGCAGATGATGATGCTCCTTTTGAAGAAGATGCATTCCGAGATCGAAAACCATATGCACTTTCACCAACCCCAGATGCTCGTGCTACATCACTCCAACGCAAATCTTCACCTTCAAAAACAATCATTTTCATTGTCTTTATCACTGTCATCTAATTTTCCCAACAACCATTCATTACTTTCATCTATCTCTGACAAAGAAATAGGATCAATCTTATCTCGCATGTCATATCTACGCCTCAAAGCTCTATTGTACTTGATATATACCAAATCATTCCATCGTTGTTGAGATAACCTATTTCTCTTCTTGGAATGTATCTACAAAAAAAAAAAGAAATCAAAGGTTAACTCCATAATATAATTGTTAATAAGTATTAAAAAAACTCTAACTTACATGTTCAAAAACACTCCAATTACGTTCACAACCAGAAGCAGAGCATGTGAGGTTTAAAATCTTCATTGCAAATGTTTTTAATTCAGGCGTTGATGCACCATAAGAAGACCACCAATCAGCTTGAAACACAAAAAACATATAAATTATAAGATTAACTTTATTGTAATGATATCATCCAATATTGAAATATCACAAGTCACAACAAATTATTTGCAAATTTACCTGATGATTTTAAAGTTCTTTGTCTGATTGCCATTGGCAAACCAAAAAGTCCTGCTTTCTTGTACTTTTTCAATTGATTCGTGATCTGATCTTGTAAATCCTCACCTCTCACCAATCTAGATATGCACTTGTACAAACCCTCCATCACTTCTGTATCATTTTGTATGTCAGGATTTGAGTAAAAACACTCTAGATTCAAGAAATATCCAGCTGCGTGCAAAGGTCGATGGAGTTGAATGTTCCATCTTTGGTCAATGAATTCAAAAACACTTCGATATTTCTCTTCATTATTGTTAAATGACGCAGCAATAGCTTCTTTAGCTCTGTCCATTGACTCATAAATATAACCCATAGGAGATCTTTTTTCACCATCTACCAGTCGCAATACTTTCACCAAAGGGCCACCAACTTTTAATGCAAAAAACATATTTTTCCAAAA
Source organism: Boesenbergia rotunda (assembly GCA_024364735.1). NCBI lineage: Eukaryota > Viridiplantae > Streptophyta > Magnoliopsida > Zingiberales > Zingiberaceae > Boesenbergia > Boesenbergia rotunda. The sequence goes on from JAGFNQ010002213.1 coordinate 187,078, forward strand.
CGAAGGCATCAATATCACTTCTGCTACACGTTTTCCTGCAGCCTCCTTCGAGAATCGACTATTTGCCCACTTTTCAGATGTAAACATCTTTCTCAAATTTGTTTGTTGTACATGAAACCACTTTAAAGTCAAAAAAGCAGTTGCAAAACGTGTCTTTGCGGTTCTTACCATGTCTCTCTGCCCAGTAAACTCTCTCATCATGCTCAATACTTATGGTCTGTTATAAATATAGTCATTCACCATCAACGCCCGTTCATGCAGTTTTCTAAGATGAGGAATTTTGAATATATCCTCAAGCAACAAATCTAAACAATGAGTTGCACAAGGAGTTCAGTACAAGTGTGGAAATCGATTTTCCAAAAGACGACCTGAAAAAAATAAAATTAGTCAAAAAAATAAAAATATGATACAAACATCCAATTATTAATTGAAACTTGAAAATAATATATATTTAAAATATTACCAGCACTGACATTGCAACTTGCATTATCTGTTACGATCTGAACCACATTTTTTTCTCCAATGCGATATACAAATTTAGAAAGTAACTCAAACATCTTGTCAGCTGTGTGAGAATAGCCTGAAGCATCAACTGATTCAACAAAAACACTTCCTTTGGGACCGTTTACCAAAAAATTTATAAGAGTCCTACCCTTTTTATCTGTCCATCCATCTGCCATGATTGTGCACCCAAACTTAGCATGATCTTCTTCGAGGGATTTGAGGAGCAAGTTCGTATTTTCCAACTCTTTCTTTAAATACTTAACTCTCACTTCATGATATGATGGAGGTTTCATCCCAGATCCAAATTGTCCAATAGCTTCAATACAAGGCTCAAAAGAATCATATTTAACAGCATTGAAAGGAATTCCAGCATCATACATCCATCTTGCAAATTTCTCAACCGCAATATCTCTCAACTTCTTTTTATTTTCATCAAATTGTCCTTTATTTTTTGCACGTCTTTGTTTGACAATTTCATCAACATCTTTCATAAAATAAAGATTAATAGGTCCAGTTTGTTTGCACTTTTTACCTTGGACCGTAGGATGGATGCTTGAATCAGATATTGGTCTTTTTCCTTTCACTTTACTTTGATGGTCATCTTCATGTTCTTCCAAATCTTCCAAATCATCAATATCATCAGAATGCGGAATATCATCCATTTGATTTTTCAAAGTACTCTTTTTTTGCATGAACTCTCTAATTTCTTTTTTAACATGCTCGGGACATTTCGGACAAGCTTTCACATTTCTATTGCCTCCAACTAAATGAAGCTGGTGTCGATAAATTCCGCCATTTGTTATTTTACCACAAAAAATACAAGTGACAATATTTGGATATTTAGGATCTGAACATGTTGCATAACTTCAAACAATGTCTTTTCGAGTAGATGGAATTACTGTATTTGACATGGTTTAGAATCAACTCAATCAACGCCGCTGAAAATTGAAATAATAACAATAAATCAATAATAATCAATGAATAACAAATATATATATAAAAATGGGAAAAAATTATTATTAAAATATAAATCTGATTTATATGAATTAATGAAATTTATTATAATTTTTTAAAATATGATTTAAATATTATTCATATAAATATGATTTAAATATTAAATATTATAATTCATATAAATCTGATATTCTGATTTAATCATTTAAATATGATTTTTTAAAATTTATATGTTTAAATATAATTTTTTATATATTTAAATTTTAAATTTTAAATCTGATTTAATAAATATAATTTTTTTATTATAATTTATAAATTTTAAATTTATCTGATTTCTGAATTTTTAAAAATATTTTATATGATTTCTGATTTTAAATAATATTTATAAGATTTTTTTAAGGAATTGTTTGAATTTTTTGAGAAATTGTTTTTTTTTAATTAATGGAAAAAAAAACCGACGGCGCCGGAAGCGTCGCGGGACGCCTCCGGCGGCGCCGGAAGTAGCGTCTCGCGCCTCCGGTGGCGCCGGACGTCTCCGGAGGCGCCGGAAGCGTCGTCGGACGCTTCCGGCGGCGCCGGAGACGTCCGATATTGCTTCCGGCGTCGCTGGAGAGCTGCCGCGACACTTCCGGCGCCGCTGGACACTGCAAATAGTGTCCAGCGGCGCCGGAAGAGTCGTCGGACGTCTCCGGCGGCGCTGGAAGCGTCGCCGGACGCTTCCATAGGCACCTGTTCATTGCGATGTTGCTTCCGGCGGCGCGACAGGGGTCCCGCGACGCTTCCGGCGCAGCTCGACATTGCAAATAGTGTCCAGCGGCGCCGGAAGGTTCGGTGGGCATCTTAGACCGTGCCAACTATTGAAATTTGAACTTCGAAATGAATACCTGGACGTCGGCGAAGCAGACGAAGAAGCTTGGACGGCGCACGAGAAGCAGACGAAGATGCTTGGACGGCGGCGAGAAGCAGACGAAGACAGGGCAAACGTAGACGATGGCGAGAGAAAGATGAACAGGCGCAGGAGAATTAGGGCTTTAATCAAAAACAAAAGCAAATTTGGAAAAAAAAAATTCCAAAAACCGGGTCGCGCGTCGCGCAGGAACGCATCGCACGACGCGCGAAGCGCAGCGAGGCGCTCGCGTTGTCGAAGCCGCTCGCTTCCCCGTTCGCAGAAGGGAGGTGGGCTCGCGTCGCGTCGCCTCGCACTTAAGCGCGCGAGGCGCTCGCTTTTGACAAGTATGCCCTTCACCGAAGACGAAGAGGACATGGAAGGAGACGAAGGAAACCCACGGCGGCTGCCCTTGGCCGCCACGGAGTGTGAGTGCATATGCCTCGCAAGGGCGTGGTCGTTCGTCGAATGAAGAAAAAGTTTCGCCACTAGGTTAGGGTATATTTGGCATTAGGTTTTAAGTTAAATATTGGATTTGGAATGGAATTGGATTACATGAGTTTGGCCTCGTAATTATGATTACAAATTTTTATTATGTTTTGTAATCTTAATTACATTACATTATAATTTTAAAATTATACCAAACACAGTAATCAAGTTTGTAATGTAATCTTGATTACATTACAAGCTTGATTACACCTCACCAAACGCAGCCTAAACTGCCAACAACAACAACAACTAATAACAATCAAGCCTTATACCACTAGGTGGAGTCGGCTAATACGGTAACTGCAACATATTGAAAATGAATTCAAATGAATAAGATGACAGCAATAAGAAAATAAGATTGAAGTTGGATAGTGTACTTAGTCTACTTGCCGTTAAACTATATGGACTTCCTCAAGATGCTGGCAAAAGGCGATTCGCTCGCCCCCAACGCCCCCGCCAACCCGTCCCAGGGCCAACACGGAGGAGGCAATTCACGGGGGCTACTAGCCCGGATGCTGTGGCTAGTGCGTGGGGAGGGTGAGCACATTGACTTCCTCAAGATGGATCATGTGGATGAAGGTTGTGATTTCTTTTGGTTACATTAAAAAAAAATGATTAATGAGATTTTTCCAACCTCGGGCGACCGGCCCGACCCCACGGAAGTTTCCCACCGACCGCTAGGGTAAATCGGGAAGTGCTTACAACGGACGGTCCAGAAGCCTAGCATTCCAGGGTTCGCGCCCCATTTGGAGAAAAAATTCCTGCAAAATACGCCGTAGCTGGGGATCGAATGTGGATGCCTGGATGACAACTAGTCGTCCTTCCGCTACACCATAGCCCCGGGGCTCTTTTGGTCACATTAGTTCTATGAATAGGAAGATCAAATGGATCCTTGAAAGCATGTCATTCAATCTTGTATCAGAGGAAGATCCTATGGTGCTCCACCATGTAGATGATTCCCTAAAATTTACTAAAGAAGACAAGACAGAACTTACCAACCTTACTGTTTCTCTATTTTGAGTGGATCAACAATTAATTTTTTAAAATCCATCATCAGGTATATTTTGAAAATATCCCTCACCGAGGTTTAGATTTAGATAAGCATTTTGGATGCAATTACCAATAACTACCATTCCTTATCTGGGCTCAAACTTGGGAATCAGGAAACTGAATAAGGAACATTGGGATCTGCTGATTAACAAGCTGCAGTGAAATTTAAATTGGCCACGGAAGATAAATTCAGTTGATTGGACAGTTGATACCAATTAATAGTGTGCTTAACCATGTTGTGCCCGCTCAAGCAAGTATTTGATTGCTTCCTAACAAAATTCAAAGAAATCTCTTTGGAATTGGATGGAGCTATGTTGTTGACCAAAAGAAGCTAGTGCAGTTGACATATATTTCATAACATTGACCTACTATAGTCATGCTAACGGTGACTTGTATGTTAATTTCCATGACGATATTGCGTGGATCACTAATATAAAATGCCTGTATGTTAGGATTCTGCATTGGGTTAGTTAAAGCCAAATGTAATTGATAATTCTTGTGGAAGGAAATCTTTCAGGTTGGAGATTTCTTCCTCTTCACTGTTTGTTTTGATGTTGTGCACATCCAAAACTTTTCTGCTGGATCTCACTGATGTCCTGGTGCCACTATAGAATTTGCTAATCTAGACAAAATAAAAGGAGATAGGAGGATTGGTGCCGCTATCATACATTAACTCGCTGATGATCTTTTGTACTGGACTTCCTCCTTTTTTGGTGTATCTCAATTCAAGATGCATGGCTTTTCTTGCTCGTCGTGTTGAGTCGGTTAGATTTAGCAAGAATTTCTTGGATATTTCCAAATAACATTTACCTTTTATTGGGCTTAGAGAATGTAGAAGGGGTATTAGGTGTGGAAGTGTTCTGAATTAGATACTTACTATGTGTTATGTATCTTAACTTTAATATATCCCAGCATGGTGTACATGTCAATTCTACTTATTTTACTCCCAAAATCGATTACCCTATTCGAAGTGAACTATTATAATTTTATGCATGAAATGTGTGTGCAGGCTTGAACAAGAAAGAAAATGAACTTATTGGGATAATGCTTTAGCCCATCTCAGAATTGCAAAATGATTGCTTCTTTTAGAAAATTTATAACAAAAGAAAAAAAAATATTATTAACAAGAAACATCCACATAAACAAGAAAAGATATGGAGTAGAGCTACTAACCACCTCCAGATTCCAGAACCAATGCAAAAACATCAACTGTAGTCTTTGGGAATGTTTCAAAAATGATAGCCCCTTCCAGGGCTTTATGAAGCATTGAAGAGTAGTCTTTGTTATCTGTTCCCTAGAAGATGATAGTTATAAGATGATATATAGAATCAAAGGAACAGGTCATTACATCTCTTGGCGAAGAATTTATGGAACATAATGGTAAAATACCTGTCCACGAATTGGAGTCCAAAAGGTTGTGCAAAGGACATTGCAGTTTAACCTTCCAGTATTGCTGTACAGCATGGCTTTCTTGCTCTCCCTGGGACCAAACCTAACAAAATAACCATCAAAAGTAAGAGCCGATGTTCATCCAAAGGAACTTGCAGTATTTAAGTGGAAGACGCATAGCAAATAAATTTCCAATAGGTGGTCCTCATGTCCCATCATACACACACAACTGGTCAAATAGTAACAGAAGTCAAAAGAAAAGGTTGCATTTCTTCACCCATAAACAAATAGATATTGAAGTAAAGTGACGGTGTTATGAAATTTATTCTGTTAACCATATCTTAAGAAACTGAACCTTCCTTATTTCTTTTTTTTTTGCACAAGGCAAGTGTGAGTGTATTAGTAGAGCCCTTGCTGCCATGTGCTCAACAATATGTCTTGTGCCAAAATAAACTTGAAGTTAGGATACCAATATTTCCTCTCCACTGCAACCACCTCGAAAATAAAAAATCCTTTCTTTGAGACCCAAAATATACACCGATCTTTAGTAAATCTTCTAATCTTCTGACTTCTCTTATTTTTTACTCTTTAAACTGTATAGAAACAGAATCTATTGGTGTCCTAAAGTAGAGATACTAAAGTCAAAACAATTGTTGCATAGTTACTCTTTCGCATGACAAGCTCAAAAGTAAATCAATGGTGGTAATCTATAAGATTACACCTTGTTTTCTATTTGAAGTTCAACCCTGAAGTGGAAACAAATATGACGACAGGGATCTACTAGAATAGTAAGGTGCTAGCCTGCTATGATCTTCCCTATAGTTCTCTAAAAAGATTATAAGAGACCAAGTTCCTTATTTGGGTATGCTGAGCACAAGTTTCCTCATTCCATAAGTGTGTGTCCTCATTGCCACTACCCACAAGATAATGAAACCTCTAGAAATTACGTGCAAACCGGTTGCTCCCTCCATCCCTCTTTTCCCCATGTGTTACATAGCTTGCAGAAAGACAGACTCTGTAAATTTACTTTGGATGGAGATGAGAGAGGAAATAAATGAAATAAAATGGCTGATTTCTCTTGTTTACCTAGGAGAAAATAGAGAAGAAGAAGAAGAAGGAACTTAGTTACTACTAGTTCCTATATTTTTTTTCTTCCCAAGGCAGAAATGGGCATACACAAAATTTACACATCTCACAAATACAAATAAATAAATGAGAATATTTCAATCCCCTCAATTCTGTCATAAGAAAACAAGATCAAGGAAATAGAACGGAAGTAAGATGATGCAAATCAATTTTGTTTTCTCTTCACTTAAACTATTCTCCATTTCCCATCTACTTCTTCCCCTTTTAATACAAGGCATTAGAGCTCTACAATTTCGTAGACAATCTAAGATCCGGAAAAACTCACAAAAGCTGTTACATAGCATTAAGAGTGATGGAATTTACTTACACAGAGACAATGACCTTGGTCGTTCCAAACTCAGCATAGCAGATCCTGAGGCAGCATTTGCAGCACCGGTTCTCAGAACTGTAATGCAGAAACAATGTCAGTCTACCAGTAATCTCTGCACTCAAACAAGAAGATTGTTCATCTACTCGAAAATACTAGAATAAGAGGCATTTCTACTTGATAGTCAAAACATCAAACACCCCACGCGCGACATAGAGCAAGCTGGTAGTGATGGAGAAAGGAGAAGTTAAAAGAGGGTACGAACACGCTGGCCTGCACTGGTGAAAGGTTCGGCCATCGGAACGAGCCCAATCGGCTTCCTGGAACAGCCTTCGCTGCTGCCGTCGTTTTTTGTTGTCCGAGCTCTGAGACGGAGAATAAGTCGACGCTGCCATGACAGTCGTCTCGTGCTCTCTCTCTCTCTCTCTCTTTCTCTCTCTCCCCCCCCCCCCCCCCCCCCCCCACGCGCTCCCTCCGATCTCTACATTGGGGCTGTTCGCCTCCGCCTGATGCAGAGGGGAGTGTTCCAAAGCGGCGGTGCGGCTGCAGGCGAAACTGACGCGGTCGAAGGGAACGGCCCCGTCTGATTCGAGTTGAAGCTGAAAAGGGAAACTACCTTTTGGCCGCCGCCGCCGGAGAAACTCCTCGTCGGCTTCGAAGTGCCGAACTGCTAGGATTTCGTCAAGTGAGGACGGAGGCGGTGGCTCGCGGCAATCTGTCCACTGAATCAGGCCGATTTCCGAATCACCGGTTCACCGACCAAAGGTATTATTATTATAGTATAATATATTGTTAGAAAATAATACAATTAGTATGTATTATACTAGAGAATATTATTATACAAATAAATCCGGTATTTCACTAAATCGGTTTCGATATTATCTAAATCATATACCTAAATTAGGTATCATATTTCTGTATTCATCCTCTTTCCCTATATATACATCTGTCAATTTTATCCGAATATAGCTTATCTTATCGCGAAGTGAGGTGGACGTCCCAAGAATGAGATGATCCTCAGGGATCACGAACCGCTATGCTGGCCGCGAAGCTCGCTCCTAACTTGTAAGACAAGGACCGTTAGAACCCGCTAGGAAAAGTCCCCGGCAAGATACCCCGACGGTCAAGTCAGTCCTCGAGAGTGGAAAGTAGAGGGCAATGCAACAGTAGTAAAATCACTATTACGCATATCTGCGGGTGTCGGAGTGGAAGGGCTTATATAGCCGAAGAAGCTGACAAGTGCTACCCGCTTGCCACTTTTAATCATGTAGTGAGGACAAGGTAAGGCATGTCCAGAGGTGACAGGGGTAAAGCATTACATACCGGAATAAGGAAAGGGACACTGTCAACTTAAAGGCTGGCGTCGTCGGGCGCCGCTCGTCCTGACACCAACTTATGTGGTTGTAGTACGGGGGGACAGGATATGGCAGGAAGATCAGAACCTCAGCAGGATATTCGTTGTTTGAGTCGGGATAGTACTAGACCTGCGCCGACTCCGTACTGCTTCTGATAGTCTTGTGTAAGGGAGTGGTTGTTCTGTATGCTGGGGCTGACTGAGGGCCTGGAAGGAAGGTGCCGACTGAGAGCACTGACTGATGAGGCCGACTAAAGGCCTAGAAGGAAGGTGCCGACTGAGGGCACAAAATACGGAGGCCGACTGAGGGCCTAGAGTATCAGTGCCGACTGAGGGCATAGGATGAGGAGGCCGACTGAGGGCCTAGACTATCGGTGCCGACTGAGGGGGCACAAGATGAAGAGGCTGACTGAGGGCCTAGGGTGCTGGTGCGATTCAGTGATGCGTCAAGCAAAGCCTCCTCTGGTTCGGGCTTATCCCAGGAGCGTGGGCCGCCACACGTCGGCTGGGAGCCAAACTGTCGAGAGGAGTGTGGGGGTAGGCGCACGATAATCTGGTTGCTCGGTCAGGCCGATTCTGGGGAACGTGGGTCGCCACGCGCCTGATCGGGGACACCTAACCGAGTGATATGTAAGCGTACAGTTGTGTATGTCTTGAAGATGTTCTGAGTTTGAGCTTTCTCCGACCCGGGAGAATTGAGATTCGATGGTACTGCGAGTGAGTCCTCCTGGATTCGGGGTCCTTTTGGGAGTTCCGAACTCTCGACGATGACCCAGGTCTATCCCTTCGTATTCCCGAGAGAGCTAGGCCAGGCCGCTCGTACGGGCCTTACATTCCATGGGCTTTCAAAGTTCACAAATCTATCTTATACTGATCAGGCGTCAGACTGCCGGATTAAGCTACACGCAAACCTTATATTTATATCGTGAATCAAATTTGAGAATAATTAATTATATTGAAAGCAAATCACCATATTTTTTATTTTATTTATTCTAAATTTTATTATTTTTATTTTATCAAAATCTGAGGGCATAGTCATATAAATATAATAAAGAAATTTTCAGAAATACATTAATTTTTACTGATAAACTTACACGAATTGAAATTTCAAAAAAAAATATTTTTTAATCAGTTATAGGTCGGAAGAGATAAAAATATTATCGAGCTTTTTAAAACTACATTAATTTGATTTAAAATATTTTGAAATTTTTTACGTCCATTCGTAGATTATATGTTTATTTCATAAAAATATTTTCATTGATACAAGACTTTTTATATAAAATTTATAAATAAAATTATGAGAATTTAAATATAAAATAGATAATATCATATCATTATAGAGATATTTAAATTCCTTCCATCTTAATAATTGTATCGGAGCTTAGACTGCCTGAAAGTTTAACCACCAACTGTGCAAAAAAATCTACGTCCATTCGTAGATTATATGTTTATAAGAGAAAAATATTTTCATTGATACAAGACCTTTTACATAAAGTTTATAAATAAAACTATAAGCACTTAGACACAAAATAGATAATAAAAAAAATTATACCATTACGGATATATCTAAATTCCTTCCATCCTAATAATTGGTATCAGAGTCTAGATTGCCTGAAGGTTTAACCACCAACTGTGCAAAAAAAAAACTATAGTTTAATTAAGTCATGTGAATAAAATATTGACCTCGAACAAAAGATGTGGGGGATCTCATGTCTGGATCAAAATGACCAGGCACCAGGCAAGAAGTTATAGTGGATAGTTAAGTAGAGAAACAGGAAACTCAAGTTACGGTTAGACAAGGATAGGGGTGAGTATTCGGTTAAAACTGAACGAACCGAACCGAACCGAATAAACTGAAAACCGAAGAAATTGATATTTCCAAAATAACCGAACCGACCGAATTTCATGATAAAAACTGAAAAAATCGAACCGATAAAATATCGATTAATTCGATTTTTAACCGATTTAACCGAAATTTTAAAATTTTATTCGATTTTAATAAAAAAACAAGATTTTATTTCATTTAATTATATTTTTAAATAAAAATAATTAAATTAATATTCTTATTCGGTTTATTCGGTGTAATCGAATTACAAAATTCAAAATCGAAAATCTGAACCGAATTAACCAAAAATCGAACCAAATTTTGAGAAAAAAATCCGAAAACCGAATTAAGCGAACCGAATTTCAAAATTCAGTTTGTTCGGTTCGATTAATTCGATTTTTCTAAAGTTTTGCTCACCCTAAGACAAGGAAGTCATAATAGGTCGGGTGAATCGAGGGGCAAGAAGACCTGGTATGTAAATAATCGGATGTTAAATCGATAGATTTTCCATTCGAGAGGGTATTGTGATCCTTAGTTTGAGGAAGAGATGGTTAGGTTGCAAGATTATAAATAAAATATCATATTAAAAATATATAAGAAAGATTATGAATTTATAGGAGAAAGATATATTTATTATATAAAATTTAAAAATAAAATTATAAGAATTTAGATTTAAAATGGATAATATCATACTATTATAAAAATATTAAAATTCTCAATTTTAGATTGAGAAGAGATATTTATAGAATATCACAAATGAATATTATGAATGAATGATATTTCATTTATTCACACTGTTACGTAAAATGTAGAGATAAATATGATTATAATATAAACCTATTAAATTACTATCGTTATTGTATAAGAAAAAATAATATAAATTTTCATATTGTCTCATTCTCATCTCATATTAATATTAATGGTTGACCAAAAAATATATTTTTTTCTTATTAAACGTCGTAGTCGTTTTTGTTTCGATTAAAAATTATATAATAATAATATTGATTAAAATTAATTATTTAGGATTAAATTAAAATAATTTAAATGAATCTTGAAAATAGAATATTTGATAATAAAAATTAAAGAACCTCCTTTTTTTTAAAAGAAAATGTCAATAAACCCCTTCAAATTTTTTGTTCTTCCAAATTTCATCTAATATTGTTTTTTTTCGAAATAAAATTATTCAGGGTTGAAATTATGGAATAAATGGCGGAGGGTGGGCGTCATGGTCACGTGGGGAAGGGAAAGGTTGGGCAGGAGGAAGAGGCATCGTCGGCCCTCCTCACGCTGACGCTTCTCCTCTCGCCCTCCTCTCCACGGCCTCGATCCAAGCTTCGTGCTCCGGAGATCGTATTCGTGTCGGCCCTGACCGTTCGGGACCATGGAGCTGTCGGCGCCTCATCAATTTAACATATTCCAGGCCTTCTCCGCGTACTCCGGTGAGCGAAAAGAGCCCTATCTGTCGCGTGGATCATTATCTAATTCTTTTCCTGGGATTCAGTTCGAGCATCTGTTTTTGTGTCTGGACGCCACTCTTTTCGGATTTCTGATTATTAAGAAAATTCGCACCGTGAAAACATATCTTGTTTTGCCGTTTCTTTTGGGCTCTGTCCGCAAGATGGCCGACTGAAACGATGTTAATTTGTCCTTGAAAGAAGGATTACATGTATTTTTTTTCTAATAGTAACTACTAGTCTTCTTGTCAAACCTAAGTCGCTTGGTAAATCTGAATATTTTGATCCGCTCTTTTGTGATAGCTATGCATATAGCTGTGTGCTTAATCTTTAGTAGACTTTAAGTTCTCAAGTAGTGAAGCAAGAATTATCTAAAATTCAAAGCTTTTATAGATTTGGTGACGTATTATGATCTGTAATTTCGGATATTGTTCACTCCTAAAGCCTATGTAACTTTCGTGTGCAGATATCATGTCAAAGGTGCACCTTTCAGGAGCAAAGGAAAGGTTGGCTATATTTTCAAGATCACTGGATTCTAGTGGGCCAACAAGGTTTGTGCCATTGGATGTTCAACCTGGTCAAATGTCATACACATATATACATCTAAGCTGCTTTGTTTGCCTTTATATCTGATTACCCATAAATTAGGTAGAGCTTTTCATACCTAGGTATGAACTAATGTTGCTAAAAATGAAAGAAATTCCATATTTCAATCTATCATTAAAAGTCACTTGGCTAGTCAGCTGAAAGCATGGTCCGAATGAACATGTAGCTTTCTCTAAATTATATGTTTGTTGGCAAGCATATTTCGGCTGTTTATATAACTCTTGACATTTAACTTGGCAAACCTCTCCTCAATTGCCCCAAATAGTTTAACACATGATCAAGTATAGTAGATGTATGAGGTTTTGGCCTTCAGTTGTTTGGTTTTTCCACCATGATTATATATGATACCTCACAAGCTAACTCTACGTTGCATCATGTAATTTCCTTGTGAAATTATCTGTCATTTTGCTTTTCATTTACAAAAGTATTATAAATGAATAAGGCGTGTGCCATCTTCCATAGAGCACCTTTCTTGAGCTGCTACAGCAAGTGAATATTATTATCTTTCTGTAATTTTTTATATTTCTGTGTTCCAATGCTTGTTGCTGTTCTTATAATTGTCACTTTCCTTTTCCACTAGTAAGACTTAAGTAGTAATAACAGAATCTAATCCTATCATTCCCAGGAGTCAGAGAGTGCCATTATTTATTTATTTATATATTGAACATATTCTATATAAAATGCTATGAAATTAGGTTTTACCTAGAGATGAGAATTTGCCCAACCCTGATCATGACCTGCCCTCTCCTGATTAGGGCCACCCTGCCCCGATAGATAAAGGATGGGTATAAAACACAAAAATAACTCATTATGTGAAGTGGAACAAGTATGAGCTATGAATTTTATGCACCACCCTGCCCTGCATAAAATATAGTTTACACTTTACAATGCATATGGTTTTACCTGAGTCTGACCAGTATGAGAAGTGGGGTGGGGGGATGGAGAAAAAGAATTCCTTCCACAACCCGCGTTGTGTCCCTTCCTGCTCCCTATTTGGGCTGGGGATGGAATGTTAAAAACTTGCTTTACTCCGCCCAATTGCTCTTCTAATTTAACTTGTGAAGCAGATACTCTATGTTCTAGTGCTTGAATCTAATGCACTCATTTTCCCTTTATTCTTATAATACATTTCCTATTTTTATTTAGGGATATGCTGATCAACCAGATCGGCAATCTTATGTGCTGTCTAGATTTATCTGTGAGTATAAGTTACTTGTTTGCTTTGTATCTGCCATCATGCTTGAGATTTAGATTAATATCTGCTGCTACTGTTCTTAGGTTGGTTCCCATCAGTTCAATTTGCTTTATGAATTTGTCTTCTTCATTTGTCGTGAAAATGGTCAGAAGAGTATCTGTAAGCATCTTGTGGACATTTTGGTTCCTGAATTTAAATACTATCTTTACTCCTTATCATGTTGAGGATCATTGGTTTTCTCTTTCTGTTTATTCTCAGCTGTAAATAGGGCCTTAGCAGGATGGAGGTTAGTTTTGAATGGAAGGTTTCGCTTGCTGGACGAATGGTGTAATTTTGTTAGGGTAGGAAGCTAATGCATGTTGATTGCTTATCAATTACATACAAGCTTCATTCTTCTTTTTTTAGAAAACTTTTTTTTTGTTCCTGAGATAGCCAAAATTTGAGATGTTGATTCATGTGCACTATCAATTCTTTCTTATCATGTTCATCTCGCTTACATGTCCTGGGAAAGAAACTGCCTGTGACTATCCATGCGGTGATTGTCTTACAAGTGGAGTGAATTTCCTGCCGATGGATAAATTTACAACTCTACTACTGTATCATGCAATACATTTTGTTTTTGTTTGCGATGTTAAATAAGCATCCCATCCAATGAAGTCTCAAAGCTACTGCATGCAGGACAACTATAATTATGATGAATAAGATCCCCAGTTATATGGCATCTCCTAAAATTATAGAGATAAGGAACTTATATTAGTCTATTTCAGATGATAAGAGTTATTATTATTGGTGAATTAAATTTTTTGAAACTACAAACCATAATTCTAACGGAGAAGGATTAAAATCATGTAAGTGTTCATAGATAATGTATTGAAAGGGGGAAACATTGGAGGTTTAAAGGATAGGTGATAACATGATAGAACACTACTAGATGGCTTTAATTTGGAGGAGATTATACTAACACCTGGATGTGGTTCTTCTTTTATAGGAGTTGTTGATCAGGTTGAATAAGAATTATTGCTATGGATGAATATTATGTTGAAAGCCATTTAATTATGGATTAAATGGATACACAGGAAATAACTAAGCTTGTGTAGCCACATTAAGAAATTAGTGATAAGAGGAAAGGATTTAGCTTCGCCTTAGATTCCTGTAAAGTGAACAAAATCTTAGAGCAAGGCATACTACATTAAAAAATGCACATAATTGTAGAGATCAAAATATAATGTAACTTTAGATAAATGCTGGAAATTCAACAATCTAAAATCTCTTTGGAAAATTTTATAAGTTTAGGCTTTCTTCAGGAAAGTAATTGACAGAATGACAGTAGTAAGGGCATGAAAGAAATGTCAAAGTAAAGAGCGCATTTGTATATAATTAAATCTTGATCGATTTTTTAATTTCTGTTAATAATTTTTGTTAGTTGAATTCAGATGCACCAACGGCACAATATATTGGAAGATACTTGGCAACAAGTCTTAGCCTTCAGCCGCTATGTGAATGAAGATCTTGAAGGCTATGATCCAACAGGTAGTCTGTGAAATAACTCATTTCTTGGTATGCTTCAATGGGATAATATTTTTCTTCCAATAGTGCATTTTGTATGTACATTCTACAAGCATCATTTATTATGACCGATCTTTTTCTTTATTCTTCTAGGTGCTTGGCCTGTGCTTATTGATGAATTTGTTGAGCACATATACAGGTTTTTTTTCCCCTTCTTTTTTCTTTTACTTTCTGAGTTGATTTTGATGGATCCATATATGACTCCACTAAAATCTTATTTGGGAGGCTATTTTATACTCAATTGAAGGTATTTGTTTGTTTGCGTGCAAGTAACCTATATCTATATCAATTTATCCAATTCAAATGGGGTTGCCATCATTACTAAGATTTATTGTCATTAGATACTTTCGAAGTATAGGTTAATGGAGCTTTGTTTCATCTGACATGAGCTTCCAAGTGTCAGATGTGTCCTTTTTCTATATAGAATTTTCATACGAGTAGATATAGAGCTTTATGCCTCAACAATTCAGAGGGTAGCATAACAATTAGAAATTCGTAATGTTCCAACTCCCAACTGTTAAATGGGGCTGGTTGGAGAAACTGCTACCTCCATTCTTTACACTATTTATTTATTCTTGCTTTTGGCGGTGTTGTTTTGCAACCTGATTGTAATACTTACTGTATTTAGATGGTTGACATTGCTTATGCTGTCAATCTTTTAGGAAGTTAAAATCTCTGAAGAGGAAATAGTTCAGATGTTGATGAGTTCACTAATCTGGGATGATCACTTAGGTAAAATTTGCTTGAAGTCTAGTGAGTGTAAATTATAGGTGCAAATATTACATGTCAGTCATATTAAAAACTCATTTTGCATGTCTAATGGAATTAGCTAAGCAGGTAAGAATTTCAAGTTTTTCAAAAGAAATATAGTAGCATTAATATATTAGCACAAAGGAAAGAGTGTACTTTGGAGGGATAAGATCCATGTAGCCGACCCCAAATAAATGGAATGAACATGACTTCTTGATGATATAGGACTATGGATAATGGAGCCTGAAAAAGGTGAGTAGCTTGCCAATTTAAGAAAGCCAAATGACATTGATAACATTATTCTAGACAATCTTACCGTTTACGTAAATGTGACTTTCGTGGGGCCGGGCCGGTCACCCCAGGTTCGTCTGCTACCTGGTCCAATATTTTTTTTTTGTTTACGTAAATGTGAAATTACTTGTTATCCACTCAATTAATTGTTTGAAAGAAACTGGAAGAAAAATCATCAAAATTTTTGGTGTCCTGGATTACTAAAACTTCTGTGTCAGAATGGCTTCATTATTTGTTACTGTCTGGATGTAATTGATCTGATGGGTTCACTTAATCATGCCTTTTGGTGTGCCTAACTTGTTCATTCTTGTTTTATGTTAATTCTCAATTCGAATTCTCTGTTACTTTCCTCAATAATTACCAGTTTCAGTTTATTCAATTTCTTTCCGAAATGCACAGAATCAATAAATCAAATGATTGCAGCTCTAAAGATTATACTTCTGCCGATTCAAATGAGCAGCCTTGCATCTCCAACACATTTAGTGGTAATGTTGGCTAGAAATTCTTAATCACAATTCAAGTTTTCAGATGTTTTTTCATAATGACTTCTGTTTTCAGGATTGAATTTGCACCCTGGATCCAAGAGGAAATCAAAATATTTGCAAGTTTTGGAAATGTCGGACAATCTTGCAAGATTCAAGCGATTAAAGCAGACCTCCTTTAACAATAACCTTGGACATCTTGAATCTGATTCATCAGTTAGAATGATTGGCGGTACATCAGGCAACCAAGATGGCATGAACAAGCACACTACTCATAATTGTCTCCATACTTCCCCTTGTGCTGTGGAGGATAGCCTGTTCAAAGGTTCAACACGATCCATTCCTTCAGGCTGCTGTTTTAATTTGGATCCGAAAGCAAGGGTTTACACATGATATCATTTTCTCGGTCGAAGCATATAGTCTCATGATTGGATTTTTAGCTTTAATTATAACATTGTATTGTGTTATGGTGCCAGTATGTTCTTTTGTATAATACTCTATTTGTTTGCGAGTTTAGTTGGGTGCCGTCAGCTCTTTGCCTTGTAATCGATATCTCCAGATGGAATTTGAACTTTTGCAGATTCTTATACATACAATCTAGTTCTTTTTCATGTTAAAATGTGAATATAAGGTTGAATAAAAAAACCAAAATTTTGGAAGTTTAGTTCCAGACACTATGTTGGTGGAATACAAGTGCCTACATAACCAGCTCCCATGGTTAAGAATGATACTGACAGAGGGAAAATGAATATGAAGTAAAGATTTGTTCGGAAGGCGCAATTGTAACATGCAGATATCAACAGAAAGACTCCCATACCCAGCTCCAGATAATGAAACCTGGAACAACACAAATCTGTTCAGTATCCTCCAATCGCCGAAAAAAGGTTAGTGAATTAGTTTCCTGATATTCAGATTTTACCTTTCCCAAAACTTGTTTGATAGTTTCTTAGCATCTGTAGGAATTTGTTTGGTCTTCAATGAGTTGCCATACTTCTCAGTGACAACCCATTCATTCACTCTCCCGGCTTCAAGAAGACCAATGAAGACCACTTTGCATCGGTGCAACGACATGACACTCTCAAAGAATATCCACACCAAAATCAGATGAAAGGACCTACAAAGATGACATTTTTCATAAATGGAAGCATATATTATCATCCCAACTATATTCGAGATCTCGGTTTGTGAATTAAACCTTGGGGTTCCAACTGAATTGAGGATGGTTATGGCTAATGGAATGTAGAACACACCCCATTTTGGGATTTCGACTTGAGGTACAAAGGAAGAAGCTGGGATGAGGATGCAATAGAAGAAGAATGTGACATTGTGTGATATTATCCTTCTTGCGAAGAAGAAGTTGTAGATCAAAAAGAATTTCTTCACTGAAGACACCTTCTGCGTATCAGAAATGCATTGGAATGCAGAATGAGTAAAATAAATCTCCTGATTTTCTCGCTTGATACATAAAGAAACTACTATCGACCTTAGCCATTATTATATCTGATGCCATTTTCTTGAATAAATTTGCAGGTCCACAGGCCCAACGATGTTGCTGATATCGGTATGCCTTGTAATTGCTTGGTAGTTCACTTTTAACCTGATGAAAATTATGATGAGTAAAAACTAGTTTTTCTTTTGATTTTCTGAAAGAAAATATTTGTGAAGAGAAACCTTGAGATCTCCAACATAAACAAATTTCCAGCCTTGGAGGGTTGCCCTGACCGCCAAGTCCATGTCTTCCACTGTGGTTCTTTCTTTCCAACCTTCAGCTTCATTAATGGCTATGATTCTCCAAACACCAGCAGTTCCTTGTGCAACACAATTCACTTTCGATATCAATGAGTATCATCAGGGCAAGGTAAGAACTCTCAACTCACCATTAAATCCAAAGAACTCCATAGTCGTTGAGCCGGATTGTTGCTCCACTTTAAAATGATAGTTCAATGACATCTCTTGAATCCTTGTCATCAAGCATTGATCAGCATTCACTGAACAGCAATCAGGCATCAACTCATGCATCATCCAGCTGAAAAAGAAGAATAAAAAAAAATCTCTTCTCGAAGCTTAAATGATTACCGAACTTCCAACGCGCCTGAACAAGAGCGATGCCAGGATTGTGCATGAGGAAAGGGATGGTTCTGAGGAGGAAATCAAATGGGGGCTCATGATCAGCATCAAAGATCGCAACATAATCACATTTCTCCACATAGTCGAGTTCCATGGCTTCCTTGAGAGCCCCAGCTTTGTAGCCATTTCTGTTATCCCTTGATATGTAGTGTATGCTCCTTCCTCTCTTACACCATTTCTGGCATTCCTCTTGCACCAGTTCCTGCAAGCAGATAACTAAGCATTCCTATATATATATATATATATACACACACACACACACTGAAAGGTTCACATCATGATCCATTCAATTTGCTACGACTAACCCTAATTGTCAGGTCCGTCGAGTCATCAAGGACTTGGATTATGAGTCTGTCATATGGCCATGACAGGGAGCACACTGCTGCAATGGATATCTGGTAAACCTGCATTGCACAGCTGAAGCACCATGAGAGCTAAGATTGCAGAGGCCAAAAATCTTAAAATGTAATGTTGTTTTTCTCATCATTTAATCATTTCATTTTCAACGTGTTTCTGAGAAATGATGCAGGAAGATGGAAACATGGAGATCACGTTTCCAAGTATTAACATTGTGATTTATTGTTATGTCAGAGGAGTTGACTAGGTGTTTTAACCATGAAGGATAAGGATTTGCAGGTAAACAATGAATCTGAGCCGAGTTGACTTGATCATTTTATTTATTTAAAGTTGAATATTTGATGAGGATTTGATCGGATTACTATGCAGTATAAGAGTCGAGTATTCCTTTAGCTTCTCATCCTCATTTCTCCTTGTTGTGACATTTTTACAATGGTTTTGAATAGGTTTTCAAGTTGGACCGAAGTCAAAACTAAGGGATGAAACCGCATGCATCGCCGACTTGAACACGACAAACCGTAGAAGGCGAAAGGTCAACTATGTTCCTCCCTTAGCTATTTGATAAACTTACGCGTTTTGCGTTGCTATTTGGCCAATTTTTTGATGCGACCATATGCTTTGCAACTGATACCACTTAGGTTGTGTTTGGTAGGGGTAATCTATCTTGTAATGTAATCAAGATTACATTACAGGTTGGATTTATTTATTTGGAATAATTTTAAATTTGTAATGTAATGTAATCTCGATTACAAAAGTGATTCAAGATTTGTAATTTCGATTACAAAACTAAAACCATGTAATCTGATTACATTCCCTACCCTCTATTCCCGAAACCTGTCGGCAGAACCCTCCGCGGCCATGGCCTCGCCGGCCGGCCAGCGGCGGTCGTCGGTCGTAGTCCGACGATCACTGGTGCCGATCGCTGGTCGTCGGTCGCCGGTCGTCGGTCGGCCAGCGACGGTCACCGACCGATGGCCGGCGGTCACCGACGTCGATCGTCGGTCGCCGGTCGCCGGCCGGTGGTTGTCGGTCGCCGATCGCGCGGTCGGTCGGTGGTCGTCGGTCGCCAGTCGCCGGCCGATTGCCCTTACCAAACGCAACCTATGGTTATTAAAGATTACATACAATTCGTTATTAAACATAGTAATGTAATATTAATTATATTACATTACATTATAAACTTGATTACATTAAAAACTCAATTATATTACCCCTACCAAACGCAGCCTTAAGGTCTTCTAAAATTTTAGATTTAGCTTTAGTAAAGCCATTTTGACTCCCTTGCCGACTTAAAATATGTTTTGGAATTCGAACAACAACCGTAACAACTAAGTTTTTATTTTACATAACAAGATCGATTATAGCACTATTGAATTCGAGCATCTAAGTCATATTTAGCATTTAGAGTATGTCTCGATTTGATATCGCGTGGCCCACACTGAAACAATACTTTATCCCTAATGGGCGAACTAACTAGCTCAGCGTTCGATGGACATTTCATCCTTAACCACTACTCATCTACCCTAAGTTGTTACAGCCCTACTTTCCTAAGTTCCTAAGTCCTAACTTATAATATTTTTGCTAGATCTGTAATGAAGATCGAGCATATCTTACTACAATCCCATTTGACCTAAAATTATTATTGAATTCGAGCATATCTTACTACAATCCCATTTCCTAAGTTCCTAAGTTGCTACTATGATCATGAACACAACTATTAAAGTCTCCAAGTTGACAAAAAGAAAAAAAATAATATTGGTCAAGCAATTAAAGAAGAAAAGACAATAAAAACAAACTTATTATTATTATTATTATTATTTTATTATATATACATATTTATTTATTTATTATAAAATAGTTTTGTTATTTTTAAAAATGGTTTAAATGAAAGTAAATACCTCCCTCTCGTTAAACATGGGGATTTGCACGAGCACCATCGGGTAGGCGAGGGACCCCACCTCGGCGTCCTCCGTCGCCGCCGGCACCGGCTCCCACTTGTACACCTTCTCTGGCGTCCGGCGGCCGAGCTTCACGTAGAGAGCGACGGTGGCCATCGACAGCTTCTCCACCACCAGCATCATCGACATGGCCAGGCACAGCGCCACCGCCGTCCGCATAGCCAGCACCACCACGGCAGCAGCCGCCCGCCGCAGCCCCTCGGCCGCCGAGAGGAGGGGGAGGAAGAGACCAAAGGCCTGGCCGGCCATGCCCAGGGTCTCGGTGGCGGAGACGCTGCCTTTTTCCATGGCACCTAGCACTATCTCTCCCTTCTCTCTCTCTCCCTTTCTCTCTCTCTCTTATTTGCAGTGTTCAGGGAGAAGTTCTTACACTATGAATAAATAATAATAATAATAAATTTTATTATTATTTTTTTAGAAAATAAAATGGCATTTGTTTGTATACACCACCAGGATGGCAGGATCATAAATTCATTCACGGACCAAACAGTCAATAAAAAAGACATGGACGTATTCAATTTTCATAAGTTAAAAAATATGTATCATTTCCAGGTTTAGAATTTTATTCTATTTATTTAAAAATTTATTATTCTAAATTTACGTCGTCAATTTAAATTGGAAATTATAGATATATTAAGGAGACTTTCAAAAATATATTGACTTTAATTTGAATTTATTGAGTATTTTTTTTTATTTTCATCAATCAGTTTTATCTAAAATTAATTGATAGATTTCTTTAATGTATCTATGCTTCAGATTTGAATTAGATAGGATAAATTGTTAATAGTGATTTTTTAAGCTGACAAAGGTTTGATTAAATCTTAAAACTCTTGTGGTTCAGACACTATCGAATGATGCAGATTTCGTTTGAAACTAATTGATGAATTTAAAGAATTTGAAATTATTTTAAATCAAAATCAATGTGCGCCTGCAAGCCTTCTTAAGATATATTTATGACCTGATGAGTGCAGTGAATTTTTGAACGAGTTGAGAAAAATTTGATCATGGAAAAAAAATTGAATGTGAAAAAAGGGGAGGGGTGTAGCAAAAATATAATACATATTTTTTGTATTATGAAAGTTGAATATGCAAATCAGATATATAATATTAAAACTTCCTCACATGATTCACTAAAATGTTGGAAAACCTTAAACATTTCCTAGCAAAAGAATTGATGCTTTCATTTCCTTCTCTTTGGGTTGATCATCAACTATCCCTAAAGATCTTGAAAGTTGCATATTCGCATTAGTCATGCACTATATCGCAAGGTGAAGTAAGAAGAATTTACTTTGATAGCAATTCGGTGTCGTCCACGGAAAAGAACCCTGTTTACCACCAAAGGCGTAAGCATATTAATGCGAAGAACAAAGAAAATGATAAACTTAAGTTTGCGAGAGAATGTTAAGGATGACTAATTCTAAGAAAGTCAATGAAATTCTTAACATCATCATATAGTTGTCGATCCCGTCTCATTAGTATCGACACATATACACACGATTACTTTCTTAGTCGTTAGGCTTATACCAACATTCGATTCGCAAACCCTAATGCCCCAACTTCTTTTTCTATGCATCATGTTCTTGTTCATGCTAAAACCATCCTTTGAGTTTTCCCCCCTCCAAAATTAAGAATAATAATAATAAATTAATTAATTAATAAAAAAATTTATCTCTGAACACATCACTAACTCCATTAATGGCTCATGAATGATCTGTGCAATTAATTAATCTTTCTTATTCAATGATTCCTCCAAAGCTTGCACATGCATTAATTTTAACTCTTATTTTTTTTATTTAAATAATAATTAAATAATACACGAATTGAATGAGTTGTAGGAGTGCATGACTTTGCCACATCTCCATTTATTACTTTTAAAACATATATATTATTATTATTAATTAATTAATTAGTATTACTAGTTGTGTAATTCATGGATTAACAGTATAGTGGAAGAGTGCAATTAAGTTTGAAAACTAAAGATTTGACTTTAATTTTAGGGTTTGAGATTGTTGTTTATCATGTATGTGTTTCAAAGTTAAGTTTTCTCGACTAGGAAGAAAACTTAGGTTCAATATATTTTCGGCAATTTACCAAAGGACGTATCTAAGAATTGGAAATTACCAATTCCGTATCATAGTTTCTATTTTACCAAAGGGCGTAGGCCTTTATGTGAACTTCCTCTTATACCCCTCTTTTAACTACTGTCTTTCTCTTTCTCTCTCTCAGTAACAAATTTCGAGACGTCCGTACACATGCTTGTTCAGACTTTTATTTTAAAATAATATATTATGAAATCGGCGCTAAAAACGAAAGGTAAAAACTAAAAAAATATTTCAGTTTTCAAACTTGATTAATATATAAATATTTTTTAATATTTCAGTCGATTCGTTAAAATTTTGATTAATATATAAATATTTTTCAAGTAAAAACCTAAGGTAAATGATCGTTTTAAATTTGATTAATATTAACTAATATATTTAATAATATTTAATAAATATATTAATATATAAAAAAAATTAAAAAAAAAACGTACCTGTATATTAATCAACATATTTAATAATATTTAATAAATATATTAATATATAAAAAATTTTTAAAAAAAACGTACCTGTGAGCCTGAAATAAAACATTTCAAGCCCACGTTGGGCCTGAAATGTTTTATTTCAGGCCCAGCGTGGGCCTGAAATGTTTTATTTCAGGCCCACGTTGGGCCTGAAATGTTTTGTTTCAGGCCCACGTTGGGCCTGAAATCTTTTGATTTCAGATCCGACGTGGACTCAATTTTTTTTTCTATTTTAAAAATATATTAATATATAAAAAACGTATCAAAACACTTAATTTCAGATTCAAACGCAGGGCCTGAAGTCATCCCAGGAGGATCTGAAGTCAAATAACTTCAGATCCTATAAATAATAAATTTAATAAATAATAATTAAATATAAAAAAATATTTTTAAAATTAAAAAATTTTCAGTACCCTGGGGCTGAAGTCTAATGACTTCAGGCCCAAGGAGGGCCTGAAGTCATCAGACTTCAGGCCCTCCATCAATGATATAAAAATATATTAAAAAAAATTTATAAAAAAGTTTAATATATAATTACATATTATATAGGAGTGGTTTAGGTATATCAGTGAGTTTGGGTATCGAAACATCTAATAAGAGTGGTCTAGGAGATGAGATTTTGGGTGCCGAAACATCTAATCTTGCTGTATCACCAATGCTATAAGAGTGGTTTAGGTATATCAGTGAGTTTTGAGCAAAACTTACTGATGGACCTACCATATTTGGAATTCTGAAAACCCTATATCAGTAGACAGGGTTGAGCTAGGAGATGAGATTTTGGGTGCCGAAACATCTAATATTGCTGTATCACTAATACTATAAGAGTGGTTTTGGTATATCAGTGAGTTTTGAGCAAAACTCACTGATGGACCTAACATATTTGGAATTCTGAAAACCCTATATCAGTAGACAGGGTTAAGCTAGGAGATGAGATTTTGGGTGCCGAAACCTCTAATCTTGCTGTATCACCAATACTATAAGAGTGGTTTAGGTATATCAGTGAGTTTTGAGCAAAACTCACTGATGGACCTAACATATTTGGAATTCTGAAAACCCTATATCAGTAGACAGGGTTAAGCTAGGAGATGAGATTTTGGGTGCCGAAACCTCTAATCTTGCTGTATCACCAATGTTATAGGAGTGGTTTAGGTATATCAGTGAGTTTCTAGCAAAACTCACTGATGGACCTACCATATTTGGAATTCTGAAAACCCTATATCAGTAGACAGGGTTGAGCTAGGAGATGAGATTTTGGGTGCCGAAACATCTAATCTTGCTGTATCACCAATGCTATAGGAGTGGTTTAGGTATATCAGTGAGTTTTGCTCAAAACTCAAGGATAGGGGGTAGAGGGTTTTGTCATAGAGGTTATAGTGGTAGAAGCCTTAAGTCTTCTATCAATTTCGAAGACGATCAAATCATCTTACGAACGAAATGAAACGTTTGTCATGATGGATAACACAATTCATCAAGCGGAGATAGAAGAAATTAAGTCTCATGACTCAGTTTAGTAAGAGAAATCTCTTCTTGATATATCCCGGCCCTAACGAAATGAATATTCTTTTTAGTCCAAAGATATATCGCTTATAATAAATTGAGCCCTAATTAAGCCTCCAAGATATATTCAAAGGGAGATTAGAAAGGGGCAAACCAATAACAATGACGAATTCTTTAAAATTTTAGATTTATCTTTTTGACTTTTATTTCTCTAAAATTAAATCATTAATAGGTATATAATCACCCTTACACAAGACAACTATAGTTAGTCATTCTATATGAATGTTGATTGCCATCGGGACTATGGTACAGCGGTAGGACGATTAGTCATTATCTCAGACATTCGCGGTTCAATCCCCAGCTATGGCGCATTTGCAGAAATTTTTCTTCCAAATGGGACGCGAACCTGGGACGCTGGGCTTCTAGACTGTCCACTACAAGCACTTCTCGATTTACCCTGACTGGAGAAATTTCTATGTGGCCGGATCTCCGAGGTTGATTGAAAAAATTCGTTAATTATTTTTTTTATATGAATGTTGATTACTAAAACAAGATGTTAACACATTTTTATGTGGTTAAAAGTTAACAAATAGAGTGATTATCTAGAAAAAAATATAAAATATTCAACAATTGACGAGCATTTGAAGTTGCGGAATTTTTAAAAGATTTATGTAACTTGATGATGCTACACAAGCTTCTTGATGAATAATTCACCGGTGATACAGTAAGGAAGGAGGGAGATTATGCTCCGACCTAACTCTTTCAGGGAGTTTTTGAGAAGATGAATATAAGTTAGGAGGGCAGTAGGAATAGTTTCGACACAGTCACTCTGACGCTCAAGTTAGAGGTGGAGATCAAGACAAAATACAGAAAGAGTGGATTAGGGTTTTTCATGCGTACCTCTCTTGTTTGGGATGAATACCTTTTTATAGGGGGTTGATGGAGGACATCTGTTCCCAAGATCCCATAGGCTTTGCGCAGGTTACTCTGTAGGGGTGAGTTTTATGGCGCATTTAGATGAGTTTATAACATACATTTTTTAGTGGGGCGTATTTTCCGGAATCATTTTACCTATGTTTATCAGAGTCGTTGCTATTTTTTAAGGGCATGAGATTACTTGGGCTCCCTGCTAAATGCAAGTAGTAATGCTTTTGCTAGCAGGAGGAATCCTAGCTCGAGGGGGGGGGGGGGGGGGTTCTAAAGAGCTGAACTATGATTTGGTCTTGTTCGCAAGTCGAGAGTTTGACCCCTAGGCTCAGGTTAGGAGCTTGGGTCGGGATCGCGACCCGAGCTCTTGGCCCGAGTCCTTGAACCCCGGTGGGGTTGTTATGTGGAGTGATTCACGCTGAGGCCATGACATGGGCAAAGCGTCCCTATCCAGGTTGACGTGATCTTCTTAGCTGCTTTTGCGCACCATATCCTGACATCAACTAGTTTTTAAAATACAAAACTACGATGATGTAGCACTAAAATGGTATTGATTTTTGAAAATCAACATCACAGTGATACTATTTTTTGAAATCCAACACCATAGAATATTATTTTTTTAAAATTCAGTACCACAGTGATATTATTCTTTAAATAAAATACCGTAATAATTGATGGAAGAATAAAATGAGAAATAAATGTCTTTTAGAAAATCTGATAATTAGATGCGCCTTTGGATAATTTCACAATTTTAATTAAATGTGTCATTCGATCAATTGTCGTAAAATGTTTGACTAAATGGAAATGGAAGGAGATACATAACCCATCCAAAATGAATTTGATTTGACTATGGGTCAACGCGTTGACTCTGTATTGATGGCATTGTGATCAGCTAGCTGTTAATGCACACCCACCTCAACCTTGCAATGGCTCAAGCTATTGAAGGAGAGGTCAGAGTGTGTCAGTGGAGCCACTCACTGCCTTTTTATGGAAGCTATTTTTATTTTTATTTTTATTATTTTATTGTTTATTTAAAAAAAACTATGAAGAAATAGATCACTTTGTATGATATATCCTGAAAATTAGCCTTGTTTTTTTCAGTTTAAAATGATGAAAAAAACAAATGGAAAAAATTTGATTTGATTCAATTTATTAGTTGCAAAACTAATTTTTAAACAAGTGCAAGAATGTATGCCAGCTAAAATTGGCGAAAATGCCCCCATAGGCATGCCGCGATTGGTAATGATTCATTTGAGTGATCCCTCACTTTCTGAGTTCGATTCCTCCCTGGTAGAACGCGTAGTATGCTGACGGAAGAAATCACCACAGACTACTAAGTGGTCGGACCATCGGGTACCGATATCATCAGTGGTGAAGTCGTCACGTGTCTCCGTCCCGCGATTTACCTTCGTTGACCGGTGGAGACTCTCGTTGAAGGTTGTAGAGCAGGGCCGGTCAACTAAGTAGATTAGTCGGACGTAAATCTGAATACCCCTTGTAAATCCAAAAAAAAAACATTTATCGGTATGGCACCTCCGGGCGCAAGCAGATTAGTCGGACGCTTGGTATGAATGTTACGCGGTTCTACGATGGTCGCTCAGTCACTCCCCTGAATTGCAATTAGCTGACTTTTGAGGTGTCCTTGCCCCTCGATCACTAAATGCACCTATCTGTCTTCTTAATTTGACTCTTCTTAGCTCCTCCTCCTTCCACTTCGATCTCCATGGCTGGCTAGCTAGATGATGGTGGTCAGCTCCTATATATATATGCCTAGCTCCCAAGGGCAAGCTAGCTAGCTAGCTGCCTGAGAGAAACACTACTCTTTGTTTCGATATCGGTATGGGTCGACCGCCTTGCTGCGACAAGGATGGAGTGAAGAAGGGGCCTTGGACGCCGGAAGAGGACATCCTCTTGGTCTCCTACATCCAACAGCACGGCGCCGGCAACTGGAGGGCTGTTCCTACTAACACCGGTAGGTAGCTACCTACAGAGAGGGCCGGGGTTTCTCGTCCTTGAATTAATTAATTAGGGTTTTGATTGAATTGATTTAGGGTTGTCGAGGTGCAGCAAGAGCTGCCGGCTCAGGTGGACGAACTATCTCCGGCCGGGGATCAAGCGCGGCGCCTTCACCGAGCAAGAGGAGAAGCTCATAGTCCACCTCCAAGCTCTGCTAGGAAACCGGTATAGATCGAAATCAATTAATTCGAGATTGATTATTATCTATCTAATTTGATCATGTGTTTGTTTAATTTGTTGGAAATGGATGGATGGATGGATGGATGGATGGATCAGGTGGGCGGCGATAGCTTCCTATCTCCCGGAGCGAACTGACAACGATATCAAGAATTACTGGAACACACACTTGAAGAAGAAGAAGCAGCTCCAGAGCAAGACAGAAGCTTCTGCCCGGTGTGGATCGCCGGTCGGTAGCTCCATGCCGAAGGGCCAGTGGGAGAGGTGCCTCCAGACGGATGTCGAAATGGCGAAGCGCGCCCTTTCGGAAGCCTTGTCCATGGAGGATCCAGTGTCTTCTTCCACAATTAGGCCTGAAAATAGCCCCCTCCCGCCGCCGACCTACGCCGCGAGCACCGAGAACATCTCGCGGCTCCTCCAAGGATGGATGAAGAAGAAAAAGAAGAAAGCAACTAGTCCCACCACCTCCACCTCCAGCCAAATCAGCATGAGCGCCTCCAATTGCATCATGCCACCGCCGCCGGTGGCAACGGTTGGGTTCGAGGAGGGATCGCCGGAGACAACGACGACGGCAGCTGCCCCCTTCCAGCTCCTGGAATCCTGGTTGTTTGATGAGTGTGTTGGAGGGGAGGAGGAACAGCAACAACAACAGCAACAGCAAGAGAGCTTCCTCAGCATGGTGATGTACTAATTAATCACAATTAATTATTTAATTAATTCGTGTGGAATGTAAATTAATTATTAATTTTGATTAATTAATTAATTAAAGTATTTAATTAGGATTCTTTTAGAATTTATTAATTAATTGCTTTGACAAATTGGAAAACATGGTGGGTCTCATTGAATAAGACAACTCTATCTGGCATGAAATTCTATCGGAATTAGATAAGAGTTGAATCTTAGGGATTTTATCATCATAGATACCCTACCATTGTAGGGACCGTTAATATGACAGTTCCATATTTTTAGAATAAAATTTTATAACATAATTCATAAGAAAGATTTTCAATTGTGTGTTCTGTTCACGGTGCTGAAAATACTTTGTAGTTATGAAGGCGTTGTCGTTTCGTTATTGTAGTTGCTATCATTTTCTTTAGTTATGGTTGGCTATATCTTCAAGTGTTATAAGATTCTATCCTAACAAATGTACTAAGCTAAGGGAGCTTTCGCAAAAGTTCTATCTCATTTATTATCGTAATCTTGCATAGTTATCATCCCGATTTGTTGAATAATAGAGTCAAGATATATCTTGAATCGACCGATATCTTCCAATTAAGGGGGAACTAACTTGAACAAACCCGACAAACCTAACGGAAAATCTAAGAAGCCAAAACTAATGACTATTCTAAATGAGCAAGATGAGCATGAACAAGTTTAGTGTTTAACTCAATAAGAAATCATTTAGTGTTTAAATTCACAGCCCTAACTAAAACTTGAAAATTAAGGATAGTTTGGTGCGCGAAGCTCTCGCAAATGCAGATCCTAAGAAAGGACAACCTTACCTTGCATTGTAAAAATTTGAAAATAATGTATTAATAAACCAAAATTAGGATAAGCTTGATATGTAATATAAAACTAAATGAACTTGTACAGTAAGTGAATATAGTTTAAAGAAAGGAAATTAAATTAAAGTGGTTCTTTAAATGAGCCACATGTGAAATGTTTTAAGTCTCTCTTGTGCCTGAAGAAACACTTGACAAGCAAAGCTGTAAAGAAAAAGATGCAACTGAACTACTGAATTGAATTAATCAGGTCTCATGGATGGCATGAGACCAAGAGGATCAAGAGCTTTGAATGCCACCATTAATGGAGCCACCCCACCTCACATGTGGCCATGCAAGAACTAAGAAGCAGCATTTACTCCTCCCTTTCCTCCTGTGGCCATTTCAAAGCTTTGTCGAAAGCAATGTTGATACCCTGGATAATGGTCCCTTCTCTCAAGCCACATGGCTTGATTCCATGTCAGTCGACCTGTCTGCGAGACCGACATACGTGGCATTCGACCATGTTAATTTCTATCTAGCTAGAGTGTTTGACCTCCTAAGTGCCCCTTTAACTTTCATAGTACTCGACTTCCCGAGTACCCGACTTTGCATTGCGGACTCACAAGGCCTTGCTCGAGGTCACGATCAAGCTCCGCACATAGTTCACCCATTCCCCCTAAACAAGGGTGGGCCATAACCGATCATCGTTTCCGCATGACATGATTCAGCCTTGTGAGTCCTAAAGGGGCACACGCCTCGCCATAATGGGTTATAAGTGTTGGCGCACTTTGCACTAATCAAACTCAAGTTTTGATGTATGACAAAAGATTAAAGTAAGGTATTATGTTTGTCTAACCATTTTACTAAGTGTGCAAGAGATTTAAAGATTTAGAACCTGACACTAAACTGAACCCCAGGTAGGTTGATACTAATAGGAAGTTCAGTTGAGTCTGTGGAGCCTGACAATTAGCTGAAGCCCAGGTAGGTTGATACCTGGCAGGAAATTCAGTTGCACCCATGAGAATTGACAATTGGCTGAAGTCCATATGAGACATTTGACACAAAGACCTAGTGGGTTAAAGAAGTCAAATTGTTGGCGTCCCGGTTGATTTTGATGTGATCAATCAAGTTAGGTTAGGTCCTATTGTGATTTTGATTCCTCTATCTAAGTGAGCAGGAGCATAGGAGAGAAGAAAGTCAAGCGTAAGATGCAGTGGACGAGAAGGATTGCACGGGGAAGTGAGCCGACGGGCTCGGTGCATCCGAGGGACGCGGAAGCTGCAGAAGAGTACACCGGTGGAACGAGAAAGATGCGCGCGACGTCCGAGGGATGAGAAGCTAGGAGGAAGGACGCTCGAGGGGCGAAAGGTCGGAGTTGGGTTCGGATGAGCCTAACTCCGATTGGCCAGAAATCACCCAAGAAGATTCGATGGAGATTGGTCAGCAAGTTGCTGACCAAAAGCCACTCGGGCGCCCCTATGAATAGGGGCGCCCGAGTACTCGAGCGCCCCTATGCTTACAGGCGCCCAAGAGTAAATTTAATCCACCAGCTAGCCGTTTACGAACGTTACGCATCGGATAACGCATAAGCCACGTGTCAAGCGCCCTCAACCACTCGGGCGCCCCTATAGTGCCACATCAGCATTCAGATAGAATTGACCGGGACTATAAATATGCCCTCAGAGCTCAATTTCAAATCAATCAATCAACAGTAATCAAATCTCTTGTAATTCATCTAGTTTCTGTCTTGTGCTACAAAGTCTTTAAAAGGCTTCTCCGCCAGAAGGAGATTTTGATAGTGAGTTTCAACCGTCTTAAATTAGTAACCACCCAGGTTGTAACCAAGTAACTTCTTGTGTCTTAGCCTTTTATTAGTTCAATTTAGTTAATTAGTTTATGTTTATTTTAATTTATTGTTGCAACTAATCTGGAATCTTTATGAGTCACACAAAAGATTTATTTTATTTTACAGGGGCAATTCACCCCTCTCTTGCCGGTCCATCTCGATTCAACAAGTGGTATCAGAGCCAGGTTGTCGCAGAAGGACTAACCGCCAATTGCAGTAAATTAAAAAAAAATGGCTGGACCAGTGATCTACCCACCGAAGTTTTAGGGGGAGTTCGCAACATAGAAGAGAAAGATAAAGGTATTTTTTACTACTGGCTATGAACTATTACTGACAATGAAAAATAAATTTTCAGCTCCAAAAGATAATGAAGGAAAGATCAAGGAAGCTGACTCCTGGAACAAGAAGGAGCAAGCAGACGCTATAGCGAACGGAAAGACGAAATTCCATCTGCTAACCGTCCTCCCCGAACAAGAGGTCAATTGAATCAGGAAGTACGACTCGACAAAGGAACTTTGGGAATAGGTCCTAGAATTGCACGAAGGAACCTCGGAGGAAAAACTGGCGTGACGAGATATCCTTCGAAGCCAACTAACCAACCCCTCGAATGGAAGACGGACAATCAGTTGCCCAATTGCACGCCGAGGTAAAAGAGCTAATCACGTGCCTTGAGAACCTCGGTGAAAAGGTAACAAATCACGACGCTCAACGGTACACACTAAATACTTTCCCGAGAACCCCGGATTGGATCTTAGTAATCAACGCGTACTTTATATCAAAAGACCTTGAGGCAATTTCTCTAGAACAACTCTTTTCGATTTTTGAGTTTCACGAACCTCGGTGTGTAGGGAAGAGCAGAAAAATGGACAAGGTTGCTCTGAATGCGAGAAAAAACCAGATCAAGGAGGAGTCATCAATGGACGATGAAAATATGATGCAGATGGTAAAAAACCTTAAAAGTTTCTTTAAAAATGCTAATAAATTTTCAAAGTTTCAGGGCAAAAGGCGATCTCCGAAGAAACATATAGTCCAATGCTATAACTGCAAAGAGGAGGGTCATCAAAAAGACTAGTGTCCCAAACTCAAGAACCAGCCAAAGAAGAAGAAGGCGCTAAAAGCCACCTAGGACGAGACCTCGTCCAATGAATCGAAAACTGAAGAATATGCTGGATTTGTGTTGATGGCAAGTCATCAAGAGGAGTGCACTGATAAAGGAGGAGCTACGTCAGAAGAAAGTAGCCACGCAGAGGGAGTCCCTCTTTTCGAAAGCGACCCAGTAATTGAGGTATGTCTTCTCCCTCACAATCAATTATACAATCAATTATATTCTGGTATAAAAGCGATGTTTAAAGCTAACTATAAATTAGAAAGAGAGAATCGAGAATTGAAAAAGAAATTGACTAGTACATATTCTTCTATTTCTGATAATTTGAAAAATAAAAATGTTAATTTCAGAAACATATTTGAAAAATTAGAATTTGATATTGTATATTTACGGCAAAGGAAAAATAGTTATCCCGATAATTTGAATTAGTATATTAAAAACACAGGGGCCAACTTAGAAAAGTGCCCAAGAACAATATTTCTCCTAAATTTTTAATTAACCCCATAGATAGAAACTTATTCCGGGTTCCTAAGTCATTTATAAATTAATTTTTAGTTTCTATATATTTTAGTGCTATCTTGAAACATACTAACATATTTTTTGTCAACATTATTTTTCTCTTTTCAATGTTAACCTTCTTTGAAAAATGAATGTCAGTCAAATTTTATAATGATAAAATCATGTTCTTATTTTTCCTCAATAAAAGAATTTTTTTCTACTTACTGTGAATTTTTGAGATTTTTTTTCGAATATTTTTTTGAATATTCATAATTTTTCATTTGAAATTCACATTTTAAATTTTAATATAGATAAAACATGTATTTTCTCAGATCCAATTTTTTTTGGATCTAGATATCATCAGTAGACTTCAATAAATATTTTATTCAAATTTTTTGAAATGTTTTTTGAATTTTAAATATTAAATTTTCAAAAGTTCTACTCTATTAGTATTTAATTTATTTTTAAAATTAGATAATGTTTTAAAAGTTGATTTTTTTTGTACAAACTCAAAACTCTGTTTTCCACTTATATACAAAATTTTAGATTTTTCTAATATATTTTCGATTTTCTATTAATCTTTTTTTGAAATTTGATTTTTAATTTTAAATTTTGATAGAAAATTATTTTTATCAAATTTGATTTTTCTATATCTACTCTTTATTTCTTGACTTTAATATATTTTTCTTCGATTTTTTTATATAATTTTGAATTTTAAAAATTTAGTTATCATAAATTTTAATCTATGAATATTTTATTTATTTTTCATCATAGAAAATTTATTCCATTCTAAAAATTTTTGGTTTAATCTCAAATATTTTATTACACTTGCACAAAAAGTTTTTTGAATTTTTTCCAACCGATTTTTTTTTTAATTTTCTTGATCGAAATTCGCTTTTTTTTTTAACTTTAACAATGCTTAGAAAATTCATTTTTTCCACTTTCCCTATTTTTTTTTGTGTCCCCCATTTTTTTGCTGTAATCAAAGGGGGAGAATAGCTTAAGTTTAGGGAGAGGTTGTATTTTTTAATTATAAATATTTGTTTTTTATGCTTAATTTTCTTAGTTAATGTTATTTTTTTTCCCTAACTGAACTTGGACTGATATACATCAAAAAGGAGGAGATTGTTGGTGCCCCGATTGGTTTGGATGTGATCAACCAAGTTAGGTTAGGTCCTGTTATAGTTTTGATCCCTCTGTCTAAGTGCATAGGAGCTTAAGAGCGGAGAAAGTCAAATGTAAGACGCAGTGGACGAGAAGAATTGCATGAAGAAGTGAGCCGACGGGCTTGGTGCATCCGAGGGACGCGGAAGTTATGGAAGAGTACACCGGTGGAAAGAAAAGGACGCGCGTGATGTCCGAGGGACGAGAAGTCAGGAGGAAGGACGTTCAAGGGGCAAAAGGTCAGTCGGGTTCGGGTAAGCCTAACTCCGGTTGGCCAGAAATTACCCAAGAAGACCAGCTGGAGACTGGTTAGCAAGTTGCTGACCAAAAGCCACTCGGGTGCCCCTATGAATAGGGGCGCTTGGGTTCTCGGGCGCCCGTATGCATAGAGGCGCTCGAGTACTCGGGCGCTCCTATGCTTACAGGCACCCGAGAGCAAATTTAATCCACTAGATAGCCGTTTGCGATCGTTGCACATCAGATAACGCGTAAGCTATGTGTCAAGCACCCTCAACCACTCGGGCGCCCTATAGTGCCACGTTAACATTTGGATAGAATTGACCGGAGCTATAAATAGGCCCCAGAGCTTAGTTCCAGATCAATCAATCAACGGTAATCAAATCTCTTGTAATTCTTCTAGTTTCTATGTTGTGCTACAAAGTCTGTAAAAGACTTCTCCACCAGAAGGAGATTTTGATGGTGATCTTCAACCATCTTGGATTAGCAACCACTCAGGTTGCAACTAAGTAACTTCTTGTGTCTTAGCCTTTTACTAGTTCAATTTAGTTAGTTAGTTTATGTTTATTTTAATTTATTATTGCAATTAATCTGGAATCTTTGTGAGCCACACAAAAGATTTGTTTTATTTTACATGGGCAATTCAACCCCCTATTGCTGTCCACCTCGATCCAACACAAATAAATCTGCAATTGGTAAGTGGAGGTATGCCACTGGAGGAGAGAGATCCAACGAGGAAGAGTCCCAAGTGGGACTATAGGCACGATCCAACTTAGAGCTATTTCGGATATCTAAGTTGAGATTATGACTAAATCCTAGTCTTGGGAAGATAAGATCTAACTTATAAACATATATAAATTGTTCATGCATATAGTTTTTTTGTGTTGTAGAGACATACGTAGATCTTTAAATTCTGGACGCGTGGTTGCAGACAAAATCTGATTCCTAGTTTAAAATCGAATGTTATGGCCTCTGGAAGATTGAGGTATCAAACAGTGGATTAGAGACACCTCATATTGGAACTGAGGTGCCTCAAATTAACTTGAGGCACCTCAGATGGGATTAAGGGCTCCTTCAAGAGGATAAAATGTGTAGTGTTCTGGAAGGAATCAACGTCGACGGCCAGTCACCAGGGTCAGCCCACGCGGATGCTGACGTTATGGGAGGAACTCCGCACCCTGCGAGATCAACACGAGTGTTAGGGGAACATGCCAGAGGTTGTCCGACAGAGGCCACTCCGATGCTCAAGTCAGTGCCTCGATGCAGAGAAAATGTAGAAGACAAAAAGATGTATAAGTAGCAGAGAGTGCATCACCCTCTTACCGGAGGGGTTGGACTACCTTTTATACCTGCGACGGCTGCCTTGGTGCGTCCCATGATCTATGCCACGTCCCCCCTTTGTCGGTTACAGGATAGTCTTTGAAACGGTCTACGCCGTCATTAAGTGTGACCCGTTGCGATATTTAAGGGTCATGATGACTCGCGATATTGGGAGTGCTTATCCATAGATCAGAGAGAAAAGGGGGGGGGGGTCGTTACTTAGGGTCAAATGCTGCTTGGGCTCCGCTTCCCCGAGGTGATCTCGGAGTCTTCTGGCCTGGGAGGTCGCGGGCACTCCGCTTCCTCGAGGTGGTCTTGGACCCTAACTTCCCGGGGTAATCCCGGGAGGGATTTTTTAATTTTCAGGGCATGTTTACCGCGAGGGGCCCTAGAGGCTCCCCTTCTCGAGAGGGTCCCGGGAGCTCTGAAGGGAGTCGCTCGGACTCGCCACATCTTGCTCCCCAACTTCTTCAGCCCACGTGTCCTGCCAACGGCTACTCAACCCTATCACAAGTCCCTCCCTTCAATCTGATCGAATGAAGCGTTGCTGATTGATCGGACTAGTGTAGCGATGAAGAAGTTGTGTTCTAGTGGGTCCTTGCACCCGTTGCTGCTTCTTTGGTAGTTATACAGGGTCCTAGGATTGTAGAATTTGCCTCGGGTCCCAAGGAAATCCCTTTTTGGGTTTGTCCTTCCCAAAAGGTTTCTATGGTTTTCGAGGTACCACAATGATACCTGTCCATCTGTTATAAAGGTGCATCACACTCTTTGATGGCGATAAGGTCCTTTCGCGAATGCCCCATCGCCACGTGCTTCAATGATTCTCTTCACGACCTCTTACTGACGTACGCCGCTGTAGCTGACTCACGTCAGATGCCTGTTCTCTGGTGTTGCCCCGATGTAGCGGGTTCTTGCTTTCCACGTGTCTTGCCCCTATTGCCTTCATGCAGGCGGCTTCCTCCGTATAAGAAGTGGGGAAGAAGACGTTTAGCCGACTTCTGGTTCTGTGGCTGGGCGCACCTCGTCTTCCTCTTCTTCTCTAAGGACTCCTTTTAACATAAGTCATTTGCCACCTTCTCATCTTTTCCCTTAGGGACCATGGAAGGTTATTGGGCGGAGTGGTACAAGTCCGCCTCTTCGAGGGTAAGGCCGGAGGCTCTGCAGGCGGCCACTGAAACCTATGGCATCTCGGCCGAGATGGCGGTGGTTATCCGTAAGGTAGACCAGACGCCAGTGGAGCCTCCCGCAGGTTTTTCTACCTTCTTCTTGGGGCAAGTAGAGTCAGGGCTCCGCTTCCCCATTCCCCCTTTCTTCATGAATATAACATTCTATTTCGATATCCCCCTTCACCAGATGGCTCCCAATGCCTTTGCTTAGATGGGGGGGGGGGGCGTATATTATCTTCAAGCTTTTCGACCTCCCCCTAACTCCCTGTCTCTTTCATTCTTTCTTCGTTCCGATTGGCTCCCGAGGGGTCTTTAGCTTTTCGGCGCGTCCGGGCCATAGGTTCTTAGGAGGGTTCCCTTCCTCACACAAAGGGTGGAAGGAGAAGTTTTTTTTTTTCATACAACTGCCTGTGTTTCCCTTCAACCCTCTTCGTTGGACAGAGGCTCTACCGACTCCTCCCTCTCTAGAGGAGTTTCTCCAAAGTCCAGCGTACCAACGCGCTAGGAACGTACTCTCCGGCATGGAGTTCAGTGGCCCTGGACTGGTGTAGAGTGAGGAGCTCATGTACTGGGCGGGCCTTAGCCCCAAAGTGACCCGGATCAACCCCAGCCTCAGTACGTTCATCTTTTTCATCGATGCCCATTAGTTCTAACTGATGTTTCCTTGTCTGACTATTGCAGAGGAAGTCATGTTCTCTAGGGTGATGGGTCAACTTATCAAGTGGGAAGAGGCTAACCAGGAGGCACTGACTCCTCCCCCAACTACTCCTGATGCACCCCCCGTGGGCCTGCTTCGCCCGGGAGGGTAGAGGCTATTGTTGCGCCTCCGCCTGTTGCAAGCCAAGGGCCTTCCGGTCCATCGGTTGACCTTCAAGTGGATCTTCCTTCAGGGGGTGACCTTCCCCCGACCGCTGTTCATCCGGAGGGGGTCAGCGAGGGGTCCTCACCCCCGACTGCCCCCTCAACCGTACCATTCGCTGGTCGACAGAAGAGGCGGATTTCGAAAGGATCGAGCCCCAGATGGAAAAGGCTGTGCTTCGGTGGCCACAGTCCCCTTCCCTCTATCCCTGAGGAGACTGTTTCTCCTTCCGAGGGGGGGGGGGGGGAGTCCATTCCCCTATCTTCCCTTGTTCCGCCAGATGTTGTTCCAGAGGCAGGCGTCCCGACCCCCGGCTCTCCTTTACGCGACCCTACCTAGGCTCCGAAGGGGAAGGAGTATTGCACACCCAATACAGGATGAAACTCAACCACCTTCAAAAGAGGTTAGATGCAGCATTGGAGGCTTCTATGCACTCTTTCCCCCTAGTGTAGTTGAAGGAGGTTCCTGCCAAGGGGCCCTTGTCTAAGGGGACTTCTAGTTCTGAGGAGGGTGACTCCGACCCCTCTACACTGTCCCCTGGAACTCCTATTGTTCAACTGCTTCCTTCGCGTAGGGGCTTGTCGCCTTCTAGGAGCCAGGCTGACACCTCAAGGTCCCAAGGAGGAGCGGTCGTACGAGTCTCTGCGAGACCTCTAACCACTCTCCGCGAGACCCTTCTGAAGGTGCATGTTACTATTACATAGGATGTTTTCTTGTATGTTCTATAATTCCTTGGTGCAATGACAGGCGACTGAAGACTGCCTGACAGCTGGCCGAGGCTTGTACGCCTGGCCCCAGATTGAAACTTTGATCCGCCGAGCCCTGAGAGCAGAGATCGCAGCTGACCACGAGTACCGAGCAGGACTTATGCAAGTGGCAGTTAGCCGAGCTCTATGGGCGAAGGTGGAGCATCAGCTAAATGCCCTGATGGCCAAGGAGTCCACCCTACATAGTTCCCGGCACCGGTAACGGTTGGCCTCCGAGTGGGCGATGGCCCTTACCAAGGACCTGCTCCAGGTGACGCAAGAGCGGGATCAACTTCAGATAAGAGAGAGAAAGTGGTTGGGCGATATCAGACTTATGGAGGCCTCGACCCAGAGGTTGAATGCGCGCGTTCAGAATCAAGCGCAGCAGCTTAGCCAAAAGGAGTTCGACCACATGATGGTGACTGATCGCTTGTCTGTCTTCGAGGATGACCTGACTCAGGCTTGATCGAAGGTATGGGCCGTGTTAGGCAGACTCAGGGAGGCCCTAGCAGAGCAAGATAGGATGTTTGTCGAGATGGAACAGCTAAGGCACGCCAAGGACGCTGCTGAGGCCGAGCTGTGCGACCTTTGGGCGGCTGAGGCTTCTAGCACCAGAGGGGCTGAGGCAGACTTCAAAGCCAAGTTCATGGAATCAGAGAAGCTTTAAAAAAGCCAGTGAAAAGTCCTAACTTGGAGGGTTAGGTGTGAAAAATTCCTAACTTGGAGGGTTAGGTGTGGGGTGACTTGGGATAGGATGTGGGGTGCCTTGGGATAGGATTCCGTTGTGAAAATTCCTAACTTGGAGGGTTAGGTTGTTGGGACCGGGTGCATGTTGACAAGGATACGGGTTCGTAAAATTTTAAATTTTTACGTGCAGCGGAAGAATTAGCATAAAATAATTTCTCAAATTATTTTAACCACGTATCTAGCATGCAACCTTATGATGTGTGGACATGATCATAAATTAAAACTTTACGGAAAAGTAAACTAATTTACTTTGTACCTCTCGTAACTCGAAGAAAGGGACGAGATCCAACCGTAGCGTCCCTTGGAAGCTTCGCCTCTATTCGCGTCCACGCCGAGTTCTCTTCGGGATGACTTCGCAAAGTCACGAGTTTTGTGCCGACGAGAACTACTAGATTCTCTAAAGGCACAAATAGAATATCAAGAGAGAAGAAAGGAAACTAACCACCAAGATAACGGAATCAAAATTCCGGGAAAGGAAGGAAGGGAGTCGCGATCCGCTTCTTCTTCTTCGGCACCTTCTTGGTGGATGAAGCTCTCGGCCACCCTTGGGATGTGTGATAAGTTTCATTTTGTTGATCATATTACATGTTTAAATCCGTGTTTTACCTATATTTTACTTGTGTAATTGTGGATTTGGCCTAGGTTTTAGGATTTACACCCTTTTTGGACCTAATTGTAAATCTTGCTATATTTGAGTTGTTTTGTCACTAAATTTTTGATCTACTTTTGTAGGCTTGGAAGGATTATGGACCTAGGTCATGCTGGGTCAAAGTCGAGTCAAAAGTGGACTAGATCAAGTAATCAAGCTCCAATTCATTTGGACCGTCCGATGCAAGAACGGTTAGATCTAGACCATCTGAGAACTTTTGATCAATCCGAG
This sequence comes from Boesenbergia rotunda, assembly GCA_024364735.1. NCBI lineage: Eukaryota > Viridiplantae > Streptophyta > Magnoliopsida > Zingiberales > Zingiberaceae > Boesenbergia > Boesenbergia rotunda. The sequence goes on from JAGFNQ010002213.1 coordinate 227,000, forward strand.
CTGGGGTTAAGTCTAATCAAGTGATCAGATCAAGATCTGAGAGTTTCAACTCAATCGGAGATCATCTAGCCGTTGGATCACATTCAGAGAGATCTAGACCACCCATTCAAATATCAGTTTGATCTGAACCATCCGTTGGAGATCTGGCAGATCCGAGCTACCATGAGGTTGATCGTGACCTCTGATCGAGATCTGGAAATTTTGAATCAAATCGGACAAAGATCCACCGTTGGATGAAGCGGGATTAATCTCAACCGTCCAAATTAAATGGTTTAAGTTTAAATGGGAATTCCCTCGGCAGATCTCGGCGTTGCGTCTTCAGCTCAGTTTTCTTCTTCTCCGTTTCTTCTTCAATTCTTTTGGCGATTTCTCCCATTGAAGGCGTGTCCAACTCAATTACTACCTTGGAGCGAGATCTGGATCCTTGGAAGAGGCTCAAATGGAGATTCAATCACAGATTTTGCATCGGAACAGGGGCTGATGAGGGTTTTATCAATTCCTGTTATTTGATCAACTGGATCACGTTTGGGAGCTGATCTTTTCAATCGGAGCTGTCTGAGGGGTTCTCTGATAGTTTCTTATCAACACCAAATCTTTATAGCATCCATACATCGCGAGATCTAGAGGATCAAATTGGATTTCCAGCAGACGCAATTCTGTGAGCAGATCTGAAGATTAAGCCGTTTTTCCATTGATTTGCAAGTTTAAGGGGTTCTTGACTTGTCTTTGTGTGACGAGCAAGGTGATCTCGAGTCAAGAGAGTGATTGAGAGTTAATTTCTTGAGTTTATTTTTGTTCTTAGCTGTAATTTCGGTTTCAATTGTCTGTCATTCTGTTTTTTTTCGTATCTGCTGTAGTTTCTGAGTTCTGTACCAGTTCGAGTGGATCATTTCTTGTAGTTAATAGCTTTTCAAATCTGCAAACTAGTTAGCTAAGTGTTTGTGAAGTGAACAATTGAATTAAAGTCAGTTTATAGCTTCAAATCATTTCTGAATTAGAATTGGTTTCTGCAGTTTTTCTTTTAACTGTTGCGTATCAGGTTTTGTCAATTCAGTGTATCAGTTCCTTTTCAATTCCTGAAATTTCGTATCAAGTTGGCTTTGGCTATATCTTCTGAATTTAGTTGTAGCTATCTCGTTTACAAAGCATTTGAACCCTATTTCTGCATTTATTTTTTTCGATTGCTGCATGATAGTTTTGTTTCTGCAACTTTCAATTTCACTTTCTGCAATTCAGTTCATGTCTGAAACTTTCAGCTTGTAGTTTCTGGAATTAGAGTCAAGTATACTCTAGTTCTTCTTAATCCAACCTGCTCAATTGTTTTTCAGTAGGATATTTCTTTCATTACTGCAAATCTGTTTCCAAGTTCTGAAAACTGTCTTGCAATGCTGAATTTCTGCAACTGATTTCTGCATTCCAGAATTCTCAACTCTGCATGTAAGCTGACTGAATTGGTCAGATTTCCATCTGAAATTCTTCATCCACTCTTGCGAAGTTTTTATCTGTTAGTTTTGCTTTTCAACTCACTGTTAGGTTTTATTGCTGCTGTTAATCTTGGTTTTTGGCACATGAGTTCTTTCCCTTGTATCAAGTTGTTTCACTTTCTTCACTTTGTACCAAGATAAGCTTTGGCAGCAATAGATATCAAGTTAAGTGCAAATTTCAGTGTGATAGTGAGCTAGGAATCAGTGTTTCATGTATGGATATGTTTGAATGTCAACTTTCATTTCATTATTAGTAATAAATTTCAAGTTCTCAAGTAGGTTCTAATGATTGGCCATAATTTCAATTACAAATTTCAGCATTGTTTTGATTCACTTGTTTAGTATTTCGCTGCAACTCAATTCGAAGATGATTTTCCAATGTCATACAAGTTGTTTTTGTTAGTTAGATTTCCTATATGGTTAAGTCTTCAATAGCTATTACCTTGTCTAGTTCACTTAGTTAATTCTGTCCTGCCTTTTCATTTTCTTTTCTATTGCATTTTCTTGTCTATTCGAAACCAAACTCATTTCTTATTTGAAACCCAAAAACATTACGACACTTAAACGTGAGCACGAATCGAACAACTTGAACTAGCCCTTGGAAAAATACGACCTGTGGCCCCTTACTACGCTTTTCTTCTTTGATTGCAAAAAGGGTTTCCAGCTTCCATTTATAAATTTCTAAATTTGAGACCCACTTTCGTGACAGTCATTTTGGGTCCATCAAATTTTTGGCGCCGTTGCCGGGGAACACACTAGTTGAGTTGTTTGATTTTTGCTTGTGTACTCATTTCATATTTTTCTTGATCCATTTTTCTTGCATTTACTGCTATATCATCTGATTTGATTTTATTTGTTTCATCTTTCTATATACTTGTACTGCGATTTGTTCTTGTTTTTATGACCAGGTCTACAGGTGGTGATTTAGAGGATTTTGACCCTGAGATTGAGAGGACTTTCAGAGCTAGGAGGAACCAGCTCAGTGTTTCAGAGGCTTTTGGTATTCTTCCTACTCAGGCTATTTCCACTTATTCAGTTGATCAGATGGCAGACCACCAGAAGACTATGAAAGAACTAGCAGCACCAGATGCTTCTTTTCAGTACTCCAGCATTGCCTACCCAGAGCTGGGTGGAGATTTTGAGCTCAGATCTGGACTTATACATCTTTTGCCAAAGTTTCAAGGTTTATCCGGAGAGGATCCAAACAGACACTTGCATGAGTTTCATGTTGTTTGCTCCACTATGAAGCCTCAGGGTATTTCAGAGGAAGACATCAAGCTGAGGGCTTTTCCATTTTCTTTGACTGGAGCAGCTAAGGACTGGTTTTATTACTTACCTACTGGGCATGTGTCTAGTTGGATTTCCATGAAGAAGGCTTTCTTAGAGAAATATTTTCCAGCCTCCAGAACAGCAATTATCAGAAAAAGTATCTGTGGCATTCAGCAGATAGTGGGAGAGACACTCTATGACTACTGGGAGAGATTCAATAAGCTTTGCTCCAGTTGCCCCCAGCATCAGATTAGTGAGCAGCTCCTCATCCAATACTTTTATGAGGGATTATTACATATGGATAGGATTTTGATTGATGCAGCAGCTGGAGGGGCTTTAGTTAACAAAAACCCCACATCAAGCCAGGGAGCTTATTTCGAATATGGCTGAGAACTCACAACAATTTGGAAGCAGGGCATTATCTACTAGAGGGGTTAATGAAGTTCAAGGGGTTCCTAATGATCAAAAGGAGATTAGTAGTGCATTGTTAGAACTCACATCAGCTGTTAAGCAAATGGGTCTTCAGATTTCAAGTAAAAATTCAACTCCTTCAGCACCTCCACAATCAAATTAAATGGTGATGAGTGTATGTGGAATTTGTTCTAGCAAGGAACACACTTCAGATTTATGTCCCAACCTTCAACAAGATGAGTCAGTAGCAGCTTTGGTTAGGGGACAATTTCAAGCTAGGAACAACCCATATTCGCCTACTTATAACCCCGGGTGGAGGGATCATCCAAACTTGAATTATGGGAATTCTTTTTGCCAACAAGGCCCACCTCAACAACAATCACAGCAACCACCACAAATGCTTCAGCAAGTTCAGCAGCAGCCCCAACAATCACAGCCACAAAATCAACAAATTCTGCCCCTAAATCAGCCTTTCCAACAACAATTTCAGCAACCATTTCAAGGGTTTCATCAAGGCTATCAAGGGAATTTGAGTTATCAACAGCCATACCAACCTCCACAGCAACAAAGTCAACAACCGCAGCAAAATTTTCAGGCTTGGTACTCAAGTTTTCAGGCCCAAAACCAAGGATTTCAGCCCAACCAATTCCAGCCCTCATCACAACAAGTTCCTTTTCAAAATCAAAATTTTCAAGGGTATAATTCTCAACAAAATTCCTCAACATTTCAACATTCTTATCAGCCTTTCCAACATCAATATCAGCCATCATTTCAGCCCCAACAGTCCCAAAACCAACAAACACAACAAGGAAATCTTTTTGCCGCTATACAAAATCTTGAAAGGCAAATTGGGCAAATAGCTAAAGACTTAAATCAAAGCAAAGCT